>OW240915.1:288600748-289029819 GCA_933207985.1 Pelobates cultripes | reverse complement strand
AAATTAAATCCCTGTATGTTATGTTTTTGCCCGTATTTATCCAATTGCTGTTTAAACATCTGTATAGACTCTGACAAAACCACCTCTTCAGGCAAAGAATTCCATATCCTTATTGCTCTTACTGTAAAAAAAACTTTTCTTTGCCTTAGATGAAATCTCCTTTCTTCCAGCCTAAATGTGTGACCTCGTGTCCTATGTATAGCCCTGTTTATGAATAGATTTCCAGATAATGGTTTGTACTGGCCACGAATATATTTGTATAATGTTATCATATCCCCTCTCAGGCGAAGTTTTTCCAAACTAAAGAGATTTACATTTTTTAACCTTTCTTCATAACTAAAATGCTCCAGGGGGTGGAGCCTAGCAGCACACCGGAGCTGTCACCATTTCCCACGGCTCTGATGGCTTAAGGCAAAAAAATGGCTTATATCTGTGGATCCATGACACGCCTGCAGAAACAAAGTGCGGGACCCACCTCCGAGCCTGCTACTGAGCCAGCAGCTGCCAACCTGCTGGATGATAGAGGGAGGAGGAAGAAAGTGAAAATCAGAGGGGTCCTGGAATCAATGTCCCTGGATGAACTGCCGCATTTCATATGGTGCCTGGTAGCCTCAATGTTACCATCAAAACAAGCCAAACATTTTAACTTCGACGGAGTATATCGGATTGCCAAATCACCACAAGCTCCACACGATGCTCCCCGCAACCTCATCATAAGGTGCCAGACACTAACAGATAAAATAGCCCTAATGTCTGCCATCAAGGGGAAATCATCGTATAAATTTGAAATGTGCCACATTGCCTTTTTCCAGGACTTAAGCAGAGCCACACTGGTATGGCGCAAAAGCATGCAACCCATTACCACCTCTCTCCAAACTGCTGGACTCACGTACAGATGGGCAACCCCTAGAGCACTATGGATCACCAAGGATGACAAAGCCTATAAGATCTCGGACCCAGAAGAGGGCCCAGTCTTGGTTAACACACTGAGACTCACCGTCTATACCAGAGGACCTCCCAATATCCCACCAAGGATTCTGGCCAACACGCCATCCTCATATTGCTTATGTTTAATGTTTTGTTTAAAAATACCTACTAACCAACAAGAATGTCTGAGCCTAACCAGACGAGACATACAACGCAATCTCTGGTGACACATAACACACTATACTCCACGCTCCCACCACCTCCATGGGGCCCCCATGGGACAGAGGACACGCCAACCTGAACACGAGCTGGCCAAGCGCCAGTATTAACCCCGGCACACGGGTCGCAAATAGACACCCCTAGACACTGACCACTACACCAGCCACCCCTCACAAACCCCCCAGCTAGCCCAAAAGAACCAGGACTACACTAGCCTGACAAGCGTCCACACACATAGTCACAGAACCCGACTAAACTATGTCTGACACGGCCTCAGGCACCAAATAATGCTCAGGAGGACTCCTAACTTCGCCTACAGAAATAGATGACTAAATTAAGTGATGACGTACCAGAAGGCACCACTCCAAAAACACCATGGCTAGGCTACCCAAGCAGTGCCACACAGCACCCAAGCCATACTAGTTGATTAGTACATACAGCTGAACAGACCCCTACAACTTCCAATCTTCTGGGACTACTCCTGTTAACAATGATTGGTTAAATTATAGTCAATGGAGTATATTCGAAGCATGGGCTTGTCACCAGTGGGGTACCTCAGGGATCTGTACTCGGACCCATTCTCTTTAATATTTTTATTAGTGATATTGCAGAAGGTCATGATGGTAAGGTATGCCTTTTTGCTGATGATACTAAGATATGTAACAGGGTTGATGTTCCAGGAGGGATAAGCCAAATGGCAAATGATTTAGGTAAACTAGAAAAATGGTCAGAATTGTGGCAACTGACATTTAATGTGGATAAGTGCAAGATAATGCATCTTGGACCTAAAAACCCAAGGGCAAAGTACAGAATATTTGCTAGTCCTAACCTCAACATCTGAGGAAAGGGATTTAGGCGTGATTATTTCTGATGACTTAAAGGTAGGCAGACAATGTAACAGAGCAGCAGGAAATGCTATCAGAATTCTTGGTTGTATAGGGAGAGGCATTAGCAGTATAAATAGGGAAGTCCTCATGCCATTGTACAGAACACTGCTAAGACCTCACTTGGAGTATTGTATGCAGTACTGGAGACTGTATCTCCAGAAGGATATTGATACTTTAGAGAGATTTCAGAGAAGGGCTACTAAACTGGTTCATTGATTGCAGGATAAAACTTACAAGGAAAGGTTAAAGGAACTTAACATGTATAGCTTGGAGGAAAGACGAGACAGGGGGGATATGATAGAAACATTTAAATACATAAAGGGAATTAACACAGTAAAGGAGGAGACTATATTTAAATGAAGAAAAACTACCAGAACAAGAGGAGCAAAGGTTTACAAATAGTATCCGGAAGTATTACTTTACTGAGAGGGTAGTGGATGCATGGAATAGGCTTCCAGCTGAAGTGGTAGAAGTTAACACAGTAAAGGAGTTTAAGCATGTGTGGGATATGCATAAGGCTATCCTAACTATAAGATAAGGCCAGAGACTAATGAAAGTATTTAAAAAAATATTGGGCAGACTAGATGGGCCGAATGGTTCTTATCTGCCGTCACATTCTATGTTTCTATGTTTCTAACTGCTTAACCCACTCAAAATGTGCAACTATCATAGATGCCATATGTGTTTCCTCCCTTGCTATCTTCATCACTAACTGTTTTTATGGTACTGACATGGAGCAAAGATTGTGATCACTCTTTATGCACAGAAAACAAAATAAAGAATTTTTTTTAAAAATAATTAAAACAAACAGAATTGTAATTCTTTTAGATTTACTACTTACATGTACATAATATACTAGCTGATATGCACAGCCAGTGAATGCCAATGAGCAATAAGCCAATTGAGGGGCAGGACCATGGGAACCCAGCGGACTCCTAGTTTATGTCAAACCACTCAAAAATAGTACGATGAAGAGTTGAAAAATGGTGTTGATGGTTTGTTGGTTCTATAGCTGCAACAATGGTCCTGTTGCTTACAGTGCCCCTTTAATGATCAATATATTTTGACCTTGGCATGTTTACATTTTATGATCTTTTGCTCATCCTGACTTTAGTGTGTTTACCCTTTACTTCAGTGCTTCGAATTCAGAGTTTGACATTTTACTGGTTTAATGTTATGCACTTTACATTCTTCTTTTTGTTGACAATGTTTATTTTGTTTTTCCAAAGTTTCGACAGTAATAGAGGTCAATAGAAGAGAAGAGGTACATGAATGCATTTGTGCAACAGATAGCACATTGTGTTTATAGTAATGGTTCCTGTTGCAGATGTTGTTTAAGCTAAACCAGAAACTTAGAGGAGACATTGTGTAACTTGCATTAGGTATTGTGAGCCAAGCAAGTAATCCCTGTGGGGCGGAACATTAAATTATCAGTAGCTGTGCATGCCCTGTTGTTTAAGTCTATTGTTCACCGGATATGCAGTGGCATGTGATGTGCACATTCATGCACCAAAGCATCTGTGAGATTATAAAAGAGGTGGGAGAGAGGAGAAGAAAAAGGGGGAAAAAAGGGTTCCGGGCTGAAGGGGTATAGGGATTGGGTCTGTAATTTCTGCATAATCAAGAGGAAGCCCAGACCCTCACTCCCTTGGCACTTCCACCGGCCTGAGTTCCGCATATCTTTTAGAGCTAAATTCCAGCCAAGGGAACCAGGTTGTGGCACATTTGTCAGAGGTACACTTAAGGGCCGAGGTAATTGACTTCATGCTATGCATTTCCTCAACCCTATCAATACATTGCTGGAAGGTAGGTGCCCCTGACTATTTCCACATGGTGGGGATAAGTGTTTTGGCTCCATTGGCATTTTTGGGTGGTGTAGCAGCATGGGGAGTTGCTGAAGCAATAAGTCCGAGTCGGTGATAGCACAAATTCTGGAATATATAATCCTCCAAAATGGGGAGATAACTGGGCATTCCCACCAGATATGCAACACAGTTCCTAGATCCGCTTGACAATCCATTGATATCTCACTATTCATTCGGTGTAGTATGACTATATAACTCACCAAACAAAATAAATGGATAATGGAAGAAACCATTCGATTTGTTTTTTGATTTGGAGTTCTGTTGGGAAAAAAGAGATGATTGATCCTGATGTCAAAATGTAAATTATGAATTTGGTTCAATGAGTGGTAAGCTTTCTCATGGTCAGATCTCACCACTATGTGCATGTGCATATAATTATATACTATATGTATGTGTGTCCTGAGGAAAGTTCACAGTTGTAAACTGAAATGTTGACCACTTGGATTAAATGCCTATTTTTTCATGTTGAAGTTCTTGAGTGCTGGCTTTGTTTTTGGAGACTGTATTTGTGTGCAGCTGAGCACCGGGCCAAGATTTGGAGGAGAGTTGGAGTACAAAACACCCATCGTATTATATGTATGTGTATATATACAATAAAATAAACCTATTACACTCACTCTAAAAATAAAATGATACTTACCATGAGATTTCTTCTTTTTCTTCTTTGTTGTCAGCACAAAAGGCCAAATAAACATCTGTAATAAATGACACATCTAGTAAAAATAAAAAAAGATCTGATTAGCAATAAGGTGGCACAAAAATGAAAATTGTGAAGCTTAAAAAACAAAAATTGAAGAGGGTTCCACGCAGAATGAGCTTGCAAAGTGAATCCCCTTTTAAGGCTTTTCACATGCTTTTCAAAATCAGTCAGAACACTCTGAGCTTGAATAGCATGGAAAATGCCTTTTAAATGGTTTCCCCGCCTTGTAAACATGAGTGGCTAGAATCTTGGGGGATCCCAAGTGACCTAATGGGCAATTGGCCAAAGCTTTGGGGGGTTGAACAATGGCACCTTCACTCCCCCTAATCACATTTAATACCTAAACCCATAGCTGTGAGGTTGGACCAGCATGCCCCCATTTACTAAATGAATAGCCCCCACCTCCCATTCATGGATGGAGGCTGAGTTGGACACTATTTTAATTAGTATCTCCAAACCAGCAACTGTGAGATGGGGCAAGGTGGGACACTATTATGTTAAGCTGTTGCTTTTGTGCAGTTGTCACCACACACTTGCCACAGGTAGGGCATGAGGTGAACAGTTACCTGTCCACCCTCCCTTTTTTAATTTGAAGCCCCTACCCAATGCACATTGGTAAGGCATGGTGATCCTGTGCCAGGTTCCCAACTGTATTTTATTATGGCTGTCCAGCCACCACTTTTTAATTATAGTGAGCAGCTGTTGGCATTGACCAGACGACAAACTATAGCCGCACTTTGAGGATCTCACAACATCCCAACAATTAATCACAATGATTCTCAAGAGAAACAAAGCGCAAAATGACAACAAAGATCCACGACACATTAAAACACTTCCATAAAATATTTGATCTTTGGTTTGATTACCCTCAAATACCCCAATAACATTATTAATAGAAAGAGAGCATATAGATACATAGAAGCATCCCCCTTTCCCTTCATAGGGACAGCATTGTCATTCAACAGAGGGATGCCAGGTACTGTAAAACCTAATTTCTTCGTTCTTTGTTACACTCTTACCCCTAGATTCGTCTTCTTCTTAAAATTCTTTATTGGTACCAGCTCTGGTACCAGTATATAGAAGGCAGAAGACATGAATTAATTAACTACAAACATTTTTGTTACTGTCCCCAAAAACACTCCATAATTAGCCCACACAAATCACATAAACTCAGAGAGCTAAAAGGCTAAAAGTTATCCTGCCAATGACTTACTTCTACCTCTAAAATTTAAGATTACCTTAACTATCACCACTCGACCATTAATGTTTTTATATAGTGCTAACATTAAGCAGGTACATTCCAATGAAAAATAAACTATGCCCTATTGTTATTATGCCTACGAAGATGGAACCTTGTTACTATGTCTGACTGTATATGATGTTGCTCTTCCCTAAGCAAAATGTGTACTGTACCCTGTATGTTAATCTTTCTTTGAAAAAATCAATAAAAAGAGAAATACAATTTAAATTCTTTTTTAAATGGATTGAGATGAATTTTGTATCATAAATGCATACACTTTCTATGTTTGTATGCATGTATTTTATTATTTAAGTACATGCATGCATGTATAATTCTAGAGTCCTTGTTAACTTAATATTATTTGCCAGGATTTCACTTTGAAATATAACCTTTCATTTTAACTGCTATCCTCTGACCAATAAACCTTGAACATTTGAGCTTGAATTCTTTGCAAGAAAGGACCTTTTGTGTGTTTTGTATGTTCAAGTAAAATTGACAGCGACAGTCTATTGGCAGTTTCACAAGGTTAAAACAATCTAGTTGTTATTACAAGTGTTTAAACATATTAATAAAAAAGGAAACAATGCATTTTCTCATATATTATTTTGAAGATTCACAGCAGCAGCTTAATAACTCATAGTTTTATCTCTTTTCTTACACTTTGTTGAAAATTTGTCATCATTTGATCTGTTTTTGATATTTTGACTCCAAGTATTTTTTATTCATTTTTTAAAGTTGTGTGACTTTCTTTAATACCATCATGAAATTTAAAAAGAAGAACACGTACCAGACACATTACAGCATTACATTATTACATTACATTATTATTCAGACAAGAGCATTACTTTATTCTAAGCTGTACTATGTGAGTAAAATGGTAACTGAACACCATAGAGTATAGGTACAAATAGGTCAGTAGAGTATTGATATGCATCGCAGACAACCTAACGGACCTATTACGCATTGTAGAGGTAGAGTATTAACATTCTTCCCTTGCATATTACTACTCAGAATTCTTAGCTGAAGATGACATGTCTTACTTGGGATTTATTATTAAGGAAAACAACAACAACAAAATATCATCCTAGCAAAGTTAAAGAAAATATATAGATTTCAGATATATGATTCAGTATGTAATTTTGTGATCCAGTTACATATGTTGTGTTAATGTTTACAAGAAAGAAAGAAAACCTTTTGAAGAAGCTTTTATGTTATACATAAAATTTCCAGTAAAGTACCCACAAACAAATCTCTAGGTGGCTTTGCATACTTTGTTGTTAAAGGGACACTATGGTCACCCAGATCTCTTCATCTCATTGAAGTGGTTTGCGTGCAGTGTCCCAGTCCCACTTAGTCCTGCAATGCAAAACACTGCAGTTCTTGTGATAATTACAATCAGACAGCCATTAGAGTCACTTCTGGGTGGCTAACCCACTTTTGGTTGCCTTACTGACACTGGACATTCAGTGTCATTAAAATCCCCATAGGAAGGCATTGAAAAAATACTTTCCAATGGAGAGGGCCTAATGTCCTTGCGACTCTCACACGCATGCACATTTGCCCCCCCTCCATCCCCGTTGGATGTCGTTGGAGGAGGCAAAGTTCTGACCCAGCACTGAGGGACATCTAGGGACAGTCTGTAATTTAACAGAATAATTTCCAGAGTGGAATGCCAATGGGATGTAGATTCACAAGTCTATTGTATACACCCACACACATGCACAACTATTTTATTGTTTTGTACAGGGCATTAGGGTGAGCCTTGGTATATCTGGCACACACTTTGCACATGCCTATGTGTATTATAGGGTACTTGAGTAACTGGAGTTTCCTCTAATTGCAGTGAGAGCTATTGGACATTAGAGGGCAGTATGATAGTAAATTACATTGACTTTCTAAAAATTATGAACTTATTTTCTTATCAGATATATTTTAAAAAACAGACTTTCATTTCTTCACTGGTTTGAGTCTATTTAAATGCTAGTCAAAAATTGGTATTTTTAAAGGCTCATCCTATCTAAAAAAAAAATGTCCTTCCTTCCACCAACATCATGAATGCTATTCTAAGCCGTCATTAACGTAAATAATGTTCTTCTTTAAAACAGGGGCCCTTGAGCTATAGATCTGTCCCAAGTAGATGTGTGATTGTGTAAATGAATAGTGAAACAAACTGGCACAAATAAATATGTAAAAAACGTATTTAATTCACCTAGTGAACACCAATTCTTTGGTAATTGTATATTAGCAACAGTTCTCATCGGTAACGCTGATATACTGAAAAATGCCAAAATGAGAACTGTTTTAATGCCACCAGTATGTGTGCATAATTTGATTTTGAAGGTTAAATTTATTATCAAAAGTGACCAAAAATACAATGATTGTATACTGCATTTCATAGTACATTGTGTATGGAAAAATCTGCAATTTTACATCTTAGTAACAATGAATATAAAAAAACAAGAACAGAAATTCAATAGTTAGCACAGAACAAAAGCGTGCTAGATCCCTTGGGGTGCAAATGTATGTTAACCCCAACATTTTTTGTGATTCACTCCACACCCACTCAACCCTTTGTATAATTTCTGACCATTTCTGTTTGTTCAGGCTAATCCCCCCCGAACCATGTGAGTCTCTTAACCTATATTATTCTTGCATGTTTTTTTGAACTCCCCCTTCCACATTGACATACACGCATACATATATAAATATGCAATCATAAATGCACTCACATGCAAACATGGACATAACTATGACATATGTAATTATACATATAAAGGCACAGAGTCACTTACACATACATATACCTAGACCCATAGCCACATGCAAACAGGCGCACAGTCACATGCACACTTACAGTCATATGCACACAGTCACACACAGTCAAACATACACAGTCCAGTACACATAGTCAATTGCACACAGTCACGCAACACATACAGTCAACAGCATGCAGTCATACATATAGTCACAGTTACACAGTCACACACAGTTACAGAAAAACACAGTCATACACATCACACATATACTCAAAGGCACTCAATCACATACCACTCAGCCACACATGCAGGCACACACATACAGTTACAGGCACACATAGTCATCAAATCTGCCTCCAGTACTACAGTTGTTCTCGGAATTATTCAACTCCTATTGAAAGTCAGGATTATTGTCAACATTTACAGACTTCCAGTTGTTTGCAATGAACAAATCAAACAAAAGCAATTGAAATAGCTCAACCCAATCAATGCTTTAAGTGTTTTTCCCAAATTCACCTGAAAGTGCAACTTATCATGACTTCTCCAGTCTCAAAATTATTCAACCCTCTGTACAGAATCCCTCACTACAGCACAAATAAGGAAAACAGATGTCTCAAGCACACCTGATGCAACTTATCAAGGGCATTTTTAGTTAAACCAGGTGTGCCTGAACTCAAATATCTCAGCTAGTTAGGGTTTGTGGAGTGTCACGTTTGACTGCATGTTAGAAATAAGTCAAAAGAATCGGTCCACAAAGTTAAAAGAAGAGATTATCACCCTTCACAAGCAAGGAACAGGATACAAAAAAAATAGTGAAGGCAGTGAATGTTCTATGAAGGATAGGAGCCTATGTCCTCCATCTTGTCTCACTATGCTAGTTTTAGTTATAGTTATTTTGTCCGTGCAGCAGATAGCATAGTCAGCATATTCTTCCAAAGAATGTGTGTTACAGGATGTATTTCCGTAGAACCTTGGGAACCCTACCAAGAGATAACACTAAGAGGGTGTATGAGTGATCACAGGAATACTATATGAAACTTGTTAGAAATGCTTTTTGGAATAAAGCCTTCTAAGCTGCATAAATACCCTTGCTCTCCCAATAAAGACAGAATCATCTTTATACCGACTTGCTGTGTGTGTGTTAACATGATTTCTCCGGGCCCATAAGCTAAGCATGCTAATCTGGAACCGTAAATCATACAGAAGTCAAGATTTCCCTGACAGTTTCTAGAGACACTGTTGGAAGCATAGTTCGCAAGTTCAAAGTTGTAGTAACAGTGGTTACACTACCTGTGTGTGGCAGAAAAAGGACGCTATCAATGGCTGCAACCAAATTTCTGAGAAAGCTGGTTGTGAAAAACCCTAGAGTGACCGCAAAATGACCTGCAGCAAGAAGTGAGTACAATAAGGCGCATACTAAACACAGAAGGTTTCCATGCCAGAACTCCAAGACATACACCACTACTGACCCAAAAGCACAAGAAAAGTTGTCTCCAATACTCTCAAAATCATATAAATAAGGAAAAAACATCATGTCATCTGTGAGGGACCTGAAACTTGGGCGTCATCCAACAAGACAATGATTCCAAGCATACCTCAAATTCCAAGAAGAGAATTGCCGAAAAAGTCCTGGAAAATTCTACAGTGGCCATCACAGTTACCTGGCATGAAACCTGTTGCAAAGATGCCTCTTCCACGAGCTCCTAGAGGAGCCTGCTGGCTAGCCTCCTGCCCAAGGACTATGGGCCATGTAACAGCCTATTAAAAGACTTGGTTTGTGTGGTTTCCTTTTTTGTTCGGGAACCAAACAGCCACACAAATTGCGGACCACCTCTGGGCTCATTAACTCCTGTTGACTTCTCCCCACACCTCAACATTCCATCTTGTTCGCACGAATAGAGGCAGCGGTGTTTGGTTGTCTAGTGCATGGAACTAAAATCGGACACTCTAACTCGCGAACTGTTAGGAGAGCGCTGTTCGGTAGGATTGTTCGCATGAACTAGGCAAACAATCGCTACCTAGGAGCCAGAGGATCTGTTTGGATTTTGTTTGGTTTTGGACTCCCAAAATTGACCGACCGCTACCCCTTTTCTTATGGAACTAATTTGGGCAGAAGCCACGTGTATGGTCGATCAAAGTTGACTTCCATGGAAAATCCGAACCACTGATCCAGTCTGGGTGAAACATAGAAACATAGAATGTGACGGCAGATAAGAACTATTCGGCTCATCTAGTCTGCCCAATTTTCATACTTTCATTAGTCCCTGGCCTTATCTTATAGTTAGGATAGCCTTATGCCTATCCCACGCATGCTTAAACTCCTTTACTGTGTTAACCTCTACCACTTCAGCTGGAAGGCTATTCCATGCATCCACTACCCTCTCAGTAAAGTAATACATCCTAATATTATTTTTAAACCTTTGTCCCTCTAATTTAAGACTATGTCCTCTTGTTCTGGTAGTTTTTCTTCTTTTAAATATAGTCTCTTCCTTTACTGTGTTGATTCCCTTTATGTATTTAAATGTGTCTATCATATCCCCCCTGTCATGTCTTTCCTCCAAGCTATACATGTTAAGATCCTTTAACCTTTCCTGGTAAGTTTTATCCTGCAATCCATGAACCAGTTCAGTAGCCCTTCTCTGAACTCGCTCTAAAGTATCAATATCCTTCTGGAGATACGGTCTCCAGTACTGCGTACAATACTCCAAGTGAGGTCTCACCAGTGTTCTGTAAAATGGCATGAGCACTTCCCTCTTTCTACTACTAATACCTCTCCCTATACAACCAAGCATTCTGCTAGCATTTCCTGCTGCTCGATTACATTGTCTGCCTACCTTTAAGTCATCAGAAATAATCACGCCTAAATCCCTTTCCTCAGATGTTGAGGTTAGGACTCTATCAAATATTCTGTACTCTGCCCTTGGGTTTTTACGTCCAAGATGCATTATCTTGCACTTATCTACATTAAATGTCAGTTGCCACAACTCTGACCATTTTTCTAGTTTACCTAAATCATTTGCCATTTGGCTTATCCCTCCTGGAACATCAACCCTGTTACAGATCTTAGTATCATCAGCAAAAAGACATACCTTACCATCAAGACCTTCTGCAATATCACTAATAAAAATATTAAAGAGAATGGGTCCAAGTACAGATCCCTGAGGTACCCCACTGGTGACAAGCCCAAGATTCGAATATACTCCATTGACTACACTCCTCTGTTGCCTGTCACTCCCCCACTGCCTTACCCATTAAACAATGTTGGAATCCAAACTTAAAGATTGCTGTTTATTGATAAGCCTTCTATGTGCAACAGTGTCAAACGCCTAACTGAAATCTAGGTAAGCAATGTCTACTGCACCAACCTGATCTATAATTTTAGTTACCCAATCAAAAAAATCAATAAGATTAGTTTGGCATGATCTCCCTGAAGTAAACTCATGTTGTCTCTGATTATTATTATTATTATTATTATTATGATATTTATAGAGCGCCGTCAAATTCCGCAGTGCTTTACAATGGGTGGACGAACAGACATGTAGTTGTAAGCAAACAAGTTGGACACACAGGAACAGAGGGGTTGAGGGCCCTGCTAAATGAGCTTGCATGCTAGAGGGAGTGGGGTAAAATGACACAAAACGGTAAGGATAGTCATCAGAAATAATCACGCCTAAATCCCTTTCCTCAGATGTTGAGGTTAGGACTCTATAAAATATTCTGTACTCTGCCCTTGGATTTTTACGTCCAAGATGCATTATCTTGCACTTATCTACATTAAATGTCAGTTGCCACAACTCTGACCATTTTTCTAGTTTACCTAAATCATTTGCCATTTGGCTTATCCCTCCTGGAACATCAACCCTGTTACAAATCTTAGTATCATCAGCAAAAAGACATACCTTACCATCAAGACCTTCTGCAATATCACTAATAAAAATATTAAAGATAATGGGTCCAAGTACAGATCCCTGAGGTACCCCACTGGTGACAAGCCCAAGATTCGAATATACTCCATTGACTACACTCCTCTGTTGCCTGTCACTCCCCCACTGCCTTACCCATTAAACAATGTTGGAATCCAAACTTAAAGATTGCTGTTTATTGATAAGCCTTCTATGTGCAACAGTGTCAAACGCCTAACTGAAATCTAGGTAAGCAATGTCTACTGCACCACCCTGATCTATAATTTTAGTTACCCAATCAAAAAAATCAATAAGATTAGTTTGGCATGATCTCCCTGAAGTAAACTCATGTTGTCTCTGATTATTATTATTATTATTATTATGATATTTATAGAGCGCCGTCAAATTCCGCAGCGCTTTACAATGGGTGGACGAACAGACATGTAGTTGTAAGCAAACAAGTTGGACACACAGGAGCAGAGGGGTTGAGGGCCCTGCTAAATGAGCTTGCATGCTAGAGGGAGTGGGGTAAAATGACACAAAACGGTAAGGATAGTATTAGACTAGTGACAGTTGCAAAAGAGGAATCAGTCAGGAGCTATTTACAATTTAATTGATACGCTTTTATGAAGAAGTGGGTTTTTAACGATTTTTTGAAGGAGTGGAGACTGGGTGAGCATCTAACGGAGGAGGGAAGCGAGTTCCACAGGAACGGTGCAGCCCTCGAGAAATCTTGAGGGCGAGCATCAGAGGTGGGAGTACGGACAGAAGATAGACGTCTTCAGCAGATCATAAGGGCCTAGACAGGACATACTTGTGTTTAAGGGAGGATAGATAGGTGGGAGCAGCATTATGTAGAGATTTGAAAGCAAGAACCAGAATTTTAAATTGAGGTCTATATTTTATAGGAAGCCAATGTAGGGACTGACAGAAGGGTGAGGCATGGGATGTGCGGGCGGACAGGAAGATGAGCCTCGCTGCTGCATTCATTATGGACTGTAACGGCGCAAGTTGGGAGCACGTAAGACCACTGAGAAGCAGATTACAGTAGCGAAGTCGCATCTGGCATTAAGTAGGGGCGGATGCGCGCAATGTTTTTGAGATGGAAATGACAGGATTTGGCGATAGATTGAACATGAGGCTTGAAGGAGAGGTCGGAGTCATAGAGAACACTTAGGCAGCGAGCCTGCGTGGTGGAGCTGATGGTAGCACCGTTGACTTGGAGGGAGACAGACTCAGGAGTAACAACACTTGAGGATGGAAAGACCAGAATTTCAGTTTTGGTCAAGTTTAGTTTAAGGAAGTGGGCAGCCATCCAGGTAGAAACAGCAGAGAGGCAGTCAGAGACACTAGTCAAGAGGGACGGGGAGAGATCAGGAGAGGACAGGTGATCTTGAAATCCATGTGTTTTTAGATGTTCAACAATCCTATCCTTTAACATGGTTTCCATCACTTTCCCTACTACTGAAGTAAGACTTACTGACCTGTAGTTGCCCGACTCCTCCCTATTACCTTTCTTGTGAATGGGCACAACATTCGCTAACTTCCAATCTTCTGGAACTACTCCTGTTAACAATGATTGGTTAAATAAATCTGTTAATGGTTTTGTTAGTACACCACTAAGCTCTTTTAATAGCTTTGGGTGTATTCCATTAGGTCCCATTGACTTATTTGTCTTTACTTTTGACAGTTGAAATAGAACCTCTTCCACTGTAAACTCACGTGTAATAAATGACTCATTTATCCTTTTTCTTAACTGAGGCCCCTTTCCTTCATTTTCATCTGTAAATACCGAACAAAAATATAAATTGAGGCAGTCAGCTGGACCTTTATCCTCTTCTACAAACCTTCCTTCTATTGTTTGTAATCTAACTAATCCTTGTTTTACTTTTCTTTTCTCATTTATGTATCTAAAAAAAAAGTTTTGTCCCCCCTTTTTACTGACTGTGCTATTTTCTCTTCTGTGTGTGATTTGGAAGCTCTTATAACTTGCTTAGCCTCTTTCTGCCTAATCTTATAGAGCATTCTGTCTTCCTGACTCTGTTTTTTTTTATAATTACTAAATGCTAACTTTTTGTTTTTTTTACTATTTTGGCCACATCTGCGGAGTACCACAGTGGTTTCTTGATTTTTTTTGCCTTTACTGACAAGTCTAATGCAATTTTCTGTTGCCTTCAGTAGTGCAACTTTTAAATAATCCCATTTCTCTTGGACTCCATTTAAATTGCTCCTGTCTGATAATGACTCCTTTACACATATTCTAATTTTAGAACAGTCTGTTTTTCTAAAGTCTAAAACTTTTGTTTTTGTGTGGAGATAATTGAGTTTGTACAGTTCCTGACTCAATTAACTCTCAGGCACTGGGGAGGAGTTTACAGTGCGTATAAATTCTGAAGCTTTGCCTGCATTAAAGAGATCTCCCAGCATTAAGTCTCAGCTAATGTGTGTGTAGGGGGGGGAGGGGGGGCTATAATTACTACTATACAGCTATACTCTCTGTAGGAGAGCTTTGACCACTGGAAGCTGGATCCAGGACCCTGGTCCAGGGTGGGAAGCAATGGTGGCTTGTCTGCTTTTGTTTTTTGTTTTTTTTTGTGGCCCATGGGGGTGTGTGCAAATCAAAGGTATGTTTCCAGAAAATTTTACCTGGTTTTGAGGCAGGATTGAGGGCTTTGCAAGTCGTCACTATGGAGCTCTCTAGACATGCGACTGTTCGGGTCCGTTTCTCTTGTATTTTATTTAGAAGATTAAAAAGCAAAACTGAAAAAAGGGAGGAATGAAAATGAGTAAGGAATATACAATGAGCCTTGAATGTTGCTGCTTGTCATCCACTCCTCCCTGTAAAAAAAAGTTAATTTTAATATTATGCACAGAGGTAATATGTGAGTGAATTCATTCAATGCATGGTATTTAGGGGATTTTTTGGGTAACCCCTGAGAAACACAATCCATAGTAAATAAGAAGCAGATTTATGCTTGCTTAGTGTGGCATATTTATGTTACTTGGATAACTCTATTATCTTCCCTATTTAAAAGACCTATCGAGTGGTCAGGGGCTACATCATTCTTCTGCATCAAGCTACTTAGTGACATGTCCATGTAGCAATCTAGTGAGACATACATTTTAAAAAAATAAAGCTTAATTTAATGCTACATTATTGTATGGTGCAAGTGATAAACAAACAGAAGAAATCATACAGCATACATACTGCTATCTATTTGAGGAGCAGTGAGGAGATATTCTTCGCACTAAGACTTCCAATGTAAAACACACCTACCACCTGTAGACCACCATTCTCTCTAACCTAACAGGATATGTGCCTTGATCTTATCTCATTTAGCTCTTTGACTGTAAAGTGTGTATATTTTGTCAGCTGGAGTAGGTTTCTCCAGCTGTGACTTGCAGAATGTCCATGATTCTTGTACGATGGCTGCAGGAAAAGGTCATTCTGTAAAGGTTAAATTTCTTGATGATTATGAAACTGGTAACAATGCATACAATGATATGAATTAACAAACAGTACTGGCTATGGTAGTTATAGTTGAAGTATTTTAACTAGCATTCATAGAATATATTTTTTCTTTGCAAGTCTTTATCAAGCCACAATTAATCCTTCATGAGGTTTTGTAAAGACCTGAAGAAAAATATAGTTCTGTATTATATTATATTGTTATGTTGTGGTATAAAATATCATTTTATATTTTATTATATTACATACTAACAGAGTTATTCACTAAAGTGAAAATTCCAAGCTGATTTCAAATTAATGGTCAAAATTGCCTCACTGGAAAAAGGATCAATACTTTTAGCTCAGCTACTTTGACCCTAAAGGGTTACTTCAGCTTAACTCTTTTGTTACCTTATTTTTAGTCTGATAGTCATACTCTCTGTATTTCTCTAGTCTTTCCTCCCCCCCTCATAGAGAAGTATAGATAGACCATGGCCACTTACACGCTGACTGCTGAGAATGTACTAATCAGAGAAGGAGATGAAATGTGAACTGGATGAAGAGTGTTGAAAGAGAGTTTGGACAAGGGATCGGGGACAAAGAGGTGGACATAATAAGCAAAAGATTGGTAGGGTGGCAGGGAGGGTTTTAAAGGTTGGCATTTGGGAGGAAAGGAGGTAAAGGGAAAATTATAATCGAGGTAGTATTCCTATAAGTTTCTATTATCACACATGCTTCTTCAAGTGAAGAGGTTGATGACAAATGGAATTTTTACACAAGACTAACATTAGGCAGTCCGGTACAGAGTTCCAGGCTGCCAAAATCTCATGTGCCAGGGGTGCAACTAGACCCTGGAACTAAGGTACAGATTTCTATGTAGGCAGCAGAAGGAGGTTAGATTAACACTTTAATTTGAATTTGCCCTGAATTCTCACTTTAGTATATATCCCTGTAAGAGTGATCTTCCTAAAAAGAAAAAATTTTATTGTCTAATGAGAAGAATAGTGTGAGTGCTATTTCTGTCAAGTAATATTTATATTTATCATACATGCACAGTAGAAAATACATGACAAGAAATTGCTCTATCTATCTATCTGTCTGTCTATTTATCTATCTATCTACATACATTCAATATATAGATATCTCCACTCTGTATTATAAAAATAACACTCCTATATAAATAAATTAAAGAAAGACTTACGGAAATTCTAACTGCTGTTTAGATTTTGTTATATTATTACTAAATATATTACGCAATACTCATTGATCTTTGTAGAAGGCTTATTTAATATTCAATGTATTAATGCATTTTCCTAATTTTTAATTATTAATTAAGCAGTTAGTTTTTTTTATTTTTTTATTATTATTTCACACAATTTGAGTGAGATAGAATGTTCAGAATGTTCAGTTCAAGTAACCAAAAAATTGTGTGTGGAATTTCTTATCACAGGCAATAAACTATCTAAGCATTAAACTCTTCAAAGTAGAAGAGCGGAATGTGATATATAAAGCGAGGTAAACTTGTATTACGCAAAAAAAATAAAAATATGGTGTATCATATTTCACTTTTCACACTGCAGTTCATGGCACAGACTCCAAAGAAAACAAGCAAAATAAACTAAACTGAAATCAGTTTGGTTAAATTAGAAAACACTTTGACTTGATAGTAAAGTTCAGGTAGACATATTTGAAAAATAGGTTTTGTTTTATATTTATTTAAAAATATATTTTTATATTTACATTTACAAAAATACATGATTTTTTAGAATGTGATTTATATAGTGACAAGTAGTGATTTTAGTTTATATGTCTTCAAAAAAACAGCACGAAGACTAAGGCATATTTAATTAACTGTGCATGTGATTTACGTCCGTTTTTTTCTTAATATTTTTTTACTGAAAATAAATTTTTACCAAGTCAGGTCTTTTCTTTTTAAGAATTTTTAAACCAGCCTTTTGTGTCTTCCAAATTCTAATTACTAATTTCAATAAAAATATGTCCTACTGTGTACTAGATTAGTTACTGAGTAATTAAACTAACATTACATCACTAGATGATGATGATCAGCAAAATTAAGTTTACTTTTACAACTATGTGGATATAGTTTCCTGCACAAACAAATATTTTACTGATTTGTAAATGGAGATTATATCACAGCACAACCCACTTCTCACTCAAATCAATTAAGCAAGTAGAGACTAAAGCTGTTCATTAGTTAGGAACAATAAAATGTTTGCAAAGAATCAAGATTTTGTTACTAGATACAAAATCACAGTTTTTTTTTGTAACAATCCATTTTTGGTATAATAAATATGGAAAACTCAGGACATTACAATTCCTATGTAATTTGATAACACATACCTTCACTTGCAGAACTAATGTAGTCTCTGGTGCAAGAAAGATGTGGGGCCCTCTCTAGCACAAGGGCCTGTGATGCTTTGCCAGCTAAGGATCTACCTTTGGCCCATCCTTGCTGGGCTGTATTTGTGAGTGGTGTGTGTTTTAACATAAGCATGTTTTTGTATGGAGTATGTGTATGATTGTAGGAGTGTATTTATGTGTAGTGCTGGCATTTGAATACAGTTGTGTTTGTGTTTGAATGCAGGGGTGTGTGTCAATAGTGCTTACATTTGAACGCTGGGGTATGCTTGTTTTTGTATATTGTGTTGGCTTTAAAATCGAAAGGTGTAGTTGTATACAATGTTGTTTTTTGATTGCAGGGGTGCATTTGTTTTGAGTGTTGGCATTTGAGTGCAGAATTGTGTTTGTGTTTAGTGTTGGTGTTTGAATACATTTACTGCTACAAACACACATTCGTACACACACACTGACACACACACTGACATACACACATATAGACACACTGACACACATGCATTCAAGTCATAATGTCATATTTGAACTACCCCCTTGTTTCCATATCTTTTGGGTGTCTTTCTTGAGGTCCAGTGGGATCTTGCTGGCCAAGGTTGATGGGAATCTGAAGCTGGTTCTTGATACACATCCCCCCTCCTCTATCTCCATGCAGCTCTCTGTAAGCTAGGATGAAGTGACTGAAACTCCCTTCCTAGTAAAATTTTGGCCAACACTGCTGGTCTGACAAAGGTCCAGTCATGCTGTTTAAGGACCATAGTGCCAGACCAGGCCCCTGATCAAAGGTGCCCATTATGTTTGCCCTAAGCATGAGGGCCACCGAATGCCCCCCAAGATCATGGGCCACTGTGCTGCTACACTGGCTGTACCGCTAATAGTTCCACTGTTGCATACATTCTAAGTACTGCACACAGATTGTGTCATGTGGAATATGTGCTAAATAATTACTTTAATATGGAATGGTTCACCTTTAAATAACACCACCATTGCAAAATAATGTGCCCAGCATATACCTACAGAAAAGAAAATCGTTCTGATAATTAACTGGGAACATTCAATGCTCATGAAGAGTGATGATAGATCAACATGTATTCTGAACGCTGTATGTATACCGAGAGCACATTGTATCACCTAGACATCTTCTGAAACAGAGACACAAAGAATCATTTAGGTTGCACAACTAGGTTTTAGATTTTCCAATTCTCTTTAAATTTTCTCCTATTTAACAGAAATGGAGACATTTTCCAAATTGTCTTTTCAGTTGCTTCTTAATTGAGAAAAAACAGATATTAGCCGTACGTTTTCCCATTATTACCATAGTGTGTTTATCCTAATCTTATAAAGGAACATTCTCTGCTAAAAACAATCTTTCCCACACAGCAAATCACAGCCTAGATAGGAAGCAATTGTGCTTACAGACATATTGCCAAAAACCATATCCACAATGACCAACAAACATTATTTTTTTGTAGGTTAAATTGCATATCTCCAAGCAACAGGTTTGAATTTTGTATACATTAATAAATCTATTTTTGGGGCTAGAGCTTTATATTGAATATTGATTTAATGCCAGTACTTATGAAATGCTTTATGAAATGGTTTGCTATAATAAATATTTATAGCAGACAGTACATGCAGTACATCTGGGTGTGTGAAGTAAAAACAGCAACAGTAACCTAAACTCAGTGTTGCAGGAGACAGCTACAGTGACTGCACGCAAAGGGGAATAATGCTATGAATTTGTTCATTTATTTATTGGGGATAATGCTTTTAAATAGCTGTTTATGCATTATTGAGATGCATGAGGGCTAACATTAGCATATGTTGTAGTGATGCTAGACTTAAGTAAAAGGAAAAACTAAATTTACTTTAATGCTCCTATTTGATAAATGCTGGAAATCCGCAAATGATATCTTTACTTTAGTGTAATTATTTGCATGATCTAGTCAATGTGCTATAATACTCATTTAATATCTGCATTAATCTAGACAGTATTTTCGCTTCATTAGAAATCTAGACATTCTTATGCCACTCATAACAAGTAGTCTGAATGATGATATGATTGGTTTATAAAATATTCAAGAGTCTAGTTACCATGGTAGCTAAAATGAATGCACTTGAAATTAAGGTATGTAGCAGATCTAATCAGTGAGTCCTCATTTGAGTGCTCAGATCATGTAATCAGCAAGAAGCAAACGCAAACACACAATTTGTCCCGGGCTTGCCTAACGGTGACTCAGACGAGGAGCAGATCTTTAAGGGTAGAAAGCTAATTTAAGGGGGCACTGTCACTTCCATAGATTTTTTAAATAATGTGTTAACTTTTTAAACAAATATATTTTGGAGGTGTGAAAAATAAAATGAAACATTACAATCCACCCCAACAAAAACGGCACAATCGCCCACTAGACGGAAGCCATCATGACGGGGACACCCGGGGGTCTCACCCCAGAAACAAGCCTGTAACCCCTCGGGGACCTGACAACATGCCCTGAGGCCTGCCGGAGATCGAGCATTGGGGAGGTGGCCGCTCCCCGGGCTGACTGACCTGGACACTGGTCCCTCGAGGCTGATATCTCCTGCCCCCCCTTCTGGACTGACGGGGGTCATCTCAATCCGCACCAAGCGACATGAGGGGCAGTCACGGGCTGATACCACAACTCGACACACCGCAGCACTCGGGCAGCCGAGCACATGATACAAATATTATAGGTGGCGCTTAACCCCTTAAGGACCAAACTTCTGGAATAAAAGGGAATCATGACATGTCACACATGTCATGTGTCCTTAAGTGGTTAAAGGAAGGGAATAATTTTTCTTTACTCCAAATCCCTGGTTCCTGGTTATGTCCAGAGAGTCCATCTAAAGGAAAATGTAATCTTTGTCCATGGATGAGACATGTATGCTGTATAAGTTTTGATCCAACTTTCAATCGACTCAACAAATTGTGAGTGGTTTCAGCTCTTCAATATTCATCTTTATTATATTTTATACAGATTACACTATGTTTTTGCTGTTTGATTATATTTTTTTAAAAGTAACACATACCATCATATACCATCATACCATCATATACGTCCTTTACAAGTATATACCAGGAACATCTACAATTGGTTACCATAATTGTATATATTACAGGTAACATTCTTCTGGTATTGTGTGTGCGCTTTTACCTTTGATCTCCTCACTAGCCGAGCACATGGTGCACCCAAAATGGTGGCGGCATCTGCATCTAGTGAACCAAACAGTGTACCTGCAAGGGAGACTCACAGCAACATTATGCAGAGTGTGGAAGCTGCATTTGCCCAATTCGGGCACGACCTGAACGAAAGGCTGCACACACACCCGGCGGCCCAGCACACCACACCGAAAACAAGCAAGTCGAGCCGTCCTCACGTGAACAGGGGAAAAGCACCACTATACCGATGAGCAGAACGCAACTATCGAGCCAGGGAGAAGAGACGCTCCACTACAGGAAAGGCCGCATCCCCCAAGATACCTGCCAAACGCAGAGGCTGGGGATTTGCCGCTGGCAGCGACGTCGCAGTAAGAGCTCCGGCTGTCACGCACCTCACAGAGACCTAGCCTCCAGACAGAGGGCCCGAGTATGCAGCCTCACGATGTCGGTCATCACTACGACCCAGACCTGGGAGACCTGCGTGCCCGACCCATACTCGGCACTACTCATGGACAGCCTGCGCTCCCTCCCAAGCCGGGGAATAGGTTGAAGCTGTACTCTGGCCACGCCAACCTTACATTATAACAACCACTCAATCTAGCCATCTATCTCCCTTGCTGACTTAATCTACTTAACCATCAGTATACTCAGACAAATGCTATGCTTAAATATGTTTATCGATTAGATCAACATGTATTGAATCGTACTTTCTAGTACTCAGTAACTAATGTAAAGCAACAGTTATATTTAACCTGCCAACCTGTGTATACTTCTGCAGTGTAGTTTAATCAAATATTACTCTATATAAAAATTGTGCAGAATATCCCACATGCCGACCAACTGTTAACTATCTGTTTGCATGCTTGTCAAAACGATTGGGGCATGACGAGCCCACTTGTTATATTTTCATGCACGCCCAAAAAAATAATAAAAAATTACAATCCACATTTCTTTATCTTTCAACTGGGTGCCTCCATCTTAGCTCCCTCTCTGCCATTGCTATAAGCACTGCCCTTTGCACTTGGCAGTCAGCATAGAGAAAGCACAGAGGGAAGAGGAGAAATCTATCAATGTTTACATGTTTTTCTTGTTCTTTTGCAATGTTGGCCCTGGTCTTGCCTTATCAGAACATGATTATGATGTAGAATGCTAAATCTTTAATGTAGGTTTTTTTTTTTTTATTGTACATATCATGATATGTTTTAGCACAAGTTTAATTAATGATATAGGTTCCAGAAACAGTTCCCCTATAACATCACTTTTGCTCTCCTGAATGCTGGTTACATTGGCTCAAGTGTAATGTACTTATGTGTGTGAATGCAGTAAATGCAACTGTAAAGGCTTAATTTATTACACTATTACGTTGTGCTTGTTAATCTATTTCTCCATACATAGTCCCAGTTTTTATTGGTGGTAATGTTCTCAAGAGGAAGAATGCAAGACAAAAAAATATGTGGATTGCAGAGAGAAACAACCAAACATGGAAATCTGGTTGACCGGAATTCATTACAACAAAAGTATTAATTTTTAGAAAAAAGCAAAGAGAGAGTAAAACCACCGAAATACAGCAGGAGTTTCATAACCACTCGTATAATTGGAATTGTACTCAGCTTTTCTTCTGCCAGCAATATGCTGGGTTTGAATGACATTGGTGGTCCCAAGACCCTAGCCCAGAGCTAGGGAATATGTTGGAAAGGAATAGCTATAGAAATATAAAATAACAGATGAAATTAGTATCTTGTAATACCTTTTTTATTGGACTAACAGAATTTTGGAATGACAAGTTTTTGGGAGAATCTCCCTTTATATATATATATATATATTTTTTTTTTATTATTTTTTTTTTTTAATGGCCAAGCACACAGAAAAAAAACAAACTTTAAAAACTGTGAAAATAAATAAAGTGCAATACCCACTATCCACCCCTTTTAAATATATCTGCAGGTAAGCCTTGCAAGGATGAGATTTTTGGGATGCACTGTCTTTGATTATATTTAGGCCCACTAGTAAATTGGCTGGTGACTTGGGTTTTTTTTTTCACAGGGCTTTTTTACCTAGTGCTTTATATATATATATAATTGTTATTTTTATTGTTTTAATAGTTGCTTTGTATTATCATGCTTTTATCTGTGGCTTTTGACACTGTTGATCATTAACAGCTTCTTCTCATCCTCAGCAATATCGGTCTACAAGATATTGCTCTCTCTCCTGGTGCTCCTCCTACTTCTCACAGTGCTCTTTCAGTTTTTTTTTCTCTGGCTCTGCCCCAACTCCTCTCTGTTGGTGTCCCCCAAGGTTCAATCCTTGGTCCCCTACTGTTCTCTATCTATACTGCCTCCCTTGGTAAACTCATTAGCTCCTTTGGCTTCCAATTTCATTTCTATGTGGATGACACACAAATATACCTGTCCTCTCCTGATCTCTCCCTGTCCCTCTTGACTAGTGTCTCTGACTGCCTCTCTGCTATTTCTAACTGGATAGCTGCCCACTTCCTTAAACTAAACTTCACCAAAACTGAAATTCTTGTCTTTCCTCCCACAAGGAGGTGTCTGTCTCCCTCCAACTCAACGGTGCTACCATCAGCTACACCACACAGGCTCGCTGCCCAGGGGTTCTCTTTGACTCTGACGTCTCCTTCACGCCTCATGTTCAGTCTATTGCCAAATCATGCTGCTTCCATCTCAAAAATATTGCGCGCATCCGACCCTACTTGACGCCAGATGCGACTAAGGTGCTGGTCCATTCCACTATCTGTTCTTGTCTTGACTACTGTAATCCGCTTCTCAGTGGTCTTACATGCTTCCAACTTGCGCCGTTACAGTCCATAATGAATGCTGCGGCGAGGATCATCTTCCTGTCCACCCGCACCTCCCACGCATCACCCTTCTGTCAGTCCCTACATTGACTTCCTGTAAGATATAGGATTCAATTTAAAATTATGTTTTTTGCTTTCAAATCTCTACATAATGCTTCTACCACCTATCTATCCTCCCTAATACACAAGTATGTCCCGTCTAGGCCCTTACGCTGTGCTAAAGACTTACATCTATCTTCTGTCTGTACACCAACCTCTGATGCTCACCTTCAAGACTTCTCGAGGGCTGCATCGTTCCTGTGGAACTCAATTCCCTCCTCCATTTGATGCTCACCCAGTCTCCAATCCTTCAAAAAATCATTAAAAATACTATATAATACTATCATTACCTTTTGCGTCACTTTACCCCACTCCCTCTAGCATGTAAGCACATTGAGCAGGGCACTCAAACCGTCTGTTCCTGTGTGTCCAACTTGTCTGGTTACAACTACATGTTTGTTCGTCCACCCACTGTAAAGCGCTGCAGAATTTGTTGGTGCTATATAAATAACATAATAATCATGTTTTTTATGGCCAATGTATTTGAATGTTTTTTTTTTTATGTTTTTTATGGCCAAAGTATTTGAATGCACATATTGAAGCTGTTTAATTGACACCTTGATAGGTAAATATTGTTAGCAAAATTAAGAGGCAAAGTCTAGGTGTCAGTCTGCTTCATTATACAGGGCAATTCATGTGCATCTAAGGGAGAAACTGGGGAGAGCTGTCTAGGCAATTTGGGTCAAGTAAAAAAAGTGGTGAAGAGGCAAACAAGGTTTTTAAGACCTTACCATGGAGTGAGTTCCATTGAAATAAATCTAAATGTAAATACAATTAGAAAATGTTACTAGAAACAGTATAGGGTATTACAATTAAATATAAATACATGTTAACAGTGAGGAACTTAATACCCTAAGCTGATGTATATCGTTCAGATGTTACTTTACACAATTAGAATGAACACTACAATAAAAAAAAGTCAATTTTCGTCTTTCAGCAAAAGTAACACAAGTGGCTGCATTTTCTGATTCTGGAAGGAGTTTAGGATTTCAAATACGACTGGACTCTTTTCTGATTAGAAAGTTTGATATATATCATAGACTTTCCTGTCTTCCGTATCCAGAGTGAGGGAGATTGTTAAAAAGTAAACTGAAAGGAACCATTCTTTTATTTAGCAATTAACCCCATCTGAGTAAATAATACTGTGTTGTGCAATTGAGCTTTTGCTGTTATGCACAAAGTTCTGAATCTGAAACGGCTTCAAAGACAAGCTCACGGAATGATGACAAGATGCTACAGAAACAGCTTTTTATGTCGAATATAATGCAAGGATTGTATTACATGGTACAGTAACAAATGGGATAAAGTTGTAATGATATAGCAGATAACGTGTCTGGAAATACTTATCTAAAGGGAAACTTAATCTTATCCTAGTTTGAGCTTATAAGAATTTAAACATGGTATATGATTAAGAATGTTAAGTATGAGAAGAGGCATTTTATGAATGTTAATTACATTGAAGGGAAATATAAACAGGCGGTTAGGTCAGGAAAGCAAATAATTCACTTAACATTGAAAAAACAATTGTACCTCTTACTTTGGTCGTGAATGACATTTCCCAGTGGAAAGGCTTATGGGACAGTTCGAATGAAAGGAAAACTAACGGAGCATTAAACCCAGAAATGGCCATCATTCACCAAATGTAAATCAAGACTAAAGGTTAAATGTTGTAATGAAAGAAGCAGTCAAGGTCAAAGGCTTTTTTTGAACAACCTGTATTGAGAATTGCTATTGTCTCAATCATAACAGTTAGAACATTTTATCTGGGACCAGGACAATAGTGGATTGAATAGTTGTTCCAAGTTAGATCTCTTTACTTCTCATAGTAGCTTTGTGTTTTTTTGTTTTTGTTTATAACACTTTCTTTATGTCATAGATTTGTCATAAAATGTAATTTTATTTATATGTATCTATATATACATATATTACAACCATATTTTCCTTAACAATAGATGACAAACATGTTTCTAACTGTATGTAATGCTTTAGTGAGAAATTGCCCCGGACCCCAAAAACAAACACAAAGATCTATGAAGTAATTCCACTTTGCTCTTTGCACTCTGAATTTTTCTATAATGGTATATTGCCAAGGTTGCAGCTGGAGGAGCTCATGATGCTGTAATTTAGTGGAGACAGATAGGACAAGATGAGTTACTGACAGGATAAAGACATGATCAAGAGGAGCAGGTAGGCCAGTCTAGGTGGCAAGATTCTTTGGTGGAGAGGCAGGCAGATGGACAATTATTAAATGGACAGGTAGCTGGAGTGAGGAAAATGATGGGACAAGGCCACCAGTAAAGAAATGTGCTAAAAGATAGCACAGAAATGGTAGGTACAAGTAACTTAGAAACCATAACCATGGGTAACCATGGGTAACTTAGGTAATGCATACAAAGTAGGCACATATGGTTCATAGACTATAGGCACAGACAACACGTACACTATGCTTAGGCAGTACATAAGTTGAAGATACAGGTATCACAGAAATTGTTGCACAAAAAAAGCTTTAAATAGGATGTGCACACCCCTACAACACTGAGCCAACGTCACTGGTGCAGATCTTCTCACAGCTCCACCCCATTCCCTCATAAAGCACTCCAAATGCATGCCTGGGGGGACCCAGAAGATGAAATCTAATTGGCTGCAATGGCAGATGCTATGCAACATGGGGGACAGCCCAGAAAACTGCAGGTTCAGCAAGAGCATGGGCCTTGCCAGCCATTGACATGGCAGCCCAGAGTAGAGGAGGTCATGTAAGATATCTGTCTACATCTTGACATTAAACTACTCTTGGTAGTGTGGATTTGGCATTATTGAACAAGGATATTAAAACATCAAGAAAGATATTTTTCTTTGACTTTTGGGAGTACTACATGAGAACTTGACATCGCCAGAGAGGATTTATTTACCACCTTTGTTTTACTGCTGTACTTAGGAGTTGAAAACACAGCGTTAGCTCATGTTTATTTTTTGTTCAACAATTAACTAGTGTGCGCATTGATTGACTCAAAAAAACTAATCTGTGCTGATTTTTTAATTTTTGTTCTTAAATTGACTGAGGCCTTAATATAATATTTTTACATAATCTTTTCAAATGATTTATTGTTTTTAGATAAACTTTCGAAATGATTGAATATTTTGACAAATATTTAATATTCTAATATTTTTATAATTTTGATCTATTTTATATCTATCTATCTATCTATATATATATCTATATACCTTTTTTATTGGACTAACAGAATTTTTTTTATTATTTTTTTTTTATTCTTTATTTTTGTTGTGCTCAGTAAACAAGCAGTCTTACTTACTTTGCCACTTCAGCAAGATCAGTAAAACACATATCATAACAGTGTGGCAGTCGAGATATTAGCACAAGTTTTGGAATATGGATAATGCATATGTCAGTGAATCCTATAACAGTAACAGGCAAAGCCTTAAGTACTGGAACTGACATCTTAAGAATTATAAGTGGTGTAAAACATGCTAGGTTATTTTGCGTGAAGTAAGACTAATAAGTCAAGGGAAAACAAAAAAAAAAGAATAGAAAAAGAAAAGGGAGACTATGCCTGCAGGAGTTAGACAGCTAAACAATAATTTCTTGTCTGAACTTTACAACTTATTTCATTGTGGGCATAAAGCAATTGCAGAGAGAACATGTTTTGCCCATGCATGTGAGTTATAACAACTGGATCAATCAATGCATACCGACACATAAGTGTTGAGAGGAAGACTGAATACAAAACCAGCTGCAGGGTTAATCATCAGAAAAATAATTGAAAAATAACTGAAAATATGTAGTGTGTCACAAGAGTGAACAACTCAGTGGGTGCTATGGGTAAAGGGGAGAGGGTGGTGGAGAATGAGCAACACCAAGTAGGTGTGCAGTGTTCTGGACAGTGTTCCATGATCCCATGGTGAATTCAGCCAACACCCTCTATAGGTAGGGCACAGTCCCATATAGCAAGCTTTGACCCAAGATTTTCTGGTCCTCGAACCAATAGACCCTCTATCTGTTCTCTGTCTCGTGGCTTCACGTGAGATGCACCTGCAGAGTAGATTCCGTGCTGCTGAGTCTTCCGACATGGGCCACTGAGGGCACCTCTATCATAGTGCAGCTTGAAGTGGAGTCTCCGGGATTTCCGAGTTCGGCGAAGGAAAGGAATAGTGCCTGCTGTTTGTTGAGGCCTCCATTTCAGTAGCGGTCCCCTCTCCAGCAGAACACTGTTCTGCTTCAGGAACATGAACAGGTTGCTGAAATAAGGCAGGCACTAGAAACGCAGATGTTTTGCTTTGCATCCTGCTGGAAAGCGCACACTGTTGAAGTTTCTCCCAGAATCACAGGAAGATTTCTTTGAGGCATTGCAGGGAATCTGTGGCAGTACCTTGATGGGGCCTGTGGCTGTAGCAAGCTTTGAGTATAAGGTGAGTAATCAATTGCCATCTTGGGTACGCCACGAGGGCCAGCGTCTTGATGCAGTATTCAAGACTTGGAACTCGTATCGGGTAGATTGCTCTCATCCCCCTTTCTTGATCTGTCATTGGACACGCTGTGAGGTTCTCTGCCGGGGTCGGTGGCGGGACCAGAGGTCTTATGGGCTCCGTGGGGCAGGAGCAGTTGGTGAAGTGCCTTGATTTGCTGCCATTTTGAAAGGTATGCCTTGGGTGTTCCGTGCGCCTTAGGGTCCCCATAGCTCAAGCTCTCCCCATCTCAGGGTCTGCTACCTCCTGATCTCAGGGTCTGCTACCTCTGCCACAGCCATGTGGGTATCGCGTGGGTTTGTTTTGGGTCAATAGTTTCCTAAGAGGCCAGATTTCTCCAGAGTCTCTATTGAATGCGACCGGTCAGCATGGCAGTACGGCCCCGTCCCTTTAACAGAATTTTTTAATGACAAGCTTTTGGGAGAACCTCCCTTTCTCAAGTCTAAAGCATTTCTGAGCAAGACAACACACTCAGAAATTGAGGTTCTCCTGAAAGCTTGTCATTAATAAATTCTGTTAGTTCAATAAAAAAGGTATTACAAGATACAAATTTAATCTGTTTTTTTACATCTACATCACTGGACTAATACGGCTACAATCTCTCTCTCTCTCTCTCTCTCTATATATATATATATATATATATATACACACACACTTTTTGACATTCTTTATTATTGTAGTGCATTGTTTAGCAAACATGGTCGCATAGATATATTACAGAATTATGTACAATAAGGAGGTTGGCAACTCACGTACTGGAATCAAAAGAAAAACAACTTAACAAGGCATACTGAGTAATACGGTACTGTTAACCCTGTACTATGAGATACTATGTCAACCCTGTACTAAAAGATTATGCCCCATTGCCTTTATAAAAACATTGTAGTGACAGAGCACTGCAGTATGCAGACTGTCACGTACCAAAATAGACAATGTAAACTTGAAGTGAAAAATAAGCATTTATCCATGCATTCTATAATACTGCTGCTTTACTGGAAAACAAAATGACTACATGTAAGCATGAGAGAAATAAAAACAAAAAATGGAAAAAGAAAAATGATCCTTATTGGTGTTACTGTAAAGTAGACCATGGAAGGGTGAGCCATTGACACAGGTACACTGAGACAAACAAGATATCTATGGAGAGGTAAAGAATGATCATAAGCTAAAACTGCAGCATACGCCACCTGCATTGACACTATTTTAGATAAGTCACCCAATACCCTTGCTAAGCTTCCGGCTCCCATCACGAGACAATGTCCCAGAGTTCCATTTTGATCCACCGCATCTGCACCAGCCATTGGAAGAGCCCATATGGGATCCCACAATTTACGGTGACACATGGTACCAAGAACAGAATCCCAGGAGGATTGATGGAAGTCTCTCCGGGGTAATATGGCATGCATCGGGGGACATTCCCTCTAGACCCTAAACCGGTTTACGGTAGCGGGTCATGGGCACCTTGGGAGCTAACCGAGTGCCAGGAGATCGGTACAATCTTCTTCTCTGCATGCTAGTAGGGAAATTTTCTTTTGATCCAAGCTGGATGTGGTGATTTGATGATCAGAAGTTAAGTCAAGCAGTGAGCTATCACTCCATGTTTTCTCTACAGGCTGGCATATTCTGCACTCTAGCTTCCTCCAAAACTTAGCAAAGATCATGTACAGCCATGATGTGGTAATTTCCAGGAGGCCTTGTGGAACTCAAGTAAGCATGATGTCAGCAATCTTGACTGAGGCTGTAGAGTAGGCAGCTTGGTACCAGGGCAACCACTGGGTCACTACTTCACCTCAAGTTGGGAGACCGCAGGTTAGTGGGTAGTTGTTGGGTGACCCTCACCAGCAGGGGAAGGGAGGGGCTACCAATGTCAAGTGCTCTGGCAGAGTTATCAGCAGGTAAGTACACCCCTTCCCCTGTCTGCATCCACACGTAGACCGCAGAGAGGCCTCGGAATTAGACTGCTGATCAGGTCAAGCAATGCTACAGAATTTAAAGTGTTCCCAACACTAATATAAGATATATTTTTTTGGTGATTGAGTAACCTACCAGAAGACCAGCATTTTAAGATTTCCCAATCAAAAAATGCTTATACTTTGTTAAATTCCCATTCCATGACAAAAACATGATCATGCTACCAGTGAGCAAGGACTTTGAGTGGTGTCTAAAGTAGGTGGGGCGTAATTGCATTAGTTTTATTTTTTTATTCTTTAGCTCCCAATTTTTCTTCAACACATTACATAGGGGCCATTGGAATGGGGTTTCAGCTCCATTAGCCCCTTAGTTACTAAAGCATTGTGTATGCTCTGAATAATTGTATTCCACATCACTTGAAGGATGTTCATAATCCTTCTACAAGGGTAAAAACTAAGATGGTCCTTTTATTTTCTAACAATATATAGGTGTAATTGTATTCTCTAAAATAACACCATTGTGCGCCACATACTTTTGCCTGTGATAAGATTATTTTTCTTCATGAAATCTCTCAAGGGTCATTTATGAATATGAACATATATCTCTTAATTTATCTATACCTTCTAACAGGAGGTAGGTAATTTGGGTGCAAATGCTCCATAGAAGGGTTGTGTTGACTATGTAAATACCCCCAAAACATACGTGTTTCAGTTTGACAAGTATGTGAACTGATTTGACAGAGCTATATCAAAGTTTTCTTGTACAGTTTAGCAGAGTGCAATCATATTTAATGATATGCCATTAATGTGTTTTCTGTGGATTTGTCTATTGTGTCCCCAAAAGCAGAAGACAAGAGAACCAACCTGAATATTGGGGCAGTGAAATAAATTTCTGGCGGAATCGAGACACTTGGAAGTCATCTGTTGTTACTGTACTTTGAGTAAAAAAAATTATTTAAATCTACTATTAAATACATATTGAAACCACCAAACATGCAAAATATAGACGGCGGTTTATACTCTATACACTGTTTAAATTATGTGAACTCATCACTTGATGGCTGAAATGTTTTCTGATATCTAAGTCATCAAAATGTTTCTGGAAGGCTATACGTACTTGTTCGCAGTTAGTGTTCAAAAATATTAGGGAAAAAAAGTCTCATCTGTTTATTGAATTGACTGATATTACAGCAAAAACAACAAAAGATCTATTACAGACATTAAATAGGGCAATGAGAAAAAGGCACACAAGGGACATCATACCTCCTAGGCCTTTAATAAAAAACATAAAGATAAAACAAAATTTTCAAAGTCGGTATGTGTTACACAATTTACAGAGTTATATAGATCCATCTCTTTGATTCATATGGTTTACTTTACGAAAGTTCTTCAGTCGTCTCATCTTTTCATCCAAAGCAATTTTAAATTGCACATTCCTAATATTCTTTCATCAAATTTCAATCTCTTTCATATTACTGCAAAGTGGAGTTACACATTTTAAGGGGATCCCTGCTGTGTACATGCCTTTACTGTTAATTGGATTACGTCTTAATTGGATTATTGTGATTGGCTGTAAAGAAGAGCTGAAGAACTAGGTAATGTTTTTGAAAGAGTAGTGGTCACGACAGAGATTCTTAAATTACAATAAACTGACTTTTGACTTCACAAATAGATTACATTTCTACACCCTTTATAAGAGAATTCAAAGTTATCTTTGAAACATTTACAAATGGAGAAAGAGTTACATTTAAATTTAAAAGACTAAAGCAATAAAGTGAAAAAGTATATATAGAACAGATGCAAACACAAGGGAAGTCTCACACAGCAAATGAAGAATATATACACATATATCAAATCACACAACACAAGCCATTCACCAACCGATCACTTACTATAAGTTGGAAATTCAAGACATTATCTACTAAACAGGCAGTTGTGGTGTGCAGAAAACCACAAATTTTAATTGGAAAATTAGATTATTTTCTTAATTTAGCTATTACTAATTCTAGTAATACAGTATGCAAAGTTTAGTCAGTAATCAATTACCCAACAATCACGAGTTGGAGATGAGATCAAGCTTTGCAACTTTTTAGTCTTCAATCTTTGTCGTAACGACAGGAAAGCCATATGTTACATTATATTGGAACTACAGTAAAGGTAATGTTGGTATAAGTATCAACATTTTTACTCAATCTTTAAAAAAATAAATTAAGAAACTTTGTGTAACTGTGATATAGTTCAGTTTTACAACATTCAATCAATCACAATTAGAAATGGCTCATAGATACTGTGTTAGATGTTTAAAACCCATGCTTTAAATTTGATAGTGTTATTTATTTTCATTCCTTATGGTATCCTGCGGTGTCGGGTGTTTTATCACAGTATTTCTGGCTGAAATAACTTGAGCCTATCCCACACAATCTATATATTACTTCTTCATTCCACAGAGAGTGGGGCAAAGTCCATCGCCTATTTAGCATCACTAAACATTCTTACATATTATTTTCAAATGGTTTGACTAGTTCATCTTGATGGGTGCCACGGTGCTCCTGACACCACAACCACTACAGAGCACTGGTGGTTATGGTGCTTAAACATTTCCTTTGAATTTGCATTTGACTCAGTAGGGTCACACATGTCACGTATCAAGCTAGGATAAGATGGCAGAGAAACCACTTTAGAGAATAATGTGATTTAACAATTTAGATAATACCACAGCTATTTGTTACCCTCCACCTACATATTATTCTCATCATTATTAGTGAGTAACACTACTAAACAATTAGGGGTTTAAGTGGTCTTGAGGACAATAGTTTTGTGTCCTCATTTAATGTACCCCTGTCCATGGTACTGATATGTGTAGTTATAACACACCACGCTGTGAACATAATAACTATTGTGAGAAAGAAGATGGCTGTCGAGTTAAACGTAAAGTAGTAAATACAGGCAAAGAAGTTTAGGAAAAAATATTTAATGGTTTATGCATCTAGTGACAGTATTGCAATTGTTATCAATAACTTTATTTTTTTAACTTGCACATGTGTCTTGGTCGAAGCACAACTCATATAACATTCAACTTTGTACTATTTTTTAACCAAATTAGATAGTTATCTGTCCATCCATCCTTTCGTCTGTCTGTCTCTGTCTGTCTATCTATCGAGAGGAGACCTCTAGTCAATCTATGGCATGTCTATTCAGATATGATTCATTCTGGATTACCATTAAATCAAGAATTAATAGGAACTGACTGTGAACTATCAAAACAGCCCAGCTGGAAAAATAGATGAATTTGAGATTTATTTCAGCTGATCAATTCCTGGATATATTATTATTTTTTTTATAACACTTTTATCATGCCAAAAATAAGAATATGACATAACTGTTTTATCATTCTCTTTTTTTTTATATACAATACTGTTGCACTGACACATTTTTTTAATATAGTGAAATATGAAATTGCCAAGCTAGTATATCCACTGACAGACAGCTCATCAGTGTCATCTTTATACACCATTGATACCAAGGGAATCTTTTACAAGAATACCATGATTCGAAGACCTTTCATACCAAGGGATTGAAGCAGAAGTTAGATTTTTTGCATTAGTGTAATATTTGGATGTCGGCAGATTCTTGAGTTAACAGAAAAAGTTAAATGAGTGTCAGGATATATTTTTAGATAGTTATAGCCCTGTCATAAACCTGGATTTTGATATTTGGTCCTGATGCTTAATTTGACTATGGGGATTTTTTTACGTAGTCGTACTACCATGGTGACAGACGTACTTGTATATACAAAAATATTTTGATAGCAACATTTGTATCTGCCAAGTTGTTAAATATGATATATACCTACTGCATTACTAATATAAAAGTCCAGATATTAATTTTAGATGAAACACACACATACCCAAAAGATACCCAAAAGATATTGTACTATTATTAATCATGCCAAATATATTAACTGGGAAGAGGTATAAAAAAACAAGGAAGATAATAAGGTAGGTGCTTCTGAAATTTATATGAAGATAAATAAGTTCGCACTGTATGGTTATAACACTCACATGTAACTGAGTCCACATAGAATTATATAGGAAAAATTAAACACTGCTTTCTCCCACCTTAAATTTCCCCATAACCCACCTTAAATTCCCCTTTAAAAGTAAATGAAATGAACTAGTCATCACTTATACACTAAACCATCTTTAATATCAATACATTTACAATCTCTCTGCAGATCTAAAGCGTATGAATAGATCCCTGATGGAATATCCTTTTTTCTGGTGCAGGAAAAAACAAAAAGTTAAGTAGGACTTTACAAGCTAAATTTTATTTTACATTACTTTATAAAGAAAAATAATAATTAGCTCATATATACAGTGGGCTGGAATAGAAGGGTTAAACAAAACTGCATACTTACTTATTTCTGCTGTGATCTATGCTATTAAAAAAAAAAAAAAAAAAAAACATTATATAAATATATATTTTTCTTTTATAACTGTTCGGTATATTATTGTTTCTTAATTTTACATATATGACCATTCTATATTTTACACGTATTTTTGGTGATTTTTTTTTCAAAATTACTTTTTCTCATTGCATTATAATATACTCTTTATAAAAAAAATCACAACATATAATAATAAATAAGTTCACAACTCTATTCAAAAAATAAAAAATACATAGTGTTTTATCATTAATGTATACAAAATAGGGTTGTCCTAGAATCAAACACATATGTAGGTCAGACCCCACATGGGGAACACCAACTAAAATAGCATCACCCTTAAAATAATTTTAAAAAACAATACCTATATTTCGTCCTCTTGAAATGCATCAATTAGAAATCACAAAGAGGACCATTATAATTGGGAACTGGACCACTAGCTCTACGTGTTTCATGCATTAGCACTTCGTCTGAAGTCTAGAACAACTCACTTCATTAAGAGCAGAGTCTGGGCTTTATATAATTAGGGATTATTCTAGCCTCGGTGAGGGAATAATCTAAATTTTATTAAAGACAGGAGGCGAATATTTGCTTTACCTTCTTTACTGAAACCTCCAGCAGCAAAGAAACAGTTAACAGAACTTTTCAAAACAACCAATCAGAACAAAGCAACAGTAGTATAAAACCCCTAAGCAGGCTCTTCCACTTCCTCTTTCTTTGATGAGGTCGAGCAGGAGAGCAAGGAAACCAACGAATCCACCTTGTAGCAGACACGTCCAGAGAAACAATCGTCAAGCCCAGAGAGAAAACAGATTACACTGCAAGAAAACAGAAAACATCGTGAAAGTAAACTGTCAAGGCAAGATGTCATATCCATACAATATCACTTTCACATCATAATACCTGATGAATAAACAAAGTCTACAGATCTTATGAAGACCTAGTATGTACCTAAGCTAAAAGGCATTGACAAAACATAATTACAACACAAACATGATGAATAAAACGCACACGGACAACCATCACTGAATATTAGAAATAACCTTTATTATGTAAAACCATGCATTCACAAAACATAACAATATCCCCAATTATTTATAATAGAATAAAACTCAGATCCAGGGAGGGAACGTAAAAAAAAGGGGGGGAAATATTCGCCTCCTGTCTTTAATAAAATTTAGATTATTCCCTCACCGAGGCTAGAATAATCCCTAATTTTATGGCAGGACAGGAGGCTTCATATTTGCAATTTTAACGCCCAAATAGTAGAACCAGAAGCAATATGAGATAGAGGACTGAAATAAAGGAGAATGGAAAAACTGATTCCCTAAACCAAGCAGCGGTGTAGAGAAAATGCAGAAGGGACCCAACAGCTTCCAAAATTGTTGAGGTGACAGCACCCTGAACCAAAAGTGTCCCAGAGGAACTCAAGGTCAGTCAATGAGAGGATCCACCAAATCCAACGGGTGAGCGAAGATGCAGAAACAGTCCAAAACGGCTGTACGCAGAAATAAACAGCTGTCCATGAGTAGACGGACGAAAGAACCAGATCCTGGATCTACATGGTCGTGTACAATCTGTCAACAGAGCCGTGGCCTATCCGGAGAATAGGGGTACGACACAGAGGACGAATAAAAATGAAATGTGTGGAGCAGAAGCCGATGTACTGAACGGCAAGAAGGAAGAAGACACGTCGATACCATGACGTCAGAACGCGATGAAATAAAAGATGTACTGGGGGGAAACCGTAAGTGGAAAAAACTGGTGCACCTTGTCATCAGGTCATTCCTCAATGAAATCCAGAACACACGATACCACTAGACTTGAGGAATAGCGAGAGATAGGGCTCCCGTACGGTATACTCCTCTTGGTAGACTGCAGACCAAGAGATCCTTAGCAATGCCAGAATCTTGAGAAAACGCACATGAGTCGTCCACTAGCTGACATAGGACGTGAATGGCCCCATACGATCCTACCCTGAGAGGGCAACTCAGCCAGACAATGGGGACAGCCATGATAAGGACCGCCATTGGGACCCAAACACCAGTCGTGGCAGGCTACCCCTGTGGATCCCATGGGACATTAAGAGACAGGGAGTCGTAGATTGCCTTCCCATGGCAAACTCCAGCAAAAAGAGGAAAGCACGCAGGACTCCTCCGAAGTGGTTTGGCCAGGCGAAACGACACTTCCAGGAATTCGGTCTGAAGCAAAACCCAAAGTATCCTGTAGGTAAACGGGATGCGTATGCCCCGAAGGAGACCAAGCTTGGAAAACTCGTCCCTCGCCGAGGATCCGGCAGCCAGTTGGAGAACCGCTCCGTATGGCGGTTCGCACCGAATGTAATCATGCCAGTACTCGAGATCCTGGAGGGTGAGGCAACCAATCATCGGGGTCTCTCCATGGTCGGGTGAAGCCGTCCGCCACACGAGTGTCTCGTCCCGCATACATTCTGTCACAAATGACGAATACTTGTCCAGAAGCTATAGATATCGATCCTATGTGAGATCCGACTGCAGTCCATAGTGGGCAACCGGTGAGAAGTCCATACCGGAAGGTAGCGAGCAATACTGTGAATGTTGAACAAACCTGCAGGTAGTTCCATGCAGTTGGCGTAAAGGAGTCCCTCCTCCGGAGTCATCAATTAAGTTTTAGATGAGCTTCATCCGAAGGTCACATGATTTGGTCATACAAGGCCAAAGACCGAGAAAGCGCCATGTTGGAGCGGCTGATAGTACCGGATCCTGGAGGTATGGCTTCAATGGCGAATAGGCACCGGTCAATTAACCGGGTTGGGCCCCTAAGTGTAACCCGCGGGTTGCAGAGTATATACCTGGTATTTTCCTTGAAGACGGACATCTTGGTCCTCGGGAGGCGGAGCACCGCCTGGACCGAATATTCCATGAAAGACCGGAAACTGGGTTGACTGGGAGTGAGTCAGATTCAATATGTCCATGTTGATGGCAAAATCCATGCGGGTTTCTCTCATGTGCATTTGAGGGAGAGAACCAATCGTCAACGCCGAGCAGCTCTCAGAGGGGATGAGTGCCCTCCATCTCAAAATGTGTCAACAGACGACATATGCACTGGGAGCATGTAGCGTGGGGATGGGGCGGGTGTCCACTCCACCGCACCCTTTGCCCAGCAGGGCAACTGCGGAATGAGTCTGAATGGATGCCTCTTTTGGTCATGCGTATTGCTCATGGAACGGTCCAAGGTTCCGCAACCTTGATCTGGAGTCCGGGCACGGTCCGAGAGACCTCTGTGATTAGCTAAGCTGGAACCCTATGAATAGAGATGTGTCAGCTCAATTTGTACATGAGGGTAACTCCGGAGAGTAGACCCAGCACTTGGATGCTAAATCCATCAGTTTGATGTCCAGCTTGGACAGGGGCCGTTTTGCGGTTCTCAGGGGTAGAAACCAACTAGGCGATACCTATAAGTCATATCGGTCCATTCCCAGTGGGAATTTAGTCTTCTCCGCTTTCCAAGCGGTAACGCGCCGTTCGTCCCGAGGAAACATCTGTGTCCGTATGTCACTGACATCCACTGGTTAGTCCCAGATAGAGTGCAAACCCCGTGTCAGGTGTTTGCGGTGTCCTTTCCGGACTCCGCCATGAAGACTGATCCTCTTGATGAATCCATCCGTTAGCCAACGAGTACCAGGGGTGCTTGGTGTAGCGTCTAGGATGGCCGGTGGAGTGTCCCCGTAGGGTACCGATGGTTTCTGGCAGTGAGGTCAGCGGGGCGGCAAGAGGACAGGCCAAGTGACCTTCTGGGTACGGGAGATTTGTCCTTCAGCCGTGATTGCACAACTGCCATAGAGGTAACACTGTCGGAATGATACCTGGTGCGGCCAGCTGGGGGTCACCCAGCGTGCAAGAGGGGGTCACCCAACAAGCACAAGCATACCATGCAGTATAGGCCTGCAGGGGAGGGGGTCACCCTCAGTCTGAACATAATTGGACACTGTAGGTACAGTGGTGCGGCCAGCTGGGGGTCACCCAGCGTGCAAGAGGGGGTCACCCAACAAGCACAAGCATACCATGCAGTATAGGCCAGCAGGGGAGGGGGTCACCCTCAGTCTGAACATAATCGGACACTGTGGGTACAGTAGTGCCGAAGTGGTTAGCCGTATAATAAAGTAACCAGACATTGCCAGTCCAGCAGTGTAGACGGCAGGAGGGGGTCACCCTCATATAACCAGAACCGGGCATTGCAGATCCAGCAGTGCTGTAGGTAAGAGGGGGTCACCCTCAGTGTGGTATCATAGAGGTCTGTACACCCAGCAGTGTAGTCAGCGAGAGGGGGTCATCCTCATTATGGTTATAATGGGACCCTGTAGGTCCAGCAGAGCAGTCCACAGGAGGGGGTCACCCTCAGTATCTGCGTATTGCAGGGCACTGTAAGAACAGAAGCTCAATCAGTGGGAGGGGTACCCTCTTTTATGGGAATACCCGGATGCTGCAGGTCCAGCAGTGCAGACTGCAGGAGGGGTACCCCCTCGGTATAATAATAGCAGGACATTGCCGGAGCATTAATATAGGAAGCAGGAGGGGGTCACCCTCAGCATTAATCTTACAGGATGCCGTAGAGCCAGCAGGGTACTCATAGGTAGCCATGTTGCCAGAGGGAGGGGGTCACCCAGCCCACAATGGTGTCACACGTCCATTATTATGGTCCAGTAGCGGGTAGAGCCCCAGAAATATGGATGGGGGGGGTTCACCCCCCAATAATAACAGGTCTGAATGTGGGGCCAGTAGCCCCCCTGAGGGGTAGGAGGGTCCATATAGCGAGAAGCTGACTCACAGACCACTCAGGTATTATATTAGGATTCACTTTTGAATTGTATGTGTAGTGGAAAATTTAAGTCCCTTGCAGGAAGGGCAGCAAATCCTAGGCAGGGGAGCTAAGTGCTGAAAAACAGGCCATTTAAATTTTTATGAGAAAAACACTGAACCTTAGAGAAAGACTTGATTAGCATATAACACATGTGGCATAGTCTTGTTAAACAAAGATTTTTATTTGAGCAGTAACGTGTCCCTTTAAATCTGAGATTCACATGTAATAGTAAAAAAGTGTGACAAGTCTACTGCTAAGATAGAGAACCTAGTCACATTGCATCAGACATAGTAAGCTGCAGTTGTGAGCGTGCCTGGGACAGATCCTGCTATCCAGGATCTGTTACATATGCAGCATGTGAGACAGGCACAGTAAGTAGAGGGATAGCTGAAAAACTGGGCTATCTCCCCTGATATAGGGAGAGGGGAGGGTGGCCTTGGGTGAGACCTGGCTGTTTGCAACGCACAGAGCCCATGTGGCTCTGAAAAATGGCCGCCGCGGCTCCAACAAAATGGCTGCAAAAACAGAGCGCGGCCTACCGCGTGGTGATCGTGCGGCACTGCCACGGTAGAAAAGGCTGCTCAGCAAGCGGCCAGGGGCCACAGGGACAGGTGGGGAACAAGGGAGAAGGGTATGGGCGACAGAGCCCAGCAGGGGAACCTGGGGAGGGGGAACAGATTACAGGCAGAGCCAAAGCATCATAGCAGGGGCACCCATTCCCCATACAGCAGAGTGAGAAAACAGAATAAAGTAACCCAGAATAACAATAAATCAATGAGCAGTATCCAGAATCTATCAGATAAATGGCCTAAATACAGCAACAGGTGTTAACAAGTGATACAGCAGCTACATAGCATGAAGTGGTATAGGAAATAACACAGAATAAACTGCCTGGATAAACACAGCAATAGACTGCCTAGCTAAACACAGCAATAGACTGCCTAGCTAAACACAGCAATAGACTGCCTAGCTAAATCCAGCAAGAACCCTGCCTAAATAAAACCAGCAATTAAGCTGCCTAAACAAACCTAACAAATAGACTGATTAAATAAACAAGCAGCATGTAGGATAAAAAAACAACCCAGAGCAGAGACAACTCTGAGTTGGTGAGTGCTCACCTGGAGGCAGCAGCAAAGAAAGAGGAAGTGGAAGAGCCTGCTTAGGGGTTTTATACTACTGTTGCTTTGTTCTGATTGGTTGTTTTGAAAAGTTCTGTTAACTGTTTCTTTGCTGCTGGAGGTTTCAGTAAAGAAGGTAAAGCAAATATGAAGCCTCCTGTCCTGCCATAAAATTAACATTAGGATGTCAAAATAGGCGCAAGCTATATTCTTGGATTTCCACACAAATAAAGAAATGGGGAAAACGTTGTGCAGTGCACACAACTCATATTAAAAGCACTAAAAAATACTTAAATTCATAATAATCATCGGTCAGGATAATCCTGATAATCAAAAGTGAATCCTTAATTGCAAAGAAAACAAATGGATACAAAAGTGGCTGGTCTTAACATGAAAAGATGAAACAAAAGCACAAACAAGCTGAGGTCAGGAACTCCAGAATACAATAGTCAAATAACAAGTCAGGGGTTGTTAATGCCAGCAGACAGAAAATGGTCAAATAACGAGTCAGTTCAAACACAGGAAACAGACAATGAAATAAAGTCAAATCACACAGGAAACAGACAATGAAATGAAACCACAGCACCCAGGAGACTCCTTATAGTTCTCAACAATGAACTAGCAATGAAGAGAGGGAAGGCTGACTTTTTAAAGCCCTTCCCATTGCATGCCTAACTGATACCTGTAGAATACCCATGAAAAAATGTGTCTGTGTGGAACATTAATAGGTAGTTAATGAAGCACAAACAGAGCAGGTTATTTATCAATATATGATGCATAAATTGGGTGTCCTGAGCTAGAACATCTGCCATGTTGAGAATGTGACAGCGTTTGACTGATATTCATGACATCAACTACTCAATCCATCACATCTAAAAAACAATTGAATCATTCCTAGACAGTTTTTTGGGGGAAATCTGAAAAATCATCATTGCCATGGACCTCAGGGCAAAAAACCACAGCTGAAACTGGATTGTGACACTTTTTAAATGCATGCAAAGACCACTGTTATGAAGCAAGTCAGAGTCCAGTTTCTGCCTCGATCAAGTCACAATATGAAGGAGCTGACCTTGACAAAATAGAACTTCATGATGTCATGAAGTTCTGAAGGCAGAAACTACTAGGAAAGACAGGAGATAACCGATTTGAGTGAAATGCTCTGGATGTCGATGCAGGAATAGACGTAACTCATGTCTTTGACTTTTTTACACAGAACATACATGGTTTTATTTTATTCACATAACTTAGATGCCCCACCGTTTATACGTTAGGACCACTGTTTTACGGTATATAACTATAAACACAAACTTCTATGTAAAATGATCACTACCCCCTTTTTGATGGAATTCAAATGGCTGAAATTTGAGTGTTTAATGTCAAATTTAGGTCCCTGTTGTGTCGAAAAGTATTGGAATGGTGGGATTTTGAATGTGTTGACATCTTTAACAGTTTATTGGCAGCCAAGGATAAATATCAGACATTTGTAATTTCCATAAATGTTTGAAATATGTTACCAAGAACCGTAGCTAACACATATTTCCCAGGTTCTGATGTGTTGATAGTTGTAAATAATGTCTTCACATCTATTATAATCCTTGCCCAAAATGATTAAACATATCTTGTGTTTCCCTTAATAAAAACTCTTCGCGACTTAATTAAAGCAATAGTTTTGATCCTGTATTCTCAATGTCGGAAAAACAGCCACATCGTAGAACTATTTGCAACACAAAGTATTGATTTGACTGTAGTCAAAGCTCTTTAATCTTTCACTTTTCTGAGAATACTAGCAATCGATTGCTATCTGAAAAATACATTTTAAAAATAAGATTTTATATCTCTGTCTGTCTGTCTGTTTGTCTGTCTGTCTGTCTTTCTGCTTGTCTGTCTATCTATCTATCTATCCATCATGTTTTTTACTTTGTAACTGTATGGTTGCAGGAAATATTTCAGTATCCTTGTACAATTATTATGTGTTTTTCCGTTTTGGAAAACAATCTGTGGTTTATTTAAAACATTGACTATTACAATATCTGTCATATTTTGCATGTATCTGTATAGATATCCCTAGCTACTTTTTGCATTATATGGAGGTAATTGATGTGGTTACATTTGTCTTTGCTGATTACATCATTTTTGGCTAACTGATACATGGCTATTTTTTATATTAATGGGTTTCAATGACAAATTACTGCATTTAGTAGCTTTGTAAAATTCTCATACGATGCTTATTATTTCTGTGTTTTATTCTCCTTTTAAAGGATGATCACACAGTTAAAAAAAAGAGTCACTCTGATGATGTAATTCTATCAGGATTGCATATTTTTGACATGAAGTAGCTCGTCTGGGAATTTTTGAAATTTAACATCTGTGTTTTTAAACCCAGGAGTTTATCAAATGATAAAAGTTGATTGTAACATGGGATAAAATCTAACGACGAGCTGTCAGGCACTTATGGTAGTAGTGATTGGTCATGGTACAAATATTTTTAAAGGGATTTAAAGTAATTTTTCAATTCTTTATTTCTCCAAGACTTTCATTCTGGAGAGATTAATTGAAATGTTGCTATTATTAACTGAATAATGACAAATTTTTCCTTAAATTTCAACTAAAATCTTTCTTGTTTGAAGCAGGAAGATCCATTACTTTAACCCCTTAAGGACACATGACATGTGTGACATGTCATGATTCCCTTTTATTCCAGAAGTTATGGTAAAAAACCCATATTAGAAACATAGAAACATAGAATGTGACGGCAGATAAGAACCTTTCGGCCCATCTAGTCTGCCCAATTTTTAAAAAACTTTCATTAGTCCCTGGCCTTCGATAGGAAAGTCTTATGCCTATCTCATGCATGCTTAAACTCCTTTACTGTGTTAACCTCTACCACTTCAGCTGGAAGCCTATTCCATGCATCCACTACCCTCTCAGTGAAGTAATACTTCCAGATATTATTTTTAAACCTTTGCCCCTCTAATTTAAGACTATGTCCTCTTGTTGGTGTAGTTTTTCTTCTTTTAAATATAGTCTCCTCCTATGGAAACATAGAATGTGACGGCAGATAAAAATATTGTCACAGCTCTGTATCCTCATTGTTCTAAACCTTCTTGTTTGCTGTGATACTATAACACAACTGGTGTGCTTTGTTCAACTTAAACATTTCATGTGCCTTTTGGATTTCCATAAAATGTATTATTTTCAGATTCTTGGTCATGCCTCTTAACATCATGATATAGTTTGAACCAGGGCATGTTGTGTTAAAATTCATATGCCAAGGATTAACAGTGAAATCGTTACAATCTTTGCATAATACAATATTCCTGAATATTTTCCAACTTTATAATTACCAAAGGTTCTCTGTTGGAATAGTTTGATTTGGATCCTTCCCCAGTATCCTTCTATTTAAATATAAGTAACCACCATTTAAAGGTTTTATGAATGAATGCTAGGTGGTGTTTTGCACAGCTGGGGGTGACGTTACATCATTTGTGGAGCCTACTCAGCATGTAAACACAGTCTAGTCTAGAAGAGAATATAGAGTTATTGTTTACCCTCATAACAATTATTCACATTACGGTAACATTTTTAGAATAAAGGCCAAGAAATGTTTACTCTGTGGGACATAAAAGACTGGTGGCTCCCAAGCCTAGGGTCACAATTAATTTTCTTCTCTTTCCCTATAAAGATTCTTCTTAATGCCCGTTGCATATCCCATATATATAAAAAAAAAAATCCCACAATTCTACCTCAAAATATAGGTGTGCAAAAATGCAAGAACTTGCTTAACCTTGATTTTTAACAAAACATATTTAGAAAGGAAAAAAGTTCTTCAGGAATATTTATTAAATCAAAGTCTATACTGGACATAAGTATTATTTTATTTATGACTATAATGTGAGTGGGACAGTTAAATTTACATTAGTCCAAGAGAGAACCTCAGGTCGAATTTCTATCCAGATATTTTCACCTTCTTCTTTTGCATATATAGTAGACCTACAGGATCCAAAATTAACAACCTAAGAAAATACATATTTCTCCTATTTTAGATGATTATGGTCCCTCTTTTTCAATAATTTTTTTATTATTGTATTGCACGTTATTAATTACACTAATTAATATACTAATGAAAAAAAATAACATATCTATTGGATTGACTTTAACTTTTTACTGAAGTTCTATTTAGTTTGTTTTTTCAATACATACTCAAAATAATTACCAATAATTACTGACAATCCACATAGAAAAGGTAACGTGCACCACCTCTCAAAGACTTTCAGTGTGTCGAGTTTTGCCCAGGTTCCATAGACAATTCCACTACAATACCATCTTCTCATCTTCTTGACTATGTAAAAAAATAAAAAAAGCTAAAAAAAACCTGATATCATGTTGATATTAATCGCCCAGTCAGCAGAATCTACACGGTGTATTTTTAGCATCTACGCTGAGAGTTAGTGGTAACCAGCTGCTGAGTTTTATTATCATGAAAATGCACAGAAATAACATTGAAGGTAAGAGTATATGACAGATAAAACACAGAAACTTTTACTTTTCCAGCTCAAACAAAAATTTGCAAGATATATTTTATTACAGCTGAACACTACAGATACTGACTAATAGAGATAAATAGAGATAAGTGGAGAAGTTCCACCACAAAGCTCCACAACAGCTTTAGAACAAAACACATGCATATGAAAAACATCTTACTATGTTATGTTGGAGCTGAATTGCTGTTAACTATTGAGAGCTGTTTCCTATACAAGTCCATCCTGGGATCAGGTACGCTTACCAATAAAAACCAAAAACATTCTTCATGTAGCTATAAAAAAAATCTTCACCCAAGATATCTTTATAAGAAAAACTCTGAACAATTTTTCTTAACTGTGAAGCTTTTTTATGTACAGTGCAGGAAGAAAAAAAAAGCATAAATAAATGCTATGAATCTAACTAAAACAATATGCAAAAGGTCATTCTGGCATACAGTTATTGTGAATACTTTTTGTTGAGCTAGCCGGGAAGTCTTTCTTGATTACTAATATAATACAAATTTCGAAATTGTGGTTAAGCTGCTGGAGCTTACTAATGCCTTGAGATTTTAAACTTCAAGATTTGAAATGTTCTTGGAATAGATAGATATTTCACTAAACATGTATTTACAGTTGCTATAATCTTTTCATCAATAAATATTCATACATTTTCTCCTTCCTTATTCATGTTTCAATTTTAATTTCCCGCTAGATACTTCATGCACATTTTATAGATAGGAACACGATAAACAATCAGCTGATTAACTTTCATTCCCTTTCAGAGGAAGTGAAATCTTCAAGATATTTCATTTTACGAAATCAATGTATTCCTAATCCCATGTTATAATAAGCAGAGAACATTATAAAACCTGGAGCATGCTTCAGGAGATCAATGTAATTATAGAATAAAAGGGCAAATAAAAGACCCTTCGAAGGACTGTTGCAATACTTCAATCAAACTAATGTAACTTAGCTTTTAGACAAAATAAAGAACTAGTGAGGTGCAAATTAAATATATTTACCACTTTTTAAAAATAAACATATTTATTATAAATTGTTATGTAATACTTTTCAAATCAGGGAATCTAGCAAATTCAGTGAAACTCTACAACATTGTATACGACTTAATGAACGTCCAATATACTTCTGGTGAATACTCGATCAGGAATGTAACATGACCCACTAGTATGGAGAATAGGTGAAAGTCGAAACTATAAGACTGTCTTGACAAAGTTCATGTGTTGGTGAACGAAATACATAGACCCACGTCTGCTAAGATCGCTTAAAGGGCTTTGAGGACTTATCTGAACTTAGCTCTGGATGTCAAGTTATTATTTCACACACTTCTTCCTGTATTACATGATCACGTGTTCACGGCCGATCATGTGATCCACCAATACAGAAGCTGACTGTATTGGAGTGCTTTACTTTTAAACTCTGTGTGAACCTTGCTATTTGCTTCACCTTCATTTATACCACTAGATGTTTATGGCTATTGAGGATAACTCTATGGAACTTTATCTCTATTACTCTCTCTGCTTCCTTTAACTTTACTGTGCAATAAGGGGACAAGTTTTGGACTTACTGATTCTGCATACTAGTGGCTCTTTTTATATTACAGTGTGAGTGACCAACTTATACCTGTATTTTTTTCATGCTCACAGATATGTTTTTTGGGGATTTATGTGAATACAGACATTTTTTAAATATAAAAACTGACAAATTTATACAATATCCATGTGTCTTAAATATGCTGAGTTATATCACTGCCTCCACCATAGTTTTCTTAACTTATTTTACTGCAAAGCATTTTATGTAATTGTTTATTTTTAAAAAAATATACAAAAATTGAGTGTGCAACAATTCAAATATTGGTGTTGGTGTCTGGTGCTCCAATAATGCTATTTTTGTAGGAGTATTCTAGTTTTTGAGAAGCATTTGGTTGATTGCCAAATCTTAAATATGGTTATCTTCTGGTGTGGCCCAAAAACTGAAAATATACATCAATTATTAAAAAAAGTAATTATTTTGAGAATCTCTACACAGATCACCGATGATCAGTACTTAGTGACACATACACATTTCAGCTGTTCTACAAACAATAATAAGTGCAATCATACTGTAGCAGGAGCTGACTGAAATTTTCTGATATAATCTGTCAAAGTATTTCCTCATGTAAGAAGCAAAAAAAAAAAAATATGCAATTCTCACATTTTTGGAAGAATTCCAACATCTCAAACATCTGTATACAAAGGTACATTAAACTATCAGTGTTACATTGAATACTTAGGAAAATTTATTATTTTATGAATATGTTTATGTGTATAATAAAAGAACCTTAAATGTTCTATGGGTCATAAATGCACATTCTGGGTCAGACACAAATAGTGGAAAAAGCTTGGAAATACCTTTAGGCTACCTACCTCTTCATTTTTCTTTTCTTGTATGAATCTTGCTGATATACAGTTGGCAAAGTCAAAGGAAAAAAGAATGCCTGGGCAAGATACAAAAAAGTATAAGGGTTTCAGGAGGACAATGAAGATAATTATGGGATAAGAAGAAAACACACTCAGCACTCCCAGATCCTGGTGGTATAAATTTATCTAAAGGAATACCAAACATGGGACTTTTCAGCTCCCATGAGCCTTAATCATGCATGCTATTGCTAACAATCTGAATTATTATAGCCTTTCATTAATTACAAGATTCACTAATGACAATATGAGAAGAGAATAAGAAAATAAGAAAAAAAACACTCCAGGCACCCAGACCACTTCAACTCATTGGAGTGGTCTGGGTGCCAACTCCCATCACCCTTAACCCTGCAAGTGTAATTATTGCAGTTTTTATAAACTGCAATAATTACCTTGCAAGGTTAAGTCCTTCTCTAGTGGCTGTCTACTTTGTGTAGTGTCTATCAGACAGCCACTAGAGGGACTTCTGGGTTGTTAAAACACAAACAGTGTTTTAAATGACGCTGGACGTCCTCACGCTTGGCATGAAAACTTCCAGCATCTCCATAATTTCTATAGGAAAGCATTGAATACTGCTTTCCCATGGGGAGGTCTAATGGGTGTGCGCGGTCATTGTTGCACATGTGCATTAGGTCTCCCCTGCCGGCTGACGATGGTGGGGGAGGAGCGTGGGCGGAGCCTGACCCAGCACCGAGGGGCTGAATTCAGGTAAATCACTGAATGGGTTTTAATCCCCTCAGCAACATGGGATGGGGGGTTGGAAGAAGGGGGCGCTGCAGGATTCTGCAGTGCCAGGAAAACGGATTTGTAGGATTATATAATTAAGTGTAACGGTATCCTTTAAATTCATCAGTTTGAGGGTATTAGGGTTGAGAGATTAGAAATTTGAGTTAGTCTTTGAATAATACATTTCTTCTCAGATTTATGTTAATCCCACAATGCTTGTTTGGAAATTGTAAAGACACAATTACTTGGCATAATTAAAGAAGCAAGGTTAATGCACCACAACAACTTTAGATTAGGTTAATGCTGCGTCCCTCTTTCGCTGGGTCAGGCTCCGCCCATGCTCCTCCCCCGCCGAAGTCAGCCGGCAGGGGAGATCTAACCTTGCTGCCTTAATTATGCCAGGTGATTGTGTCTTCACAATTTCAAAACAAGCATTGTGGGATTAACATGAATCTGAGAAGAAATTTATTATTTAAAAACTAACTTTACACTTAGTTATATAATGCTAGTACCAAAGCTTAGCTAACTAACCTAATGTTAAGTTGCTTACTGTTATGTCACATGTACTCTCTATTTGTTTTGTCTTGAATAAAGGAAGTTTAAAAAAAGCCCTTGACATCAAAATAAAGGTTTAACATATATATGAACCATTTATATGGAACAGGATTTAAAAAAAAAAAAAAATATTCCTCTGTGTTCCATTGATTGATATAATGTTTACGTAGAATATAGACCAGGTGGAACATACATTCCTTACACAACAATGTCCCAAGACTTTGGTTTTCTTAAAGCAACCAGATGCAGAAATTGGCATAAATCATTAAGATCATGTTTTGAAGACACACATAAATTGTCACAGATAAGGTGCAAACTGAAATTGTATTACTTGTTACATGTGATTTAGTAAAACTTTATACAGTTACTTTACATTCAGAAGGACATCTAGAAACTCAGGAGGTACTGTCAAGGGTAATTGCTTATACAGGAATAGAATTTATATACTGACACAATTTAAAAATTAAAACATCAGTTTTAAAAAAATAAAAAATAAAAGCAAGGCACTTTCCAGGGAAATTGTATTAACCTATTATATATCAGCAGCTTCATTCAGGGAACTGTATGGTACATTGCCTGCATCATCATGACATGGCACCAGGAAAACATTGAAAAAGTTATTGTAAAATGTAACTATTCCTATCATTTAGTGAGGCAAAATCACAACAATCATACAAAATTGTAGACTTTACTAGCTTTAGTATATCTATAATCTTAATTTCATTAATGACATGAGGCAAAATTTTTGCAGTTTGTGTATGGAATGGTATTCTGATCCCCTCACAGCTCCTGTTCCTGCTATTCTGAATTTTCTCTCACCTTTTTGAACTCGGACGCTCGTTTCGATCCATTAACTTGGTGCGTTCAGCCATTTCAGCTGTGCACGTTCCCCTACAGGGAACCCCAGTTGGACAGGACCCCATAATTTGCAGACTCCTTCGTGGCATCAAAACTGGCTTGGCCTCTGGCTCCAAAATATTCTCACCTCTTGGATGTGAATATGATCCTCCGTTTTCTTCAAGATTGGCCCGAGAATGCACATCTCTCTCTTTGGCAGTTCAGCGAAATTCACCTTGCTATTATGCCTTGTTTCGTTTCGTCGCATCTCTAACATTAGGACTTTCGACTGCGATGGGTATACTTTTTCCCCAGAGGGGCTTACCTTCTCCATTTCTACACGTACAAATCGGATTCGTCCACAGTTTTTATCCATACTTCACGGATTTTCTGAAACTTTGTGTAGTGTCTGCTCTTTCCAGATATTCAGAGGTTACTTCTCCATTACGTTCCTCCCGATCTGGATAGCTTTTGATCTCTTTCGTCCATAAGGAGGCTTCATATTTTGCTGTTTTAACACTCAGACAATAATGCAAAGGATGCATGGGCTGTCGGCTGGAAATAAAAATGACGAAAGGTCTGTTCTCTTGACCAATCCACAAAGCGGAGAATATCCTGAACTAAAGCACCTGCCATGATGGCTCCCGAGGCCGCAGCTCCTCTGACTGAATGTGCTCCAAAGAAGGAATCGATACTTGCCAAGGAGTGCAACCATCTGATCCATCGTGCTAGGGTGGCAGAAGAGACAGGAGCATGAGGATGAATGTAAGAGATTAAAATCTGTCCAGATCGGGAGGAACATAGCGGAGAAGTAACTTCCAAATATCTGGAAAGAGCCGATGCTACACAAAGTATGGATAAAAAAACGTGGACAAATTGGATTTCATACATCTAGAAATGGAGAAGGAAACCCCTTTCTGGGAAAAAGTACAACTCTCTCTTCAGCAAAAGCTGTCCAGATCGGGAGGAACGTAGTGGAGAAGTAACTTCCGAATATCTGGAAAGAGCCGACGCTACACAAAGTTTCGGAAAATCCGTAAAGTATGGATAACAAATTGTGGACGAATTGGATTTTGTATGTCCAAAAATAGAGAAGGAAACCCCCTCCGGTGAAAAAGTATACCCATCGCATTCGAAAGTCCTAATGTCAGAGACCCGACAAAACGAAACAGGGCATAATAGCAAGGTGAATTTCGCTGATATCTGTCGAAGAGAGAGTTTTGCATTCTCGGGCCAATCTTGAAGAAAACGGAGGATCATATTCATATCCCAGAGGTGAGAATATTTTGGAGCCGGAGGCCGAGCCAATTTGATGCCACAAAGGAGTCTGAAAATTATGGGGTCCTGTCTAATTGGGGTTCCCTGTAGGGGAACGTGCAGAGCCGAAATGGCTGAACGCACCAAGTTAATGGATCGAAACGAACGTCTGAGTTCAAAAAGGTGAGAATAACAGGAACAGGAACTGTGAGGGGATCGGAATTCCGTTCCATACATCAATTGCAAAATATGAAGCCTCCTGTCATGTGATAAAATTAAAACTATGAAGTCCAGTTCACAAACAGGGCATGTAGAACAAGTTGGGTTAGCCAGCACAATAAAATACATCCTTCAATTCACTGTGACCTATATTCAGTCAGAGTTCAGTGTAGTCTACCATGCCTGTTTCCATATGAAAGTAATTGACCATCTCCATTCGCAGTGGTGCGGTGATACAGACAGACAGTCATGTAGGTAGACAGACAGATAGATTTAAAAATAGTTCACACTCAGGGAAAGCTTCCAAGTACAGTATGTCCTAATTATCAGATCCCACAAAAAACAACACATGAAAAAGTCAGCTGTAGAGCTCTGGAGTTATTCACTAAAATAGAAAAGAACCACAACATATTTACATAAACAAGACTGTGGTCAAATTAAGACTTTAGTGAACTATGCTATGTGTGATTTTGGACCCTGAAATATTGAGATTTGAGTAACATTACTGGAAAAGTCCAGAGCAAGTCTATTTCTTTTTTTTCTCATTAACCTTAGTATTTTCAAATGTTTTTCTTAAACTGTTATTGAACTTTGAGATGAAATGCAAAGCTATATTTCTTATACAAACATTTTAAGTATAATAAATCAGTATTGTCTTGCCTAATGTATGTAGCACAAACTATTTGTAGAATATTTAGAGTATTGTCATACAGGAAATTTTAATGTCTTAAAAAAAGTCTGTCAGAGTACATCCACTGCTAAGTATCTTCTCCGCTCTACCAGCAAGGCCGCACTTACATTCTATATAAATATTTTTCTCTTGTTGCTATTAGTAAGCAAGCACACTGCAAAACATAGAATTGTTTATATTTAATATCCCTTTTTATGTACAAACACATTTACAGTAGGTGAACATCATCTTTTATTTATTTTTTTAATTATTTGACTAATGGACATAGCTTAATGCTATAAATTTCATAAACAGAAATATTTAAACAGCCATCTTGAGCATTCTGTCGGTTTAATTATGGATGACAACAAAACATAGTACAGCTGTTTGAATGAGGAGAAAGCAACACAAATTGGACAAAAAGTAACAATCCCCAAAAATATAATTTAACCCACCATGGAGTAATAAGAAGAAATACATTACGCTATTAAAGATATTTAAAACTTCAATATGATATGAAGCTTAATGCAATATACACAGATACACATAAAATGGATCTAATTTTAATTCATTATTTGGGATTAAATAAAGAAAAGAGTTAACAGACTCCTTGTGGATTGGATTATGTATTGGGATAACATTCTGAAGACAGTAAAATATTAGTTTTGTTGGTATAAATGTATCATCATGCTGGATAGAGTACTTCTGAAATTACTACTATAATGTCAAAGAAAGATTTAGATTACATTTTTATTTAATGGAATAACTTTATTTTTATATTGCGGCTTGGAAGCTCCACAGTCAAAAAATATCTATTTCACAGAGATTCATTTTCAAATGGATATGTTGTTGTTAATTCCAGAGCAAATATTTATGAATATGCCAGCAAGTCGTTCTCAGTTCAGCGTTTGCAAAGAAATCTAAAACCAACATGTTAATAATTTTGAAATTAGCACAGATAGGAAGGAGTAGAAGGTACAGTAGAAAGTATTTTATTGCACATGTCTGCTTGGCTGGTTGCCAGAAGAATGTCATTTTATATGCCAAAAACAGATTATGCAAAGTGCGAACAGAACTGGAATGCTCTCAGGAAGATGTTTCTCGGCAATTCAAAAAAATTTAGCATGAGCCAGACCACTGGAGAAACAAAAGATGACATTCCATATGGAAGACATATGCTTCTTCTGAAGGTGTGGAGACAAAAATGCTATAGGTAATTAACCACCTCTGTAAGCTTGCTGGGAGAAAGACAAGAGTGAAGACATTTTAGGTAATATAAAACATTTGCCCCTATGGAGCGGAAGAAAGCAGCATATTAATAGATATATTGTGAATTTCACTTTTACTGTACAGAAGATCCAAGTCTGTAATATATACTTATTTTATTATTTATTTAAATAAAAGAGATGCTAATGAAGGAAATACTTAACAAAAGCAGACAATTAATTTGCTAAATTGGTTGATGGTAAAGTTAAATATTTATTAAATATCAATCCAACCTATGTATTTAGGATGCATTATAAGTTTTATATCTCTATGAAAACTCAAAATTATTTAATGTATAAATCAGTAGGCAATATAAGCAAATATTATAAATCTAGAAGACCTCTAAACGTGACCTGTGGCAGATCTTTTAAGACCAGGAAATTGCAAGGTGGGGCCTCCATAGATCGGATTTGTTGTTTCAGCACACACAGTTACTCAATCAAATTTATATCTAGGGAATTTGGAGGCCAACACAACACCTTGAACTCTTTGTTTCTCAGACCATTACTGAACAACAGTTGCATAACCACTGCATACAGGGAACCCATCCTCCCCCCCACAAGACTTGCCGTTTTGGAGATACTCTGACTAGAGTTGAGCGAACCCGAACTGAAAAGTTCGGGTTTGTACCGAACATTACGTTTTTTGGACCCAGGACCCAAACACGGACGTATCACTGTATGTTCGGGTTGGAGTTCGGTGTTTGACGATTTAATGACACATTTTGAAAGGCTGCAGGGCAGCCAATCAACAAGCGTATGACTCGTGTGCCCTTAGAAGCCATCACAGCCATGCCAACTAATGGCATGGCTGTGATTGGCCAGTGCAGCATGTGACCCAGCTAGTAGGGGCCTGTGGCTGCTCACTGTTAAAAAAAAAAAAAAATCCCCCTTCCTGACGCAAACCCCTAGTCACCCCCCACGTTGTGTAAAATGACACAGAGCACTCTGATTGGTGGATTAAGTAACCAATCAGAGTGTTATGATTCAAATTACACAGCGTGGGAAAATTCCAAAGAACTTTCCCACGCTGTGTAAAATGACACAGAGCACTCTGATTGGTGGATTTCAAGCCAACCAATCAGAGTGCTGTGACAGGTAAATGTAAGACTTGGCTTAAACCCACCAATCAGAGTGCTCTGAGCCTAATTGCAGGATGAGGCAAGGCTTTATAAGCCTTCTCCCGCCCTGCAGAGCTCAGACTGCGTGGAGCCCTCCATGGGTGGAGAAGAATTATTCTTTTTGCGCTCGTTTTTTTTTTATTTTATATTTTTTAAAGTGCGTTGGTTATTATGGATTTTTATTTGGCCTTTTTTGGGGCTGAAAAAATAAGATTTTAAAAGAAAGAAGACATCAAATGGTAAGTCTATTTTTTTAACAGGTATTTAGACAAGGGTCCCCCCTCGTTATTTTTAGGATGAGGGGGGTAGGTAGGGGGAGGGGGGTGACTAGGGGTTTGACTAGGGGTTTGGGAACCCCTAGTCACGTGAGGGGGGGTTTATGTATGGCTCAGGGGTGGGGGCCAGGGGGAGCCCCCTTATTGTTATTTAGGGCCCCCAACCTCTGCGCAGGGATAGGGGCAAGGGGGAGGACATTAGGTCCACCCCCTTATTGTTATTTAGGGCCTCCACCCACCGCTCAGGGTGGGGGCCAGGGGGGAGGACATTAGGTCCCCCGCCAATTTTAATCTATGGCCCCCACCTGCTGCTCAGGGGTGGAGGCCGGGGGGAGGACAGTAGGTCCACCCCCCTTATTGTTATTTAGGGCCCCCACCCACCTCGCAGGGATGGTGGCCGGGGGGAAGACATTAGGTTCCCCCCTTATTGTTATTTAGGGCCTCCACCCACCGCTCAGGGTGGGGGCCAGGGGGGAGGACATTAGGTCCCCCGCCAATTTTAATCTATGGCCCCCACCTGCTGCTCAGGGGTGGAGGCCGGGGGGAGGACAGTAGGTCCACCCCCCTTATTGTTATTTAGGGCCCCCACCCACCTCGCAGGGATGGTGGCCGGGGGGAAGACATTAGGTTCCCCCCTTATTGTTATTTAGGGCCCCCACACGCCGCGCAGGGGTGGGGGCCAGGGGGAGGACAGTAGGTCCCCCTTATTGTTATTTAGGGTCCCCAACCTCTGCACAGGGATGGGGGCAAGGGGGAGGACATTAGGTCCCCCCCTTATTGTTATTTAGGGCACCCACCCGCCGCGCAGGGTGGGGGCCAGGGGGGAGGACATTAGATCCCCCGCCAATTTTAATCTATGGCCCCCACCTGCTGCTCAGGGGTGGGGGCTGGGGGGAGGACAGTAGGTCCCCCCTTATTGTTATTTAGGGCCCCCAACCGCCGAGCAGGGGTGGTGGCCGGGGGGCGGACAATAGGTCCACCCCCTTATTGTTATTTAGGGCCCCCACCCACCTCGCAGGGGTGGGGGCCAGGGGCAGGACATTAGGTCCCCCTTATTGTTATTTAGGGCCCCCATCCGCCGCGCAGGGTGGGGGCTGGGAGGGAGGACAGTAGGTCCCCCCTTATTGTTATTTAGGGCCCCCACCAACCGCTCAGGGGTGGGGGCTGGGGGGGTGAAAATAGGTCCCCATTATTGTTATTTAGGGCCCCCACCTGCTGCGCAGGGGTGAGGGCCAGGGGAGGACAGTAGGTCCCCCCTAATTGTTATTTAGGGCCCCCACCCACCGCGCAGGGGTGGGGAACAGGGGTTGGACATAAGGTCCCCCCTTATTGTTATTTAGGGCCTCCACCCACCGCTTAGGGTTGGGGGTCGGGTGGGACAATAGGTCCCCCCTTATTGTTATTTAAGGCCCCCACCTGCCGCGCAGTGGTGGGGGCCGAGGGGAGGACATTAGGTCGTCCTACCAATTTTTATTTATTGCCCCCACCCACCGCTCAGGGGCTGTGGGAGGACAGTAGGTCCCCCCTAATTGTTATTTAGGGCCCCCACCCACCGCGCAGGTCCCCCCTTATTGTTAGTTAGGGCACCCACCCGCCTCGCAGGGTGGGGGCCAGGGGGGAGGACATTAGGTCCCCTGCCAATTTTAATCTATGGCCCCCATCTGCTGCTCAGGGGTGGGGGCTGGGGGGAGGACAGTAGGTCCCCCCCTTATTGTTATTTAGGGCCCCCAACCGCCGAGTAGGGGTGGGGGCCGGTGGGAGGACAATAAGTCCACCCCCCTTATTGTTATTTAGGGCCCCCATCCACCTCGCAGGGGTGGTGGCCGGGGGGGAGGACATTAGGTTCCCCCCTTATTGTTATTTAGGGCCCCCACACGCCGCGCAGGGGTGGGGGCCAGGGGGAGGACATTAGGTCCCCCCTTATTGTTATTTAGGGCCCCCATCCGCCGTGCAGGGTGGGGGCTGGGGGGAGGACAGTAGGTCCCCCCCTTATTGTTATTTAGGGCCCCCACCGAACGTTCAGGGGTGGGGGGGGACAATAGGTCCCCCTTATTGTTATTTAGGGCCCCCACCTGCTGTGCAGGGGTGGGGGTCAGGGGAGGACAGTAGGTCCCCCCCTAATTGTTATTTAGGGCCCCCACCCACCGCGCAGGGGTGGGGTCCAGGGGGTGGACATACGGTCCCCCCCCTTATTGTTATTTAGGGCCCCCACCCACCGCTTAGCGGTGAGGGCCGGGGGGGACAATAGGTCCCCCTTATTGTTATTTAGGGCCCCCACCTGCCGCGCAGGGGTGGGGGCTGAGGGGAGGACATTAGGTCATCCTATCAATTTTTATTTATTGCCACCACCCACCGCTCAGGGGTGGGGGCTGGGGGAGGACAGTAGGTCCCCCCCTAATTGTTATTTAGGGCCCCCACCCACCGCACAGGGGTGGGGTCCGGGGGGAGGACATTAGGTCCCCCCTTATTGTTATTTAGGGCCCCCACCCACTGCTCAGGGGTGGGGGCAGGGGGGGGGAGGACAGTAGGTACCCCCCTCCACATTCTTATTTATGGCCCCCACCCGTTGCACAGGGGTGGGGGCAATATTTTTTTTGTTTGCTTGTTTTTTACAGTGAGCAGCCACTGGCTGCTCACTGTTTACTAGACATGCCCCTACTCACGGTATAGCGAGTAGGGGCTTAATTTACTAATACGTAATCTTTACTTAGTATTAGTAAATGTGGCTGAAAAACCAATTTAGGTGACCAATTTAGGTCTTTCAGTCATTTGGTAGATAGGTCCCTGATACCGTGGGAATTCGGGAGTTATCTACTAAGCGGCTGCTTATTTTATGTTATTTTTAAGTGATTTACCTATCCACATTTGTTTGCAGGGCACTTGTCCTACACTTACCCCCATTTTACTTCCTTTTGCAGCCCTCTAGCCCTTTCCAGGAGTTTATTAGAGCCATTTTTGTGCCCAAAAGTTTGGATCCCCATTGACTTCAATGGGGTTCGGGTTCGGGGTCAAGTTCGAGCCCGAACCCAGACTTTTTTTCAAAGTTCGACCCAACCCGCCGGACCCGAACATCCAGGTGTCTGATCAACTCTAACTCTGTCCCAGTCATCTAGCCATCACTATTTGGCTTATGTCAACGTCACTCCAATTTTTTTCACTTTCCCATTTCTCCTGCTTCTAACACATGAAATTTAAGAACTGACTGTTCACTTTCTGCTTAATATATCACACTTGACAGGTGCCATTGTATCAATATAATCAATGTTATTCACTTTACCTGTCAGTGGTTTTAATGTTTTGGCTGATAAATGTATATTCCTCTTTCACAATATCCTTTGATTCTTGGAAAACATATGAAGGGCAAAAATGGTAGGGATGTGCATGGGCAAAAAGTTCGGTTCGGAAATTCGGGTAAGTAAAAAATATGTGTCTGCAATTTGGACTAATGGCATTCGGTTCGGCACTTCAGAACTGCCGAACTTCGGCACTTTGGCAATTAGGACACTCATAAGCATCCAAATGTCCGAATGGCATGAAATTCATACAAATGTACATTTGGAACTAAATTAATTGCACGCCTATTGCTCATTTCATTGGACAGTGAATAGTGAAACCCAATTGGCAAGCAAGCATTGCATTGCACAAAAGGAATGAGTTTATTGGTCAAGATTCCTGTCATCATTCACATAATTTTCCCTCCCTTTCTCTTGTTTTGTGAATTTTCAGAAATCCGAATCACTTCAGAGATTCGGAGGTCTGGCACTTCCGAAGTAATCATCCAAATATCTGAATGGCATGATATTTGTACGAATGTACATTCGGAATGAAACAAATTGCACATGTCTAAAAAATGGTTTTGGGACCCCTAACATTTATCAGCATTAAACATTAGCAAAGATTTTATTTTGATAAAGTCAGGCACAAGTTGAATGTTTTGCAGTTAAAAAAAAAAATGAACAAAAATCAGAAAGATGTGGAAAACCACCCCTTACCAAACTTAAAGGGGTATAGAAAACAACATGAAGTCAAATCTGGGAACACAATCAACAGAGTGAGAAGGATGCACAAATGGGAAAACCATGTGAATAAAGGATTTTAAGATTTAACTAGGCTTATTATTTCTGATTGTAACCTTGACAAGAAAGATGTGTCATATTAACGTTTAACAAGTTGCCTAAAATGCCAACATTGACAAAAACTAAACAACAAACTTCTTGTGACTGGTTACTAGGACCAGAAACAAGAATGAACTGGAAGATCGAAAAGCAGATAAGTAAATATGACCAATAATAAGATGAATCATAAAAATCTATAGAGTGTTCATATATGGAACAAAGTGAATAAACGTAGCCTAATGGCTGTTTTCCTGTCTAGAAAGGACTCTTTAGGCATTAATATTCTGTTTGAACGCAGGACTTTAATATAATCAACTAGAATTGTCCATGTCTAAAACATATGCATAAAATTCAAAGAGCCTTATAGTAAACTCCTGTGGTCTAAAGAGAAAAAATAATAATAATAAATAAATCAAGTCAACAGATCAGACTTAATGGTAGCTAAAAAAAGGTATAGTATAACTACTAAGTAGCAAAGATAAAGAGGGTCAAAAAGATCCCTCTATTAATAGTATCCAACTACTGTTGCTACAAAATAGCCTATAGAGTACAGATGACTGAGCAATAGAAATAAAACACTTGCCGGTTAGCAAAAAACCGTAACTGTGTGAATAGGATATGTATCAAATACCAACTTATTAACTTGTCGGCTAAGTGCTTGCTAGTATATGAACTTCTATCGCAAAAATATTATATAATTACCATAGTCCGTCTCCAGGCAAATAGCCATCAAAAAAATATAATAATAATAGTAATCACAGTAGACCACACATATAGGAGTGACAGGAAAAGAAAGAAATTAAAGTGTTAGAATAAAATCATACTAATGTGCAGAACCATACTTAGAGCGTTGGTTACCTGCACATGGTGATACAGTGCCCTATAAGTGAGAAAGAGTGAAAAAGTGAAGGAAAAAATCCTTCAACCCGACGCGCGTTTCGGTGCTATAGTAGTGCACCTTCGTCAGGGGCTGAATCCGTTATGAACACAAATCACTTTTAAATACCTTTGGTGCTATGACTGTTCAAGTGTATTCCCCAATCAGAGCTTCATCACTGACCGTTATTTGGCGCCAAAAATGTGACGTCAGAAAATGCTAATTATGTATATGAAATCTCCAATCACAAATATACCTGCATCTAAGAGGTGTGGATTTCATAAAAGAGACTAGAGTTAACCCTGTATATGCTAAGAGTGTACCATGCATATAAGACAACATATCCTCATGCGCTGGAGAGCCTAGATGTAATACGAACATATCAGCCAAAGGAACGGAAATTTAGAGAATCGCTGTATAGTGTGTGCATCATGAATAGTAGTTGGTAAAGGACATATATTTGCCCATCACGCGTCACTACGAACTCCAACAGTGCTCCGTGTGGAATTATACCTTGTCACTAATATGTAAACTTAAAGAGATATAAATCTCTTATAAATAGATAATCAGCAACAGGTATATATGCATATGTATGTCTATACAGATGAGATTAAAAATCTCTCATTATGCCATTAATCACCAAGAGCCATAAGGCAATGAGCTTTCTATTAACAGTTATTCAGAGATTTTTATGATCGAGTCCATACAACTATATTTTAATGAAGTACTATGTGAACTCATTATTAGTGGTCCCAAGTCTCATCATTCAGGCAGACACCCATATAGATATTGAAGTTTCAAACAACTATAACGGCTTAGAAGACCAAATTGCTCTTAAAAAATGACAGCGATATTGGTACTCATTAGTAAGACCATACTAATATATGGATTATTCTGATGCAATCATTAAAATTGATACACTTAAAACATTACTATGTAATATACATCATAGATGGTAAAATGTATAAATATAATCCCAATGCATATTACTGAATCATTGGTCCATATGGGCATAAAACAGTTCCACTAGTGTATCAACTTAAAAGGGGAGGGGAATATCATCCTCTCCTAAAGCCGACAAAGGAATATGTCTATGTTAATGAAGGTGAAGTTAACCCTTGCTGTATCGCTGGTCTCTCAGAGCCGTAGGGTGAGGGATCTTCTATTTACAATGAGTCACATGTTTTCCCATTGGATCTTTGTAACTATATTTTAATGAAGTACTATATAAAATAATTCATAGTAGCTATTATACAACGAAACCATTTCTCTTCGTTCAATCAGGGACTCATACAGTTATTATAATCCAGAGTATTGTCAGCTTAAGAGAACCTATTGTTCTTAAAGAAGAAGAACAACAAAATTGGTACTCCTTTATGGAACCATACTAATGACTCAATTGTTCCGATTCATGGATTAAAGAAGTGCGTATGATCCGAGTTGATACACTTGGACCATCATTAAAAGTAGTGACTCAGTCGAACTTGGACGACTAATAGATTATATTGAATATAGATTTAGTCCAGTGCATTAATTGTTGCCTATTAGGGGAAACGGTCTCTTTAAAAGTGATGCCTATTTTAGGATACTATGTCCATTAAGAGATACATATATCAATCTCTTCATTTGGCATAAAGGATTATTCATATATGGACATCTATATAATAAAAGATAGTGTCCTTATCCTGTGAAACGGAGAGTAAGAAGAAATATAAAATATTTAATTAGTTCCTATATTCACATTGTATTCAAAATGGGGTATATATACATTGATTACCACTAGGGGCCAGTCATAGGTATTTAGGAATAGATTTGTACTGTAAATATGTCTAAATTATATCTGGCATGTAATAAATTTATTTGCAATAATTAGCTACTAAATTAAGTGCTGCTGGGAATGGCTAATGGCTTAGTCGGGAATAAAGGGAGTATATGAAAATCCTTCATAATGGAGATAAGGTTTTAAGTTTAAAGATCCAGAAGCTTTCTCGCTGTAGAAGTCTCTTGTCCAGATCACCTTTCCTTGGACCCAACTTAATTTTTTCCACTCCATTGAAACGCAAACCCTGTGCAGATCCACCATGTTTGATCTTCAAATGTCTGTCTGTCTAGATGGATTTACAGAGTTTACGTGTTCTAAAATGCGGGTCTTAAAATGTCTAAAGGTCTTACCTACATATTTTAAATTGCAACTGCAGGTAATAAGATATATTAACCCCTCTGTCTGGCAATTGAAGAAGGTTTTTGTTGTATATATTTCTGTATTTTCCGAATTGGAAAATGATTTTGATTGTTTCCGGATAAATTTGCAAGCCTTACAACGGCCACACTGGAAAGTGCCTGTTGCAGGTGATTTGAGCCAGGTATTTGTAACCTTTGAGGAGGATAGGTGACTAGGGACCAGAATGTCCTTTAGATTATGGCCTCTTCTTGCTGTGAGTGATACATGAGGTGTCAGAACTTCTTTCAAATGTATATCTTGATATATAAGTGGCCAGAATCTCTCTAGTGTCAGTGTCTAGTGCCAATACCTCAGACTGAGAAGAAATTTCTCTTCTCAGGAGGATTTTAAGGCCAAAGCTCAGACTTTAAGATCCCATTTTAAATCCAAGGGATACCCAAATAAATGTCTCAAAAAAGCATATAAAAGGGCGCTACTAACCGAAAGGACTGATCTTCTGTCCGACAATCCCCCACAAAGAAAGAACCAGGATATCATTAGATGTATAGGAACCTTTGATGCTGGATGGAACAGTGTGAAAAAGACACTAGAGAGATTCATTTGTGTGTACAAACTATAATAATAATAAAAATATATAATTAATGTATAGATAGGCAGAACCCAAAGCTGCAGAGTATGTCTTGATATATTATAGCACAGGACGATCACTTGGAACGCCACATGGCACAATGATCTCATTACAGAGGCAGTTATAGATGACAGCAAGTATGGGCTGTATTAACAAACAAAACTACACTATTAGTAAAGATTCTTTAAACAACTTCAAAGGAAACTATAGTAAAATTAAGTATGTGCCTGAACAAAAAAAAAAACAACACCTGTAAAATGTTTTCTTTGTAAAGTGAGTTATGTTAACTTAACATGATAGCAACACCAAGTAAGCAGATATATACATGGTTAATTTATTTCAGTAAAATTCTAAGCACAATGTGTTACATAGCACTACAGGCTAATAATGGTAAACAAAAAAAGGAATCACAAAGAGCCAGTGACATTGGATGTAAATGTAATGTTCTATTGCTCAATGAAACGTGAGAGAGATTCCGGCAATGTGATGTATATTTCTTCACAATGTACACATGTAGTTACTTTATACAAAAAGACTAGGTTTCATTTTTGTTCTTTTCTTCTTTTAGCTTATAAACACATGCCGGAAATGAGATAAACTGGAAGTGATATACGTATTCCTGAACGTTTGGTGTGTATTTAATTACTGTGGTTGGTAAGAATGTGTGCAATAAGCTTTTGTTTGATTTATTGATCCAGTTGCACCTTGATAAGTACAATGAAGACTGGTGACAATGAGAAGAATCTCAAGAACGTGTTTTGCAGAATTAAGTTTTTTACATGTAATCTTACAGTGGATGGATGGATCATTGAGGTAATCTAAAATTGAATAATGAAATGTTAAGCTAATACCATGCACTACATAGTTTGAGTCTCTGTTAAAAAAAATAGGAGTAACTACTGATATTTTACTAAATAAAAAGAGTTTAATAAAAGGTTTATATAACCACATATAATGGAGTCCTATTAAGAGTTTGCATGTTATTGCATGAGTTTGGGAACATAACTGTAAAATTTCATGTTGGTAAGGACCACCCACCTACTATGATTTTTTAAGACTTATAGTGACCAATTAATACATCTATGAATGTATATTAAGACTATTTAAAGAACATAACAACAAAATAACAATTATACCAATAACAATGAATACCTTTGGATATCTAAGTATGATTGATTAATTTTACTAAAAGTGATTCACTCATAAATGATCTGACAATCCCTTATCAATTGCCGGTTTATTTCATATTTCACATGGTAGATACAGTATTACATAAAATTTGGCTTCATTAAGCTGTATTGCTCCTCTGAATGGGAAGCTAAATCATAAACCAGAAGCCATACGCGATTAACAGAATAATAAACTACAGAGAAGAATTGAGATATTTATACCATTCCTAACAAGTTAACTCTTTGGAATAGAATGTAGTTTCCCACCTCTGTCTTTACTTTTAATAGAAAAATGCACAGGACACAAATATGTCACCTGCAAAAGCCGATATAAGCAGATAAATGGTTTGTCTATAGGGTTACATAGGACTATCATTCTAATGTACATTTGACAAACTGAGCATCTAGAAGTGAAGGTAATGTGGACAATTTCAGATGCCTTGCATGGTTCCAGAGACGCCTGGGGCTTGAGAAAATGAAAATAATAAGTGACCACTACAGTAGCAGAGAGGTGGAGATACATCAGACAAATGCCATGCCTTTCTAGGTTTTGTCCCCTCTCTACCCATGAAGAGTGTAGATTTCCACGATCTCAATAAAAGCACAGCTGGAAACTCGGACAAGCTACACAGCCAGATATTCAATGTGATCAAGCCATGCTGCCTAGTTTAATACCCCCTACCGACAGTCACTTGAGGGGCACCACCCCCTCCCCTTAAGTAGCCTGGTACTGATGTTTCAAAAAAATGTTTTTATTAATGATGGTTTCTTTAAGGAGTAGCTACCTGATCCTGAGAACCAGAATTAGGTAGGAGGTGGAGACAATATTGACATTTGCTAAATTTACTTATTTGCTTGCTTTTGGTTTTCTTTACCTAGCAATGTAAATGAAAAAAAAACTACTTAAAAATGTAATGGAAATAGAAGGGTTTAATCACTGGCCTAATTGTGTGTCTAAGTTTTATTATTCTTGGACTCAAATCATAATAACAGAAGATATGGAAAACAATGAATCCTGGAAAATACTGCGTGCTTTATAAATCTTGTCCCCTATTCAACATATTGCTACTTTTAAATTGTGCCGTTGGGGAAAGAAATTCTTAAATGTCCAAGTTGATAAACTGACAAAATGTACATATAATTGGTCCTTTAAAGGTCGTGTTTAAAAGCTCGTTGATAATATTTCCATTTATGTTGTCTTACACAACTTGCAGGCAATATTCTACCTAAGTAATATTTTGTGTAAAAAAACCTCCTAAACAGCATAATAATACAATAAATTGATAAACATAATATTTTGCCAAAGCAATTTAAAATAAAGCAATAGAACCTAATAATCTAGGTGGGCAAAATTATCTACACAAAACGGGAAGAATGAGAAAAAAAATGCCAATTTTGGCCACTGAGGGCAAAAGTTCATAACATTCACGTGATTATTTTTTTATTATTATCATTGTTAATTTTTATATTCCACATTCTGAATCCTGGGGCGGACAAGGTGGACTTTCCATGCCCAGCGGATCCGTGGGGCCTTGGGCTGACTGAACAATGTCTTGAATCCAGGGTTTGGTCTCGGAGTCTACTTGGCAGCGTTATGGTAAGGCATGGAGCAACTGGGTAGGATTCAAGAGGTAGCTCTGTGGTTCCTCCTCGGCTGTGTCCAGTAAGTTGTCTGGGTTGAGCTTTTGTTTAAGCTCACCAGGGCTTTGGATATCACAAAGGATGTTCTAGCTTCATTGGTTGTGAGGGGATGGCATAAGGGGCCCAAGCTTTTGGATTCTCAGAGGCCGGTTTCAGGCGCTCTTATGGTAGGCTTGTTCACTGTTCTGCCGCGGGTTTGTTTCTCCCCATTCAAAGTGGTGTCGTTTCGTTTAGCATTATCCGTTGCCTTTTTCAGGGCCATGAGGATGAGTGAGCTTGTGAGCCCATCCAAAACGGTTCCTGGGGGTTTGTTACTTGGGGATGTTTTTAGCAAAGCGGATGCAGTGCATTTTTTGATTTGCAAGTCCAAGACGGACGTTCTTGGAAGGGGCACTTGGGTCACATTACAAGGAATCCCTGGCTCTATGATCTGTCCTTTGGCATGTGCTTCGTGCTTTTTGTGAGATTCGCCCAGTGGGTGTGGGTCATTTGTTGGTTCACAGGGTTGCCAGTTTCCTATCTTGTTTCCAATTTATCAAGGTTTTCTGCATGGCTTGGGAGGTTTTGGGACGGCCTAGTGCAGAGTTTGGGGGCCACTCCTTTTGGATAGGGGCTGCTACTGAGGCATCTCGCCTGGGGTTGACTGAGGAAGTTATCCAGAGGATTGGGAGATGGGAATCTGGGAGGTTCCGATCATATGTTCGACCAGCTGGACTGATTCCGTTTCCCCTTTTGTCGTTGTAGGTGCCGGAAAGCGAGTAAGGATCATTGGCTATTCTTATATACATTGAGCGCAACAGTGGGCTGAAGTTCATCCCGGGGGACTTCAACTGGGCCTGTCCCAAGCGGTGGCATATGTCCATTGGTTCGGTACCTGGGAAATGTGGTGGGAACGCCTGTTGCCTGAATTGGTCCGTTTGTCCGGCCTACTCTGTGTGCCCAATATTATCCTGATACATGCTTGGGGGAACAATCTATTAATATTACTATTCCGGTTGGGATCTGGGGGAGATGATCCAAAAGGATTTGGCTGAGCTATGGCTCAGATTCCCAAGGGTATGTCTAGTGTGGTCTGAGGTGCTATCTCAGAACTATTGGAGGGTCAAGAGACCGCAGGGCTCTTGAACAGAGCAGAATTAAATGTAATAAGCGGGTTTCACATTGGAGGAGGCCACGGCTTTGGTGTTGTGGGGACGGCCCCGCTGATTTAGGGGGGTAAACCAACAGGTCTTGTGGTGGTATATGGCCCTTGTCAACCGGGGGGTTGGACCAGCAGTCCGTGGAAATTGGATGGGTAGGGCTGTCCCTCCCCTACCCTCAGGTACAGTTATGGATAACCGATGTGCCCACTGAGCCAATAAGCGGCTAGTAGTTAGCATTACAAAATGGAAGGCCCAATAAAAGCCTTGTGCTGGGTGGAATGAAGGGGGAGGGGCAGCTGCCCTAAGTTATGTTTAGTTGGCAAGGTGGTACTCTGTGACATATCCATTTATTGAGTAATTATGTATATAGTGTTTTATGTTATAAAATTGCAGTTTAAAGATTTATATATTTATATTTTAATAAAGCTGTGGCCTATTTTAATCCAAAGCAAGTCTGTTGTGGTTAATTTTGGGAAATAAGAGGTTGGGGTGGTTTATCAATGGTGAAGGTTTATGACCATACACAGTTACCCTCTACCTACGCCCAAGGTGCTTTTGGGTTTTTAGGTGACTTTTGGTTGCCTAACGGACACTGGACATCGTCACTCTATGCATGGGGACGTCTAGCACTATAGTAGTCCTTTAAGTAATATCATAGGATTGACATATCCTTAATTTAACCCTCTAAGACAAGTATGTCAAACTCAAAGTCTAGCACGGGTCAAATAAAGAAGGTTTAAGTTTATGTGCCGCAAAAAAACCAGCTTACATTTTCATAGAAAAGATAAGTATAAAAGCCCCCCCAGCATTCCTCTCTACTAAACCACAGCACCCTCCTCTACTAAATCCCATCCCCCTCTGCCAAAGCAACCATGTGCCAAAGCGGATCCTCTCACTACTTCTTGAAACCCTGTGAAGGTGGAGCATGTCGACGTCACGTTGGAACAGAGACAGACAGACTCACTGATACACACATACTGACAGACACACACACACAGACAGACACACACAGACACAGACAGACACACACACATACAGACACACACTCACTGACAGACACACACACTCACTGACACACAGACAAACTCACTCACTGACAGACACACACTCACTGACACACACAGACAGGCACACAGACACACACACACTCACTGACAGACACACATACTCACTGACTGACAAACAGTCACACACACACACACATACTTGCACACACTCACATCATTGTATTTATCCCTGGGGTCCAGTGGGGATCTTCTATCTGGAGATCTCCTTCCTGCTCCTCACTGCTCCTTCGCAAATGGCATCACTTCAGACGGAACATGCAAGGGAGCAGTGAGGAGCAGGAAGATTGAGCTCCTCCAGCAACCTCTCCTCCTGGCTGGGTTAATTTTAACACTAAGCATGTACTCGTGGCGCGCTGTGCCTTAAAGATGTCCATTGTGGGCCACATGTAGCCCGTGGGCCGTGAGTTTGACATGCTTGCTCTAAGGTTATACATAAATATATTTATTTTTAAACTTTGGGTGTTCCCTTCATGTTTAGATTCCCTGCTCCTCCTTTAAAATTGTAAAAAATTTGATTAAAATTCCTTTTATCCAGTGCTCTTGGCAGAATTTCTTTAACCATATATTAGACAATGACACTTCTCAGAAATAGCAATATATTACATTGCCAGACAAAGTGGACAGAATAGATTCACCAAAACCACGTAATTAACATCTAGGGGTTTTAGTGCTTAGCCGTGTTAATTTCTTCGACTAACAATTTTAGTTGACTAATATTTTTGAGATTTAGTCGGCTAAAACTAGACTAAAACTAAAACAATTTAGATGACTAAAATACGACTAAAACTAAAATGGCATTTTAGTCAAAAAACTATGACTAAAGCTAAATTTAAATTTGCCACCAAAAAAAACAAAAAACGGAGGGGCTGTGGAAGGGGCAAAAGAGACAGACCCGGGCTTGGGAGAGGGACACTCAAAGAGGTTGGGAGGGCACAAAAAGACAGAGGGGCTGTGGAAGGGGCAAAAGAGACAGAGGCTTTAACTAAACCCATTAGATTTTAGTTGTGTCGACCAAAATCTACTGAAGATTTAGTCGACTAAACTCTACTGGAGGTTTAGTTGACTAATCCTAGACTAAAACTAAAATAATTCAGATGACTAAAATATGACTAAAACTAAAATGTCTATTTAGTCAAAAGACTATGACAAAAACTAAATTGAAGTTTGCTGCGTAAATGAACACTGGTGCTTAGAGCACACTTTAATAATCATGTGTGAAAATACAGACATAAATCAAACAGTATAGAACAATTTACAAATCTAATGATAATGTGAGTATTAGTGTTGATCTATATTTTAACCGGAGTACATTCCTATTCATAGGGGCTCAAAGTACTGAAGTCAATTGCCGTAGGTAATATATCAGGTGATAAATCATTCAGGAATGCTGCATCATATACATTCTTTGTACAACAGAGCAATATTGTCATATGCTAACAACCAACATGATGAAATTATGTATGTACAGGAAATCACGGTGTACATGGATTTTTTTCAATTGGTGCACTAACCAAGTGAACTATCGCAATCTTATGTTTATGTGAAACCAACATGAAATCTCCAGTTAGCTCAATGCTATGGAAAAAATTCAATCTTATTACAGGAATTTAAAATAACACATGTACAAACAATAAAACCACTCACATTCCCACCAGATTGCGACACTGGATTTACGACTAAGATTGTATGTGTGTCTGTATAAGGCCGCTGAGAAATTATTAGATAATCTGCTAGCATCATCGATGTGAAGAATAACGTCTGTAGACACAATTATCAGTTATCTTATTAACACCCAATTATCTTCTGTGTTACTGGAAGTCTTTCGAAAACCTGATGTTATTTTACTTTTGCAATGTTTATATATTCTTCAAATGTACTGTTTCAAGGCACAGTTTCCTAAAATAATATAATTCTTTCATCATTATAAAGTTAGAAAAGGGTAACATGCTCTTGGAAAGGAACACAAAGATGAAAGCAAACAGTTACTTAATTAGCTATTAAATGCTATTTTTTTTCTTAATGGCAGTATTTACTTATTGAATGAGCATTTTCCTATCTTCCTCGGCATTACCTTACATGAATGGTGGACACATTATCTCGGATGATTATATGAAGGAAATACAGTAGACAAGGACATTTCACATGACTTACAAAACAAGTTAAAAATATATAAAACTCAAAATACAATCCCGTTGCTTGCAGATGTAATTCTTCTATGTAAGAAAATAATGGCCTCGACACTCTTGTGTGCCATAAGTAAAATTTTTGTTCGCGCTTTGATAGTTATGATTTTAAAAACAGAATCGGCTTCCTTGGTTTTCAAATTCAATCACACAAATTACATTAGTTGCTAAAGAAAACCATAGCACACAATCCTACAATGAGGTACTTATTACCAGAAGCTGTAAGCAAATGTTCTTTTAATTAACTACATCTATCTTTATTCAGTGTTTTGACAGAAAGTATAACAAAAACATACGTTTCGAAATACAAAAACCAATTTCAAAGTATGGAATATTCTTACGTTTAATAGAGGTGCCTAGAAAAAAAATTTACTGAACTTTCTGTGCATTCAAAATCTTAACATGATGTAATTGAAACATAATCCAGGAACATAAGGTTCTGTTTTTCTATTAAAAAAATACATCTTGATCAATCGTCCACAGTACACACAATCACACACCAAAAGCGATAACACAGAAAGCCCAAAGAAGGACCACTTGCAGTTGTGCTTTGATGGGATGCTTCCAGTTCAAGACTGCGTCAGATAGAGCATCATGCAAAAATTGATCCTGATTTTGTTTGCAATAGCAGATACATCTGAAAACCTAAGGTTCTATATTTCTATATGTATATTCTATACAGACATAGACCAATAGGGAATCTTAATACAAAAAGAGAACATAATATATTACACCTGGCACTCAGAAAAACCACACACTCTGTTGCTGAACTTGATTATTTTAATGTATGAAAACCAATTAAGTAACGAGATTTCCATGTTCCTAGAGGTTTTAGTATAGTACTTATAGTATAGTAACTGCAGGATGGGATAGTCTGCTTTCCCTGTAGTCATGTAATGTTTATGGCTAATCAAAGAGAAGCAAGGGATTCGGCTAAGAAAGAGCAATCAAACAAAAGGAACTAGGGAGATTGCAGAGGATAGAGAAGGAAAATGTCCATACATTCTTAGCTGTGTTGATCAGAGTACGCTTAACCAGGGCCAGATTAACATAGGGGCTGATGGAGCTGCAGTCCATTGATTGGAAAAAAAATAAAAAATAATTTTTTTTACTACTTTTCACATGCTCTTGCTTAAGTATGGAAATTTAAGAGGGATGTAGGGGAACAAAACTAGTGTGGAGTGGCTGACAATGAAATTAGTTAAGGTAATGCTGACTTTGCGTATTATGCAAATGCTCTTGCTGCTTCAGTCTGTCTAACACTGTGGCAAGTTCCCTTTCTTCTACACTCACTACATAGACTTTTTTTTCAGTCCCAGCCTGTATAACAGGAGCTTCTGCCTGCTATTAAGAAGGTAAGGAGAGGAGTGCTAGGGGACAGTCCTCAGAAAGCATGGAGCGAGCGCATCATTAGACGCATTTATACCAAGCTCAGCGTGCTGTCTGCACAGTATGTCCTTGGTTGGTCATCCTGCATGATTGGCAGGCACCCTGACGTGCATTCACACCAGACTGACCATCTCATTCTTTGTGTAGGCACGCCCACTTTTTGGACAGGTTTGTCCCTTTGGGTGGTTCTGGTTATGCGATTCACATCAGTGGCACACCGTTTTACCCCTCCCACTGAAATCCTGCTTCACCAGACACTGCTGTTAGGGGGTAGGGATTTACTTGAAAGATGACAGCTAGAGATTAGCATAGGGTATGTGTTTTCTGATAGCTATATTCTGTGAGTTTCCCTCCAGCACCACCTGCACCAGATACAGGACGCTTAGAAGGTATAACTGTTTTAGTGTAATTAGGCCCATCATAATTGTCAGTACAAGGCCCAATGGGCTCTTAATCCGGCCCTGAATAGCATGAAGTATTTTCCTGTGGATACTTTCATCTCCTGATCAAACTCTAAGTGGAGTATTTAAGAGATATGCATTTAGTACTATGCTTGAAATAGTCAATATAAGCAACAGGGCTACGAGTTCTCCAACTGTCTCTATTTAATGATATGCAGGTGTTAAGTTTCATAAATATATATATATATATATATATATATATATATATATATATATTCATATATTCTAATATTTATTCATTCCTAAAATGGACTCCAGCCCATTATATTGAAATATAATTATATTAAAATATTCAAGTATTTAACATAATTTCTAATTGAAATTGCTACATGTAACTATAATAAAACAGATGCCAAGAAAAATATTAGAACAAAAAGGTAATGGTTCAGCGCTAAACAATCTAAAAGAAACTAAAACAAAACGTAAAAGCAGCAACCTTTAGGAATGAGGTCCCTCAAAAAACCTCACATGGAATTGGACAAACAGAAAAAGGTGTATAGGTCGCGCTAAGGGGACAAGGAAATAAAATAAATGAAATAAACAAAAGTAATAAAAAGGTCCCAGATATAAATAAACCTGTGTTGTTCTAGGAGAGTATACAGTCCAAATGGATATCTGAGTCTTCTTATGTTGAGGATGTCTTGGAATGCTTGTCAATACGTAGATACATAAAAAAGAAGAGGAAGAAGAACTCCAATAGTGTAGAATGTCGGTATAGTTTCAAGGTATAGGTCTATGAATAAGTAAAAAACTCACCTTGGCGTGAGCAAAAAAACTTTGCTCAAGTGTTCTTAGCGTTCAGTGGCGTCAATCCCCCACTGGTAGGATATAGGTGATGGGGTCCTGGACAATTCCTCGGTATATAAAAAATGAGAGACGTATATAGTGCTCACTGATGTTAGTAAAAGCAAATAAAATAAGTAAAATACTCACATGTACAAGAGCAGGAAATACTGCTTAGTATGATGGCGCAGGTGGTACAATCCCCACCTTAGGATTCTTGGAAGTTGACGTACTTCAATCCAAATTGATGACCAGGTAATTCAAATTAAAAATATAGAATAAAAGGAATTAAAAGTATATAGGCAAAAAATAAGGGCCAATATTCCTTTATTAAAATATAATTTATCAATATATATAACAGACTTTGTAATAGCCAAAACGCGTTTCACCACACAGGGCTTTATCAAATGGCATTTAAAAGAGCCTCTTTTATTCCAGAAGGTGTGTCCTTAAGGAGTTAACATTTGCTCTATGGCAATGTATACATGTACACAGATAATGACTTTATGATTCTTTGTCAGTTCCATTCTCATGTAAGAATGTTGGTCATTATTTGTTAATGGATGAGAACCACTGAGAATGTACAGTATTTGTACACATGATTCTCCATGTTGTTTTGATGCAAATAAAACCTGTTGTGCAGTGGATTATAGATGAAATTCCTTCAGTGATCACACGCTTGAACAAGGTATCCTGTTCAGATGATACTTAGTGATTTTTTAGACATACATGTTATTTTTACAGATGTTTTATTGCATCAAGTACAAGATTGTCAAACTCAAGGACCAAGAAAAAAAATGGACTCAGAAAGCGTGAAAAATTGGCTCAGCCAAACCATTCTGCCCCCCCTCCTAAAATAGAACATTTTGGCCATGTGTTAGTGCGGCTCGGCAGAATTTCAGTAATGAAAAACGGTTTTGGAAAACTAATCAGACAAACTAAAAGAATGTGAAAATGGGTCAATCAGTGTACTGCAAAATATATACATGATGTAATATTATAGGTATATTGTGCATTTTTTTCTGCCATTTTGTTCACAGGTCAAGTGAGAAAAAGTAACCAAGAGTAAAAAGTAACCAATTTATTATATTTAAAAAATATATATAAATATAGATTTTTTTCTGCTCCTTTTTTATCTTCTACTGCTCACTTCTCACTCTATCTGTACATTTAATCAACATTTAGCGACTGCCCCCTAAGCATAAATCCTAATCATGAATCTCAGATCAAAATGAACATGCTCAGCCTTGCATGTTTTTGTGATGCAGTTACATTTTGGCTCTGAGTTTGAGAATCTGGTTAATCACTTGACTGGCCCAACATTTAAGTAAATTGCAGTTTGGAAAAAAAAACAAATATCCAAGTCTACTGTGTTTGTAGAAGTTGATACTTAACACAGGTGACTCAAGCAATATTAATTTTATTTGAAATAATTTCTGTGATGTAGGTATTCACATCAAAGGATTTCTGGTTTGTTTGTGACACACCAAATGAGATAACTTACACTCCCTGCCAAAATTAATTTCTTAAAAGGTCATTTTTGGGTAAATGAAGTATTCAACTTTCAATACACAATATTATGAGATGGTAGTACGGCTATAGTCTAATGACAATTTGTGCCCATGACTGCACTGTAAGAATATTTATTAAGGCTAATTTAAATTTATGATATGATTTGACAAATGAAGCCACTATCTTCCAAACTACCATTTGAAAGGTAAAAGTACATATTTGGCTGTTTGTTTTCATAAAGTGAAAAGTTGGATAAAATGGAAAGAGACAGAAAGACTGCAAGTAATTTTCTATTACAATCTCCCATTGACTATAAAGGAGACCTGAATGCCAATTGTGATATTTCAGAATACATGGGGAGGATTATGAAACAGCAATTGAGCTGTATAACAAAGACTGTGAGTTACGAATTGCTTCCTTATGCTCAGTAATGGGGAGAGATTTCTGTGTATTTCTCATCAAACACACTGTCTGAGCAAGACAAGCAGGATGATAAGATCAGAGGATGGCCAGAAAAGCAAAATACAAAATATGGACATATCTTCAGTAACTCTAAAAGCAGAGTCATTTCATCAGAGTTAACAAGAAAAGCTCAAATAGCAATAAAAATGTATTTACATGTATTCATTAAGTGGAATCCAAAGATTGCAGGACTACACTTGTGCACTTAAACAGCACAGGGTACAAATTAATGATTCTTTGTCTGCTAGAATGTGGAGCCACGTTCAGCCTCATGACATCCAACATTTTTGAAGAATATATCAAAGGGAAATTCCCCTTTTACAGAAAAGCAACATTATAATAAACCTGAATAATGATATTGATTCCTATATGCTACGTAGGGGCTATTGGAGCTTAAGCTCCAAGCTCACACATTGTAATAGACCCAAGCTGCATGACTTATTCATTGCTTTATTTAGTTTTGTGACCCGCTGCTCTTGTCATTCAGTGCCATATTCATAGTGTATGGCAGGTGAGGTACAGATACAGATATCTCCTCTGGCTTAACTAAGCAACACATATATTTGCACTGTATTTACAAAATCCCCCCTGTATTTGCCCATTGAATGTCCCATTGTTTCCAATAAATCATAGATTGGGTCTGTCTGTTCCATGACGTATAGCAGGGGTAGGCAACCTTCAGCACATCAGATGGTGAGAATTAAATCCTGCCTGATCTTTTGCCATCATTCTGGCTGTAAGAGTATTGTGGGATATGTAGTCCACATTGTTTGAAATGACAAGAAAATGGTCACCTATAGTGACCTACTTCAAGGGTTAGAATGTTGGTACATTTGAATGTAAAACACAAAGCTGTAACAGTTCTAAACATCTAAGAAGAAAATCTGGTAAGAAAAATAACTTGAAAAGCTATGAGTGCTAATTATTGGCATCAAACTAAATAAACTAAGATGCAGTAAATACGTCATTAAGGACTTAAAAGAACTTATAATCTTGTGCTTTCCAATGTTCACTATAAAAGAAGTTCTTCAATTTCAAAGGCAAATAGTTTTTGGTGCTAGGTACCAAAAAAACGTTTCTGGCAGGTAAAACGGAATACACCACACAGCTACCTTGCTACATTCCCCCCAAACACCCCTTTTGTTAGTAGTGTTGGTTTCGTATGCCATTTGGAATTGACAGTGCTCCAGACAAATTTAACCGCAAGCAGCATTAAACGGTGTAAAAGTTACAATGACATATTAGTGTTTAACTGCGACAAAACAACAGGAACATGTCCCAACACTCCATAATGAATTTCTGAGGGGCCTGTAATAGAGGGCACAACAAAGTTAAAGCTAACTACAAGCATTAATTTGCACACATACATTGGCATTATAGTATACTTGTATGTCCTATAGGCAGTGTATATTTTCTAGATCAACCGTGGCAATGCTGCTACCTAATTGGCATTACTGAGGACAGCACAGGTACTTTCTGGTAACATGTAAGTACAGGCCAATCAGCATCTCCTCATAGGGATGCATCTCTTTGGGGAGCGTTCAGTGTACAGAGAAAGGCAGTGTATACATTAAAAAGTCTGCAGGGACAGGCTGTAAACACCAAAACAACAACATTAAGCTGTAGTTGTTCTGGTGACTATGGTGTCCCTTTACATCAAGTCCATAATGTTTATAAAAAACGCTCTAGTAATATGTTCTTGCTATTTGTCAGAAATTGAATTTGACAAAATCCTGTTAAAACAAATCCTCACTCTAATATACAATGGTGCTACTCATGTGATATGAGATTCTGTCAGGTACAGGTTTCTATGTGACAACAGCATGGCCTGTACAATGTGATGGAACATTCAGTGAGATGTGTGTTCTTACGAGAGACATGGTTCCCTGTCAATAATAAATATTTCTTTGCTAATTGTCTCTCTTTGTAACTATCAAGAATCAACAGATTATCAGACTAGATCTTTATTGTACACCTTCTTTCAATTATTTTTGAGAGCTTTCATTTATCAGTTTTCTTCATGAGAGAAATGTGGACAAAAAAATATAATTTCTTCAGAAAAGTATTTGCAGAATGAGGTTAAAAGGAACACTATAGTGTCAGGAACACAAACATGTATTCCTGATACTGTAGTGTTTAACTGCTTGAGTCCCTGGCCCCTCTAAGATAGCTCTGAAATGGTTAAACTCATCCTTTCTCCCACGCCAGTCTTGCGGCAGTAGGCTCCACCTTGTCCCACCTATATTGAACTAGATGATCTCTGCCAATCGAATGCTTTCCCATAGTAAAGCATTGGGAGGCTATTGCGAGGCGCTTATCATCATGGCGCAATGCATGCGCCAATCAGAATCTCCTCATAGAGACCCATTGAATCAATGCTTGTCTATGGGGAACGTTCAACATCTCCATGAAGTGCATGAAGGTGCGGAATGTAGGTGCTGCACTCTGGGCAGCACATGACTAAAAACCACCTCTAGCGGCTGTGTGAGTGACAGCAGCTACAGGTGTTCCTAGGCAGCATATCTACATTACAAAGCCTGCAGAGACAGGCTATACACACCATAATAACGACATCAAGCTGTAGTGGTTCTGGTGACTATATTGTCCCTTTAACCCCTTATGACCAAACTTCTGGAATAAAAGGGAATCATGACATGTCACACATGTCATGTGTCCTTAAGGGGTTAAGCACGCTACATGGTGCTAGGAATACTAACTATTTTGACAGACCAGACCACCCTTTTGAAGTGCAATTGCAGTTAAGTTTTCATAAAAACTCTGGCACACTTCTTTACTGCACATGTTAAGCAGCTGGATCGGATTGTTCCATTTCATAAATAATAACAATAATAACAAAGTATTTAGCCAGGAAAGGTACATTCAGGTTATTCTCAAGTACGTCCTGGGGATGTGTTGCCCAACATCCAGGGGTTGTTACTAAAGAGAAGAGCATACTTATTTACACAGCTTCCCGTTCGAAAATAACCAAAGACCAACGATGACTCTCGTAGTCCCCTAGGCCTAGGATTTAACAATAAAGATTTTTATATTTTTTCTTCTATTTTAAAATATTTAAATAAAATGAGATCAACACAAAGTGTTAATTTGCAAAAAAAATAATCGAACAAAAGCCTTAACAGCTAAACTCTCTCTTAAGTTTCTTGATCTTGACCTATTATACCTAAAATTAGGATTGAATTTCAACAAGGCAGTGCCCCTTTTAACCAAAACAGGCCTTTTGAAACGGAGGGGGAGACTGCTGATAAACGTTTCAACACCGTCGTCTATTAAGTCAGGGCACTGTGTGGTTTCACACTGATGAAAGGCAGATCTTTACAAATACATTTTTGCGCAAATTCCTTACCTTTCTGTTTACAAAAGAAAGTGAAGTAGCTTTCAGTGGGTATTTGTCACTGAGTGCTTGCAGTCAACAGCAACCATTGTCAAAAGCATAACATTTTGCTTCCTAATTAACCTTCTTAGATGCATACTATCTGTCTAAAAACACCCAAATCTCACAATTAACCTATTGCCACTTGATCCTATTCAGAAGAAGTCACCTGGCTAAGACCACTTACAACAAAGCTAAGATAGTCTATAGTGTGCAAGATCAAAAATGCCTCAGTCTGCTTACTAAAGGCCAAATTGACAAATCTGTGTTTACGTTCCATGTTTATTGGCTGTGAAGTTGGGGTTATAAACAGGGGCAGTGCAAGGATTTTTGCCACCCTATGCAAAGATCCATTTTGGTACCCCCTTAAAATAGAAGAAAAAAATATAAAAATCTTTATTGTTATATCCTAGGGCAGTGATGGCAAACCTTTTTGAGCCCGAGTGCCCAAATCACAATACATGCCAACTTTTTTTTCCTCAAAGTGCCAACACAGCAATTAAACTTGAATACTGAGATTTAAGTTTAGAAAAACTAGTTAACATCTTTTGTTTTAAAAGACACAACAGAGAGTTCAATTATACAAATTTTTAACTACATCCTTTCAGAGGTTTATTCACTAATTTGTGCATTGCGGCAAAATGAAAACCAAAATGTAATTTTAGCCAAAAACAGCCAAGTTGTGACTGTAACGGAAGAATTAGAAGAATTCTTCTAAATCAACAATTTTGGCCTACATTTTGCAATTTGGTCTTATCAAATAATGTTCATATTCTCATTCTTCTATCCCCATCTTCCTCTTCCGTTTCTTTTCCACCCAGCTTGCAGCCTCTCTGTTTATGATTTCTGTAAAGTAAAAATTGCTTGGAATTAAATGGAATTTCTAATTCAAGGCCCAAAAAGCAGAGCTGGTGCCATTCTCCAAGTTGGTTATGCTAAGTTTGGCTACTGTTACCTTGAAATTCAATTTGAATTAATTTTGCATTTACAACAATTTTTAATTTGTTGAATAACCCTGTCAGTGTCTCTTGTCCTTTTCTCTTTTTTCAGTCTTCTCTTTCTATTCACTAAAACAGGGATCGGCAACCTTTGGCACTCCAGATGTTGTGGACTACATCCCCCTTAATGCTCTTACACCCATAATGCTGGCAAAGCATCATGGTAGGTGTAGTCCAAAACATCTGGAGTACCGAAGGTTGCCTATGGCTGCACTAGACAGTCAATTGAGAAATGACTTGTAACATTTAGGTCAAAACAGAAGAGTTGGATCCATTTCAACTGTGTTGACTTAAGTTTTAAAAGAGGTTTAAAATCACTGTTTAGAGAATAGATTTCTAAATATCTACTTGCCTAAATGAGATAGAGTTTAACATGGTTATTCACTAAGGCCAAAGTAGCCAGATATGAAGCATGAATAAATTTTGAGGCGCAGTCTATGTGCATTGGTCTGGAAAAAAAGATAGGGTCGCACTCAGCCACAATATTTCAATCTAGGGTGCTACTGAGCAGGGGTCAGCAAAAAACCACACGGAATATACATAAAAAGAAAAAATCTCAGGCACTCACTGTGATTGTGTCCAGGCAGATTTATTTGCAACATTTCGACCTGTCAAGGTCTTTATCAAGCATACACCACAGTGAAAAAAATTGCATTTATAAACACACAAGTTAAAAAACCATCAATTTCAACAATCAATGAAACAATTAAACATTTCATTAAAGAACATGTGTTGAAAGTAGTATAATCAATTACTATACCAAACTTGCATAAAAACATGGTAGGGAATGAATAAGTAAATGGCTGAAGAAAATAGTCAAAAGAAATATAAGAAGTCCAGGTTTTGCAAAAAAACACATCAACAATTATACAAGCACAGGTCTTTTAAATAAATAAACAAACCATTTAACTCAAAATTGTGCAATTAGTAATACATGACATACCTGGGATAAAGATCAGATATTAAGGATATCGAGGAAAGCAGGCTGCCTATTCCACACAATTGTATGTGAAAACTTAACATAATGCGTCAAAAATACGGTGGCCGCACTGGGTATCTAAAAATCCGTGCGCATGCGCGAAAAATACCCAATCGCGCATGCGCAAAAGAGACCTGAACGTGCACGGGAACTAAAGCTCCCATCAAAGGCAACGGGCGACGCACAATAGTGTGCATCAGCCCGCAGTTCTACTGATACTCCCAGGCTAAATGAGCATTTTAAAGACATAAGGTAAAAACACCAGGACTAATAGAAAATAAAAAAATCTAAAAAAAATAAATAAAAATAAACACATTGAAACAGAAATAACAAAAAATAATATAAAATAATAAATAAAAAATAAATAAATAAAAAATAAATAAAAATAAATAAATAATAGAAAATAATAATAAGAGAAAGAAAGAATAGAAAAATAGCAAAAATATTAAAAAATAGACAGATAAACAGTAAAGAAAAAAGAATAATAAATAAAAAAGAATAAAAAATAAATAATAAAAAATTAAAAAATTAATAATAGAAAATAATAATGAGAGACAAAGATAGATTAAACCAACATGTGAAAAAATAAAATGCAAAAGAACACCTAAAAGAGGCAGCCAAATACTATAAATGGATTCCAAAGGATAGAGGGTATCCAAATTTACTAAAACTCAATCATAAATACAAGTAAAAGCATATTATGTGTATATGTCCACAGAAACATACACATAGGTTTTTAAACATGTATCAATAAGGAAATAAATATAAGACTCAGTATGTGCAAAGAGTGAAATGTGAATAAGAGAGATATATAAGAGACCTAGGTTTCATACAAAACATCTAATATAGCTGCATAACGGGATCCAAAGAGGAATCTTTATTAGAAAGACCAATATATTTCTATTTATCCAGGAAAACAGAGTGAAGATAATTCATGTTTGAAGAAAAAAAATCATAATATAAAGTTATCTATATACATATGCATACCAAATAAAGTGCATGCATAAAAAAGTGCTAATAAACTTACATGCAATTATTATAAAGTGCGAAGCATTGAATAAAGTGCATCAATTATTAGTAAAGTGTATATTGAAATAAAGTTCAATAATGCAATAAAGTGCAAAAACACATGCATTGGATGAATTAATATGTACAAGGAAAATACTCCAGGTCATCTAATCAATAATACAAAACTCGTGAATTTATGAAAGAATAATAACAAGTGAAAAATAATAATAGATATAATAGGCATCTTATCCGTGAATAAATATGTGGAAAAAAGCAAGATCACAATAACAAAGTAATCAGTCAGCATATGTAGAAATTCATATACAGCAGCATTTGATCTAAAGTAGGTCTCTCAAGAGGGTGAGGAGAAAGAAGAACCCAAACCCGCCAAGCCATAGAATAGCCGTGGAGATAAAAAATGATAATTAAGCATAATAAAATCTTCAGATTAAGGGTAACAAATCATATTTTTGGTTCAGCCCTTTAGGTGATAATGTTTCAAACTCCCTGATCCAAAACGCTTCGTCATTAGTAATTTTTTAATCCTATCCCCCCTCCTGAGGGTTTCAGGCACATGATCAATCATTTGAAATTTAAGCTGAGAGATATTGTGTTGCGCTTCGGAAAAGTGAGATGGTAAAGGCAGCTCAATAATTTTTGTCCGTATCATGGATTTGTGCTTAGAGAACCTCGCTTTCATTTTTTGTGTAGTCTGTCCTACATATAGAAAGCCACAGGGACATTTGAGAATATAGACTACGTATGAAGAATTACATGTCAAAAAAAGTTTTAAGAGATATTTCTTACCACTGTGTGGATGATAAGGCCATTGGCCTTGTATCATGGAATGACATGACACACAGCCATAACATGGGAAATTACCCCTTTTGTCATTTCCGGCTTAATTAGTGGTAATTCTGCTCTCACCAATTTGTCTTTTACAAAGGACATCTCTTATAAGCTATCTAGGTCTTACATTGAACTCAGGAATGTCTGGATGACAGTCAGACAAGACAAGCCAGTGTTTAAAGATAATTTTATTTAGAGAGGATGAATGTCTCCCAAATCTAGAAATAAATTTCAGTCTTTGATCTTTATCATCTTTCCGTCTTGGACATAGACACTCATCTCTACTCTTGTTTATATATATATATATAAAATAAATCGATGGCTTGGCACTCTCCTTACCAGAACTTAGTATCAAACTGCCTGGGTGCAATCCACTTGCATATATATATATATACTTGCCCTGGGAGGCCATGCTAAGGGAGTGTTGGCGAATTCCCAGGCGCTGCATGATCATTGTGGCTTCCTGGGGGTCTCGAACAATGTGGGTTGTATCCCCCTGGGTGATGGACAGTGATGTGTTGTTGGAGCAGAGAGGTAAGTGGTCTCAGTTCTCGGCGCCATGCCAGGGTGCTGCCACTTAAGTCAGCGTAGAATGTTAATGACATGTCTTTGAAGGTGTATGGTGAGTTGCCCCTTAGCGCATTCATGACAGCTGCTTTATCCTTTCTGTTTTGGAATTGTATTATCAGGTCTCTGGATGTTTTGCTGGTTTGGGCACCTGGAATATGCCTTCTGTCACTATTGTTTTGAATTGTTTGGGCGTTAGTATGACTGTTAGCAGCCTTCTCACCACATGTTGAAGCTCTGCATCTGGTATGTTTTCAGGGATTCCCCGTATCTTCAAGTTGTTCTGGTGGCGGGCATCATCCAGTGCGGCAAAGCAGCCCTCATAGAAGTGATTTTGCTTTTTCAGATCGTTGACCTCTTGCTGTAGAGTTGTAATCTGCCTTGTGCAGGAGTGTGAGGTAGTTTCCAGCATTCCGATACGGCCTGTCAGGCCCTGCAGGTCCTGGCGTATCATGGTCATGTCTGCCTAGAGATTCCTTTGCAGATCCGCCAGTAGCTCCTTCAATATTGTGGTTGTCACTGGAGTCCTGCTTCGTCGGGGGAGGCGGCGGTGGAAGAGGTGCTGAAGCAGGTATGTAGCCTTCCTCTGTGCCACAGGAGAAGTCGTCCGAGAGTTCTGAGCAATCCCCTGTGATGGCAGCCATTTTGTGTCCGTGAGCACCATGGGCCTGTCGCCACAAATCCCCGATATTCATGCCCATTTGGGTGCCTCCTGCCGTGTTTTTTTTACTTTTTACCCATGGGACTTAAGCACGTGTGGGGGTTCGTTAGTGCCCCGCAAGGTTGGTCTGGGTGCCGAAAATCGGTTAATTATGCCCCTCGTGGTCCAGAGCTCCATAAACCTACGACCGTCTGCTTTGGCTGTCAGACTGCGCCCCCATTTTATAGTGTTTTTTAAAAGTCACAGGGTCAAATATAAGGCTTGATTTTCCATTTTTTTCACATTGAAATTTGCCAGCTTGGTTATGTTGCCTTTGAGAGCGTGTGGTAGCCCAGGAAGGAGAATTACCCCCATGATGGAATACCATATGCAAAAGAAGAAAACCCAAGGTATTGCAAATGGGGTATGTTCGGTCTTTTTTAGTAGCCACTTAGTCACAAACACTGGACAAAGTTAGTGTTCATAATACTTTTTTGCATTTTTAACACACAAACAAATATACCGTATATACTCGAGTATAAGCCGACCCGAATATAAGCCGAGGCCCCTAATTTTACCCAAAAAAACTGGGTAAACTTATTGACTCAAGTATTAGACTAGTGTGGGAAATGCAGCAGCTACTGGTAAATTTCTAAATAAAATTAGATCCTAAAAAAAATTATATTAATTGAATATTTATTTACAGTGTGTGTATGAGTGCGTAGTGTGTGTGTGTATGAGTGCGCAGTGTGTGTGTGTATGAATGCAGTGTGTGTGTATGAGTGCAGTGTGTGTGTATGAGTGCAGTGTGTGTGTGTGTGTGATGCAGTGTGTGTTTGTGTTGCAGAGCCTTGGTGGGGTTGGGCATTTTTATAAAAAAAAAATTTTTTTATATTTTAATTTTTTTGTTATATTATTTTTTTATTATTATTTTTATTATTATTTATATATTATTAATTAATTTATTTTTCGTCCCCCCTCCCTGCTTGATACATGGCAGGGAGGGGGGCTCTCCTTCCCTGGTGGTCCAGTGGCATTGGCAGTTCAGTGGGGGGAAGAGGGGGGCTGGCAGAGCTGTTACTTACCTCTCCTGCAGCTCCTGTCAGCTCTCTCTCTCCTCCGCGCCGGTCCGTGCAGCTCTTCTCTCAGCTCACACTGTAAGTCTCGCGAGAGCCGCACTATGACCCCGCGGCTCTCGCGAGACTTACACTGGGAGCTGACCAAGGTGCTGAGCGGACCGGCGCGGAGGAGGAGGGAGCTGACAGGAGCTGCAGGAGAGGTAAGTAACAGCTCTGCCAGCCCCCAGTCTGTATTATGGCAATGTAAATTAATGTAAATTGCCATAATACAGACAGTGACTCGAGTATAAGCCGAGTTGGGGTTTTTCAGCACAAAAAATGTGCTGAAAAACTCGGCTTATACTCGAGTATATACGGTAAATGTTAACTTTGGCCAGTGTTTGTGACTAAGTGGCTAATAAAAAAGACTGGACATACCCCATATTGAATATCCTGGGTTGTCTACTTTAAAAAAAAATATGTATGTGTGAGGTGTGATTCAGAGATTTATGACAGATAAGTGTTACAATGTCACTATTGATACATTTTAAAAATATATATTTTGAAACAGCAATGTCCTACTTGTACTTATAGCCCTCTAACTTGCAAAAAAAAAAAGCTAAGCACATGTTAACTAAACTTAGGACAAAATTAAGAAAGTATTTAGCATGGATGTTTTTTGGCGGTTGTAGATTCCTATAGTAAATTATATGATATGATGAAAATAATGGTGTCATTAGAAAGACCATTTAATGGCGGGAAATCGGTATATAATATGTGGGGGTACAGTAAATGAGTAAGGGGAAAATTACAGCTAAACACAAACACTGCAGAAATGTAAAAACAGCCCTGGTCCTTAAAGGTAAGAAAGTTAAAAAATGGTCTGGTCACTAAGGGGTTAATCAGAGCCACTCAATGCTCTGATACACTCCAGGAGGTTATGCACTGCAAGCTCCCTGGAGCCCCTCATCCACCTTTGGACTCTGCAATTGCAAGAGCTGCCTCTGAATAGGCCCCACAGGTCAGTGCCACAGTTAAATGCCTTATTTGCCTTACGGTAGTCTGGCCCTGGTTATAACTAAAAGAAACCAACCAGATCTTTTTTAATTCAAGATCAGTGGGGCTGGATTTAATGGGAGTAAAATCTTTTATTTGCAGGTTTTACTGCAAATTGAGAGGAAGAACCTTCCCCATAGTGTCCAGTAGGGATTATTATGCCGCAAACGTTCCCCATCTCAAAAGAGTTATAGTAATGCAGTAAGGGACACGCTGATAAGGGGTAAGCTGATAAGTTGGTAAGTCTTTAAATTTAATTCATCATCTCATAGCATAATGAAGCCAAGATTCCCACAAGCCACTGAGAGTGACAACTGATGGGAAACGGTAAGGATACACTTAATAGACCTCTGCTCTTTGCAATTGTATACCATTGTTTTATTATAATTTTTTTTTTATTTCACGGAAATTCCATTAATACAATAATAAAAGAAATCCACTCAAACACCTCTGGATTTCTCCAAACTTGTAAAAAAAACCTTAATTTGTCTTTTTCAAATCAACTACATTGCTACCTGCAGGTGCCAAATGATATATCTTGTCTCTGGCAGATGTACTGCAAATAAAAACATGCTTGCATTTTATTATGCATTTTTTTTTACTAAGAGTTTATCTAAAAGATCTCGTCTGTTGCCATTGCAAGCAACCACCTCCCCAAACTGAACGTCTGCACTGGGAAAAGAGGGGAGGGCTTGCTAGGCTGAAGATAACGGGTCTGCAGCTTTTGCAAGCTCTTTTTTTCATTAACCCCATTGAAATCATACATAAAAATACATGCTTTGCTTGGGGGTATGTCTGCTAAATTGTTAAGACAGACAAATATTTGAAAACCTTAATGGAGTGTTTCTTTAACTGTTGTATGTAGTATGTTTAAATATTTCTTTATGATTTACTTTTGTATTCATAAACTTTTCTATGTAAATTGTGTATTGATATACTTTATGCTTATTTATATTAGATGGATGGTATAATAATGAATCAGTAGTACAAATAGCAGTAAAAAAAATAACGAATAACTCTACAATCAAGACTTGTTAAGCAATATAGCTGCACAGTTAAGTGTAAACACATAACAACCAGTGCTTTAGACCTGCAATGAGTTGTTTAAATCACTATACTGCATCAAGTCTATCTACTTATCATTACAGTGGAAGATTACATCTCCTGCTTTCTTAACTCCTGGTTCCTTAAATGGTAGATGACACACCAGGACTGTCATAATATTAAGGACTTTGCTAAACACACACACATGCATGCACACACACCCGCAGAAGGAGTGCACTCAATGGACTTTTTAATGCAAGACTTTTTTTAGGTTTTATTCACTCAAGGTACAGATCAGCATTTCAGTTCTATCACAGCCGTTCCTCAATACAATGTGTACATAACAAGATAGAATTTAAATAACCAGGGCAAACACATTACAATGAGGGATTACATGAGAGTGAGGCTCAATGACGTTAAGAACCGAGGTGATGCGCAGTAGACTTGGTTACCCAATAAACAATCTAACTATAAACTATCAGCCGATCACCGAAACCTCCTAGTGATTGAAGCATGGATGTCCATTGTAATATTTATAGCAGTTGAAACATATGTATATTATGATATTCTGGGTTTGGTTTTCTCTACATGTAAAAATAATCTCCTTGCTGAAACTTCTGCTATACATCAAAATGATTGCTCAGAATTCCGCAATTAATAGTTTGTTAGTGCAAGATAGCCATAAAGATCCATTCACTAAGCAGTGACATGTTAACATTAGAATAGACTTGCAAGATTTAGTTCAAAGACAGATATAACAGAGCTGGAAAAGAAGTTCTGTCAATCTTTACCATTTAGAAAGATTTAGGCTATTTTGATCTAATTTATGTAAATTGGTTATCAAGTCATCACAAGTCACTGATTACTCAAGTGTTTTGTTTTTTTACAACTTAGTGGAAAGTATTCTTCATTGGCATCATATTCATATTGGCATAATATAAAACTGTATAGTGCAGGCAATCTATACACCATAAATATATACACCACTCAAACATACAACTCACATCTTACATATACCAGAGCTCCTTCACCCTGGCTCAGGGTTTAAACAGCTCTAAATGAGATGGAATGTATCCCACACACCATGGGGAGAAGGTTGCAGCCCAAGGGAGGTAGCCAAATTGTGTCTAGCAACTGACGAAGAGGCAGACCATGCTTTCCTATGAGATTGGGAACTGTGGAATCCAGAAGAGACTGTGTGCACCATGGCTACCATGCCTCGTTTAGCATTGTTGTGAGTTATCTTAAGTGGCAAAGTAATTAGTTTTACCTGTTTTTTAAATAAAGTATTGAGATATTGCACAGTTGGGCTTCAGGTCTCTCTTGTTCTCCCCAGTGTGGAAGAAGGTAAACCATCGAGTGGCAGAATGCCCAAAGGCAAGGCTACCCAATAGGTAGATCCCTAGATGTTGTAGAACTACAACTCGCTTGATGCTTTGCATGCCTTTAAAGTAACAAAGCATCATGGGAGTTGTAGTTCTACAACATCCGGGGATCTACCTATTGGGCAGCCCTGCGTTAAGGTGTATGGGATACAGTCCGTTTCATTTGGAGCTGTTTAAACCCAGAGCCAGGGTGAAGAGGCTCTGGTATATGTGAGCGTGAATCTCAAGTTTAATTGGTGTATATATTGCCTGCACTATCCAGTGTTTTATTATTATTTACAGATGAATAAGATGTCAGTAAGTATATTTATAGCACAACACTTTGGGGGTATTAGGGATCATTTGTGTTTGCCCAGTTTAGTGGCTGCTGCTTTTAATTTTCATTGTACTATTTAAAGGGACAGCACGTATAAATACAAGGTGTTGATACATATTGTTTTTTTTTGGTTCCAAGAGCCTGTCACAATGTTTTGGAATTTTGCGGAAATCTTATCCACGATTATCCAAGATAACCATCTTAATGTTGAAATGACACAGTAATGAGAAAGGAATTTTCCCAAGTAAAAATAATACCAAATATGCAAAAATCAGAAGAAGAACTAGCTTGGTCTTTATGTATTCGGCAATGCAGCAAGTGGTAGATAATGTAAATTGTAGATGCTGTTAACTCAGATCGAATTAAATTATGCAAAGTGATCTCTCCAGTAACTCAAATTTGGCAGGTCTATTTCAAAACATTGCAGATATCCACTACACACGGCCAGCATGTATTTTGTTTTATCTTATAAATGAAAAACAAATTTCCTTCCCTCTATTTTTCCGATGGTTCATAGATTTGGACTTTTTCTCATAATAATAATAACAGCTTATGGCCAGATTCAAATACTTGGGAAGAATTTGCTGACTGTCCTTTTTCTGTATATCAGCTAGCGGGTATCCAGATGTAGATCATGAATGCTGTAAAATATGATCACATAATTGGTTTGGAAATGGACCTTTTCAGAATTTAAATTGCCAGCGACTCATTTACTTTCTTTTGAATAAACCTAACATAGGAGGTAAAAAGTTCATAGTTAGTCATGTGTCCAAAGTTGCACAAAGTAAAAGAAAAGAAAGACACAATGCACTACAGAGTCAAGTGTTGAGTGATTTTTTCTGACTCTTATTGCCACCCAGGTCACTTAGATCACCCAGACAGGCATTCCTCTGGTACTTATCACAATCAGATCTACTGAAGCTTAGGAAACAGAATGTTCATCTTTTCAAAGCTACAGCAATTGCCAGTAGCCAGGATTAGCAAACTAAGCTTTTACTGGGAAAAGACAGCCCATTAATGTTTACTAACAATCAGTGATAATATCTATCGCACAGTGAAATTAAGGACAAAGGAATATTAGGTCACTTCACCATGTGTGACAGGCCTGCTAAAGTCAAGTCGAATTTGGTTTTCAAAGCTAAAGGAGAATGATCTGAGGGTTACTGTTATCTCAACACAGTTTTTCTACAGTAGAGAAGGCGTGGAAAAAATAAGTATTGCACAGAATATTGCTACTTGGGTTTTAATGCTCTACCCAATCTGTGTTAACCAAAATTCATAGTTTTAATAAATCACATCTTAATATTATATTGATTCAATTTAAAAGGACACTCCAGGTACCAAATATTGCAATAATTACACATATGTCGCACCATGTCGAAAAACGAAAAAGAAAAATAATAAAAAATCTTGTTTCTTATTTTTTTCATGATGTATGCTTTTCTGTTTTTTGGGGTTTTTTTTGCAAGAAGCAGCAAACATGTCTTACACTATAACTCCATCAGAGAAAGTGCCAAGACATCTATCAAAGTATAGCTGCTCATTTTCCATAACCACAGTGCATTACAAACTCAGGAGATAAGTAACAGAGACAAGAATGGCTTCTCATTTAATTGTACAAAAAGAAGAAAAAAAAATGCTTCATAATGTGAATGTAAGATGGTTATGGATACGGAAGGGCATCCAGTGTTTGGGACAAAGAAAGACAAATGCCCCCTACTGGAATTTGCCTTTCATTTAATTTAATTTAAATGTGGCCTAAAAGTAGCAGGGCTTATACACATTATTATTGTTATTATTATTATTATGGCTGTGAGCTGTGCCCCACTTTGGAACATTTTATGTGGACAGCCCTGACTTCAATATTCTTTAGTTTTTTGTTTTTTTTTCTCTTTTAGCTCTATTGCATGGAAGCACACATCGAGACATAAGAATTTAGCTACATTTATTACAAGTATTTGCTACATTTTTATTTTATTTTTAATAGGCCATTCAAACACGGAATTGACTATTCTTTTTTTTTTTTATTCTATTAAGCAAAAAAAAAACAGAGATAACATGTTACAGTTTTTTTTCAAACTTTAGCATATCATGCACAAGAGAAAGTTAATGCATGTTCACAGATTATTATTATTATTATTATTGGTATTTATATAGCGCCAACTAATTCTGCACCGCTTTATGATTGGCATGATCTACTAAATCGTGTGCACAAGATATCTATATCCTGGGACGCAGGGTCCGGAGCAACCTATAAGCACCTACCTGTCTGCTGCCTTGGCTGGTTCTGGTATATTCCCCCAGGCACTCTGCAGTTTGTGGAGTCCATCCTCTTCTGTGGCATACAGCTGCCAGAACCTTGGGTAGTTATACAACACCACAGATGAGGGATTGTGCCCACTGTAGGGTTCCTGTGGGGAGGAATAAACATCACTGGAGTCAGCTAAGGCAGCAGGAGGTAGGTGCTAATAGGAAGCATTATAGAGGCCATGGTGTTTGGCAATGCTCAGGTTGACTGCTAAGCATGCTTTAACATAAACATAATACTAGGACACTATTTTCCTGTAATGACACCGGTTCATTTGATGAATTAGTTCTCAATGTTTATTGCATTTTAATTTGCATCTTTTGAAAGCCTGGAAAAAGCTGGATTCCAAACAGATTAACTTTGTCTACACCAATGGCATAAAAACCTTTTGTACAAGCAAAAATGTCACATCATAGAAGGGAAGATCATGGTGTTTCTCTCACAATTTACATAACGCACTGTGAAATTAATAGACATATATACAAATTTATATATTTTTGCATTTAAATAAAAAAAAAAATTCTTTATCACTTCCAATAACGGTGTCAAACCATTTTTCTGCCACTGTACTACAATGCCCCAAATTATTGTCTTGTAGAGAATGATCGGCATGGCAAGCCAAAACAAATATAAGTCTGATGGTCACGAGGCTTAATGATTTTTTTTTACAGAGCACTTGAAGCATAAGCTTCCATTAAATGTTAAAATAAAGTGTGACTTAGATTTCATCGACATGTGAGGTCACTTGTCCACATAGGTGTGCCACAGTGTGAATTTCACACCAGGCATTAGTGTTCGGCAATGAAAATTGCTTTCCCAGAGGTGCTGTCATCTTTAATAAAACGGCAAGAACCACTCCTTCAGCTGTTGACTAGAAATCGCTTGGCTTTTCTTTATCCCTTCATTCACTCCCCTGAAAATCCCTCTGCAATATATTTTGTTCTAAAGAAAAAAACAACTGTCTGCCAGCTTGTTGTACATTTGCTACATTCTGGCTAGTGATTCTCCCATCTTTCTTATATGATGTGAATTAAGACAATGTGTAGGCATGTAGTGAAACATGACATTTAAATACCAACATATGGAGCGAAAACCTTTTTATGCGAGTAAATTATATTTGACACAATGAACACATGCACTATAAAGCTCTCTTTATCCTCTGTGTTTTCACAAGAGATTTCAAACTGTTGTGTTCTTGAGTAAAACAGCACATTTGGTTATGAAGAACAGATGATTTTCGGCTAATATAAATGTAGGTAAAGAGAGATTTATTTTAATGAGAATCTATGTAGTAAAACTATAATGGACGAGAGCAGCACTAAGTTGCCAAGAGAAGCAAAAGGTTTGGGTTTTTTTTTTTTAAGTATTTTGTTATTTTAATGAATTTTTATTGCTCTATTGAAATGAATGGATTTATATGTCCATGTATTATATAAATGCATAGACAGACAATTTAATAGCAAAACATTGAACAGTACGTATTAAAATTAGGACTATAGTCCAAAAGATAACCCTACAGTATTTTATCCATCAGTGCATGTCTCTGTGGTTAACAGAGTTGACCAGACCTCCAAGAGGTTTTGCACAACCTTATTGAAATGCCAAATAAAAAATACATCTGCGAGCGGGGGGGCGGAGCTCAACTGCCAAAGCGAACGTTCGTAAAGATTTGGTGCTCCAGCATTCTGCATTGCAAACACTGCATTATAAGCTCATCAACCCCATAAAACTAAATCCTCACAATCGGAGACATGTGGAAGCAGGCTTATGAGGCAACTGGGTCCAAGATGGCTTCCTTCTCTGGGGGGCTGCTCTGACCTTTGAGGCAGAGGAAGAGAGCTTTACTGTATGGCAATAGATTTATCAGTTATAACTATCTCAACTACCCACATAGCCATCTACAGATATGTACTTTAATGGCAGACATGTCTACTATATAGGGCTTGTTCATATGCTTCAGTCCTTAGACATGACTCTCTGACTTACGTGGCTTGCGTAGACTATTCCAAAGTTCTCAAACTCATTGCCACAGAAAGCCTTGCCAGGCGCCTATGTCACAGCCCCCATCTGAGGCAACAGGACTACCACTTAACACAAAGCTTGCTCTCTCCCAGGACCAGGGCAGGCGCCACCGTCAGGCGAACAAGGCATTCACCTAGGGCTCGGCCTGCTGGGGGCACCCACTGGGATTATACTATTATGAAATCAAAGAGAAAATATAATAAACACTAACTCAGGGTTATTAATTAAGCTGTAAATTGCCATTAATTCACAAAATGGAATAACTTTGCTGGAAACACAGCTCAGTTTGGGAATTTTCCTAATTCAACAATTGTGGCCTAAACTAAAGTCCAGAGTAATTTCAGTATGAGGAAACTACTTACTTCAAATTGGATGGATATATCCGGCATGTATTTTTGCTTTGATCATCACCCGTTGTGAGTTTTGAGTTAGAAGACTTTACCTCCTGGCTATCTTGTTTCCTGTCTACTCCAAATAAATCACAGGTGGGGATCATACCACCAGCACCTTATTCATAGAGCAGTTTACCTGCTCCACCTTTGTGTGAGTATTTACAATTTTTAATATTTTACCAATTTTATCATAATAGAGAGCACTATCATCTGCTTTCTATATTTTTTGTCATTTTGGGTCCCACAACACCATCTTCTACAGACATTCACCAACACATCTTTAAACCGTGGGGGTGAACTAATATTACATTACTACCCTATGAGTGCTTTCTCTATTTTATATTTTTAGGTATATTTTGTTTTTCTAGTTTTATATGAGGATTGAGAGGAGTCCTTTGAGTATACCGTGTCGCTTATAAAGGGTGATTACCTTTTTATTGATTTTACACTCCTGCACCTGGGTGATCTTTACATTTGTCTGTTTATATTCACCAACACATCCTGTAAGTGGGAATTATATCACTATATGCTAACAAAACTGGAGCTGGTCATAGCTCCACCAAATGTGAGCTACTGTTGTTTTATTGTTTTATTACCTATTACTCATTTAAGTTGATATATTGCACTATTGGATTTTTCATTTTCTTGTCTTGCATATATGTATGGATAACACTAAGAAATCTTCTACACATCATATTTGCTGATACAAAGACCTACTACCTACCCAAGAATTCCTATTGCACTGCAAAATTCATTTTAATGGGGTACTCATAATTATTTATAGACTAGTTTGGACTATTTTAAGACTGCTTTGAACTATTTTATTTACCCACACCTACTGTATATTTACGTTATTGTCATTCCTGTACTTTTGTAACACAGCCATTTTTTCTTTGTTGTTTTGAATGACACATAACGCCGGCTGTGCCTATTCTTGAAGCAAGTGTTCATACATAGAGGTCCCTCCATTCAGGGCTTCATCCACCATGAGGAAAATCTGGGTTAGTGGTCCGCTGACATCCAGCAATTTATTCTGAGTAGAGCGGAGTCCCTTCTCAAGACCTTTGCAGGAGTACTTGCATGACCTGCTGATAAACGCGATGAAGACAGGGTGAATATCTACCACTTTGTTTGGCACCATGGGTCTGAGACATTCTGAGCATAACTTGTTCCTAACATCGTTCTCCAGAGGACAATGAAGCCAGTTGCGCATGAACTCAGCGATATTACCAGATGAGGCCCATTCTAATAAACAGGGTGTTTCAGAGTGCATGGGTCAAATAGTGGTTGGCCACTGTGATTCAGGATCTTCACTGGGTTGTCAGATGCTGGAACAGTAGTTCAGTCTTTGTGGGATTCTCCAATTATCGTCTCCCATGCCGGAATTAAGGGTGAGAAGAGTGAAAGGGGTGCCGGTGGCACTAAGTAAAAGATGGCAAACATTGTAGGAAGGCCGTAAAACTGTGTGGAGCCGCTGTATTGGCAACTGTGATCATGGTGAGATGGGCAGAGTGGCAGCCATAGAAAACGGAGACAGCTCAGCACAACACCCTACGGTAAGATGCAATTGCATACAAATACTATATAAGTGTCCAACAAGAGTATATTGACAGAGCAGATACAAATTGGGATAGTGAATGCTAACCTAGAGGCAGCAGCAAAGAAAGAGGAAGTAAGTGGGTCCTGTTGGGGTTTTATATTCCTATCTTCATGCTGATTGGTTGAATTCTTACTAGTTGTGTTAACATTTTCTTTTGCTGCTGAAGTTGTCAGTAAATAAGATTAAGGCTTCCTGTCTTGCTGTAAAATAGTTTTAAGGATCTTGTAGCAGACATATTTTAGTCCATTTATTATTTGCAGCCATTTATTCTGAATATACCAATTGGTCAGGAACCAAAATTGGATATTTGCGCTCTTTAAGTCAGTGTCTATTGGTTGGAACGGGAAGATCACTTTAATCAGGTTCCAGACAACTGCTCATAATAATTGTTTATTGTAGAATAATTGCTTTTACTTGTTTCACTAAAGCCTACAATTAGTGCATAATACATTAAAAACTTGTAGTGGTTAATTTACTAATGAGAGCACTAAAAGAATTGAACAGGAAAAAGAGAGCTGAAAATCAATAATCGAGCACCAGACATAAGTCATAGGTATTTTTTTTATTTTATTTTTTAGATGTTATAAAAAAAATACATTTTAGGTTCATGGTAGTCTATTTGCATTATGTACAGCTAAAAAACAAACAAACCACTAAATACACTTGCTAAATAATATGTAATCACATTCTAAAGAAATTCTTACTGAGTTTTATAAAGTATCTAAAATAAAACTCTTCACAGAAAGATGCATATTAGAATACAAATTGTATACAAGTCATTAGTCCACTAGGAGTCAGTGAAGAGTAGAGTAAAGTAGAAAATATATAAACTGCAAAGCCCTGAATTAATAAATCTTAGAACATTACTCCTCGTTCTATTAATTAAAGTCAATGTATCATCTAAAAGGCTCAGAGATCTATTGTTCTACACTATCTATTAAACTACAGCAATAATTTTAAGAAAATAGAGCAAAGGGCATTTTCCCTAGCACGAAGACATCCAAGTGTCTAAGTTCCCAATCTATCTAATGTTATGGTTGTGACATCAACTGTGGTTTATACCCTATAGTCTACTGGGAATGAATCAGAAGCTGAATAACTAATTTTCTATCACGCTAACATAGTCCGGCAACTATATCACCTATAAGAAGGCCAGGCAACCTCCAGCACTCCCGATGTTGCAGACTACATTTCCACTGATGCTTCACCATAACATCTGGAGTACCTACCCCCGACCTAAAATTAGGCTCTTCATGGATTAAATAAAAGAAAACACAAATAATGTAAATTTGATCAATGTCCAGATTCTCTTCTCAGAAATCATCATCTGCCTCTCACTAGACACCTTCATCAGCACCTCAGTCAACTAAGGTGTGTACAGAGTCCTCCATTGTTACTCAATCTTCTCTAATCTATTCTGCACTTGTATAAAATGTATTACGATTGTACAACATCTTAATTTTTCTATTATAATTGTATACAAAACAAAAAGAATAAAACAATCAAGCAACACAAACCCAACACAAGACAATACATTTCTAATCTTGTGAAAAATAAAACCAGACATAAGAAATGGGAAATATAGAAAATAATATAATATATATCATATAATATAATATCAAACTCATTACTGTCAAACGTGTAACAAAAAACACTAAGCCTCATGCTAGTATGGCTCAATCTTTCCCACATTACAGCCGATTATTATGTACAGACTATATTTTCATTACTCTCGCCCCATACAGTTTTTCCCATTATCTCAAACCATTTTTTGGCCAGAAATAAAATCTGAAATTTTATGTGGAAAAAAACTCTGATAAACATAAACAAGTAGCAATCTTCCCAGATAAAATAATTTTAAAAAAGAAGATTTTTTTTGTATATATGTCTAGATTTTGGGTAAAAAAAATTTAATAAGTGAAATTAAAATTAAGATGTAATTGACATTTTATTTAATTTGCCACTGGGTAATTTATCAAATACCAAGTACCCATTATATAGTGTCAGATCGTTATCTAAATTTCTCATTATAACTCAGGAAACTAAAATAGGTTATACATTCCTGCACAAGTTAGGATATTGCCCTCTTATGTCAAGACTACCATGTGAATCCCCAGAAATTCTGCTAGAGCTACCCCCGAGGTTATGAATTCTCTGTAGACCTGAATTATATAAAGGCTTATAAAAGGTGCACATTTCCCAAAATATTGGAAAGTAAATGCATCTGGACCAGAAGATCTTAAGGGCTTGCATTACCATAATTGCTGCAAATATCTGTCTTTGCAGCAATTATGGTAATGTAAGCCCTTAAGAGAATAGCTGGTAATATTCTGTGGTATTTGGGCATTATATTATATATTTCAATTACAAGGTAGTTTAAGACACTGCTATGGAAGTAAAGGCAGAATAAATTAGGATACTCTTTTTTCTAAGAGGTTTATGGATAACAATTTTTAATGAAAATATGTGTTTGATACAAAACAACACAATTTATACCATGTAATTTGGAAAACTTGGGGGGAAGGGGGGTGTCTTTTTTTTTTTCCTTCTTTTTTTTTCTGGAGGATTACACTACTGAAAATGAGGCAATAGGCCACAAAATAAATGTATGCAAAGTAAAAAAAATAAGATAGATGGAAGAAACAAGGAATATATCTACACAGAGAATGTTCATAGAAGAATAATATTTTTCCACAGGTAAATGCTCAACACTATCTACCATTGAGCATTCACGTTGCTATCACTAGTCCCTCCTTCACATAAAAGTGTGACCTCTGTCTTGATTCACAAAAACTTCCAGATGAATACATTTTTTTTTAACAAGACTGACGTGGAAGAAAAATATAATTAATAGTGTGTGACATAAATGGGTCCAACTACACCTTAGTCAATATTTACTTACCAAATACTAACCAACTACAAGTTCTGAAAAGAATATTAAGTAAAATGTCATGTAGGAGAATCGGTCAACTTCCACCTACTTAAACCTTTCTTCTCATTGCCTTTATTCTACTTACTATTTTTTACTTTTTATTTTTGTCTATTTCTCTTCAGTCTCTTCCAAATTCTTTTATGATCACCATGTTAATTTTCTCATTTTAAATAATTTTTTGTTATCTCATCATTCTCTCTTTATACAGTCGTGCCACTTCGCATTACATAGGCCTCTTTGCCTCGTAATTTTTTTTCTTCATTAATTCCCCCTGCTCTTCACAAAAATCCATCATGACCACATGAGAGTCTCATATATCACTTCTAAATAAACTGAAAACATTAATACTTCTCTACAGTTTGAGGATCAATTATTTGTGTATTCTGCCTTGGGGCTCTTAAAACAATGTTGACTTATTTCTTAGTACAAAAAGTACAAAGTTGACTCAATAAAATCTAAAACATACATATTTAAAAAAACAACAGATATTTTAAAAATAAATAAATAAAAAAATTCACTTCATATCCATTTTAGCTTTTAATTAACCATTTGCCTTCTTCATTTTCAAAATCTGTATTTGATTATCTGAAACTATGATGTGTGTATGTACTGTATGGGCATCATAAATATACATATATACATAGTTATGTTTTATTTTGCTTTTTACAAACATAAAAAAGATTGTAATAAAAAAAATCTACATCAAGTTCTATTCAATAATTACAGTAAACAAGGGTCTTATCAGATCGTGTTGCTATAAACTAACATTATGTTGTTAGAATTCTTTGTACAGGTTTAACTCATTGTGCATCACTTTATTATCATTATTACTAATAATATTAATTGCATATGTGCAGGAATAGGAGTTATCTTTTATATTTCAATTTAAAAAAAAGCCTGTAAAAAAGCCAGTCTAGTCCATAGCTGACAATTGGTCTTCAACTTTTGCTTATAAAAATAAGTGTTTCTTAAAATTAAAAATTCAGTTAAAAAAAAAAAAAAACATATGTAAAAAAATAAAAATAATAATATATACACAGCCGGCAAGAGAGCTGGGTATATATTTAAAAGGTTAACTGGCTCTCTATCCCAGCCTGTCTTTTACATGCCACTAAGCAACAATGGATGACCCACATCCTTATTTGGAGATTAGCAATTTTCACTGTTTATGGAGTTCATTTCTTGACTAAAATCATTATCACTTACTACAAAATGCAGTTGTCAGCGCCCCTCCTAGAATATACTGAAACATCTTCAAAGAAAAAAATTATATTATTAAGAAAATAAAAACAGTTGTAAAACTGCCCATTATGCTATTCATGAATATATATCCACATGCCTCCCATTGTTAACTCTAGGGTACAACCTTTAAACTATACCTCCTCCTACTCCTGTATATCTACAGTGTACATTTATTTTGTAAGCACTTCCTCCTGAATTGATTGGTTCCATATCTTTTGCAGTATTCTGATTGCATTTCTATATTTATTGCACTTACCATATCTTTTCCAATGTATCCATGTACAATGTAAAATTGTAAATGCAATTTTTAGAATTATATAAATAAAATGTATTGTATAGACTATTAACCTAAGAAAGAGTGAAACGGTATGACTGTCAGAAACAAAAGTCCCCTCATGTTACCTATTGAATTGCCTTATAGACTAGTTAACCTCCAGGCTGTTTCCACTTAAAACACGTTATTCCAAGTTTTTATTTTTCCAATTTGACTTAAAATTATATGTGAACAAATAACTCCCGGCGGGGGGCTCATATTCTTTTCTTCACTTTGAAGCATCCAATTCAAAAAAAGTGTATGGTCAAAGAGGAAATGGCTCGCAAACCAATGCAGAATAATAGTAAGGAATTTGTTGTTGAGTGAACTTCTGGGATTAAAGTCCTATTTTTTTCGAACACATTTTAATACACTAATGGTAGGACATGAAGACCTACATGTCATAGGCTTGCCATAGGGAAATCTGACACCTTTCTCATGACTTGCCTGAAGCAGGTGTTGACAGGCTTGAAACTACTTGTGAATTTTGCAAATTATATGACAGCATATATTATTTCTAGAACACAAGTGTTTTCAGTTCCCAATGTAAGCAGACATCTGCGTGATACCCCTCAGTGGATGACAATGTTATATACAAAATGACAGGACAGGTGCCGTCATCTGTATGACTTCTAGAAATGTAAATGTTCTTCTTTGCTTTTTCTTGAACCATGGTATTTATTAGTCTTGCAACTCATTAAATACCAAAGTAATGTTGGCATTTTTTTCTATGTTCCTGTTCTACCATAACCTCTCTCTCTCATTTTAAGATTACTTACACAATATAAAAATATAATATAGATAATGCTTTGCTAAAATAGTTTAAGAATAACTCACACTCAGAATAGGGGCAATGACGGGAGGGGAACCAGGGAGCATGTGCCCACGGCTAACACCAGGCAACTAATGGGCTCCCCCACACACAGAGGACTAGACAGTTCACGTCTATAATGAGCTACATTAACGATGAAAACGGCTGCTACTCAGAAACCGCAACACCCGCAGATAAAAGAGATACCTTTGACAATATACCTCACTTGTACTTACGCTCGTTACATTTTTGTTCTAATATATTCTTGTACGCCTATACACTATTATTTGTATCTGTTTTTGTACCTGTTTTTGTTACACCACAAAAAAAATACAAAAAAACTGACAGACAATGAACACTTACGCCTGAACATTCAGCTTCTGTGCAAGCCACTCAAAAAAATGCTACTATACCATGGAACATTCGGCTTCTGCGAAAGCCACTTACAGAAATGCTACTGTACCATCGGATTGACTGTCAGTGAACAAATAACGAATTTAAAAAAACAAAAACAAACAAGAACTGTTGATTTAATTTTTTTCTTTTTACAGTTTTACTACTTTGGTCTAAGATGTAAAAATCCCTTTGAGTTCACACTTTAGTGACCAACTCATCAGTGTATTAATTTCTGCAATACTCTTTAGTCATCTGCTCTACAGATCTTTTCCAAAGGTGGCTTGATAACAGTATACTATTAATCTCCTTTTCCAATTTGTTATCTGTGATCATGGACTGAAATATTTGTATAGCACTCATGTTTGGATGCTTTGGTATGAAAAAATATTTCTTTCACATCAGTATAACCCCTTCACGTTTAAGTTCCTTTCAAAAATATAATTAACGTGTAATGTTGAATTTAAACACAAGATGCAAAGTTAAAATAACATTTTAATGTACAGACTTCTGTTTAGAGATAAAAAATAAATAAAAGTATGTAAATGTGCTCATTTGTAAAGTGTATCTTTCTTGGCATACATAGGTCAGTTTAAATTATATTTTTTATTAATAATAATAATAATAGACAAAATTACAAAATACAGTTTTAAATACGTGAAATCAATTTTAAAAAATTAAGCATTGCAAAATATAGTTTAAAATTATGTGTTTGAATGGCAAATATTTTTAAGGTATAAGTGATTTATTTTACCGCTACAAAAATAGTGGAAACTGATGCAGCCAAGTCAATTGTAAGTCTTCTTTGAAATTACTTTCATCAGGCTTCAAATATTTCAACAAAAATTACCATTAGAGTTATTTCAAAGACATGCTTGTGGTTTCTGCTAACTTCTTGTTACACAACCATTCTTCTATAATATAAACCAATGACTGTGTGATAAAGTGGACCAGCTGGAAATGTAAACAGATGCATTAGGGATAACTTAAGTAATGCTTTCTCTCATGTGATTAAAATTTATGTCACTTACAAAAAAAAAAAATCAAAGTGGAAATTATGTTGACTATTGTCAGGATTATAATTGATCCAGCACAGAGAATAGTATCACACCTAGGACTAAGGATAATGTTTAACCGGACCTTAGAATGGCTGGACTTAACAAACCAGAGAATAGTCAAAATACTTGCCGAGGTCAGGGACACAGGACATGACACAACAATGAAGAAAGCCAGAAGTAAAAAATTACCAGAAATCAAGGAAGTCAAAACAAAGCCAAAGTCAAATACCAGAAAAAACATGATCAGGAACACGCTCTCGGATAACCAGCTAGTGGAAACCACGACAGGTCACTGACCAAAAGTTAATTTGGGTTTAAATAACCCTCTTAAGGCTGTAATTGGTTGTCTCTGGTCTTTGACCCCAAAACGTGCGTGCGCGTCTATGACGTGACGTTGCACGCACGTCAGTGCCATCTTTGATGTGGGGGGAGGTGAGTTTCCTATGAAAACTGGAACCACAGCGACCTGTGTCTCTAGGAACGTCGTACTCGTTGGGGACTGGAACGGAAGGAGGTGGGGCAGCAGTTTGACCCGACCAAGGTAAGTATACAATATCTCTGTCGGTGTGGCCGCTTTGTTTATGTGCGGCCTCGCTGGCAGAAGAACGGGGAGCCGTGACAAATATTTCATAATAAGCCTCAATTTATCTACTGTGTGTTGTAGTGCACATCCTGTGAAATCTAAGTTTAGTTTCAGGTTCAGGAAGTGCTGGGAGGCATTCGATAAGTGGTGGCTTCCATTTTGTTCCTGCATTTACAATGTAGCCAGCCCTTCTCCACGGACTTAAAGTCCTTTTAGCTTTTATTGCTATCATTCTCAACCTTCATCCAGACTGCAATCATCATATCATAATCACACAATCATTTTATATCTATGAAGTGTATGGACCAGGCATAGAGGTTTCTGGTCAGATGCCTCGTTACCTTGTCGCATTGATAAATCTTTTTCTTTTTATCTTGTTCAGTTATCTATTACCACTCTCATCCTTGTCTCATATGGGATAGATCTCCGAAAGGACACAACGCTAATATTCCTATTACTGATCCTGAGATCAAGATACTGTAATTAGTTAAATGTATTTTTACATATATATTAGATTTGAGCATTTGTTTTCACACGAGATACAATTAGTTAAAATTTTGGGCAATCAGTGGGTCATCCAAATTCTACAACTTTTAAAAGTCATATCGACGTATTACAAATCTATTAAAAAAAACGATGAGTGAACAGCTAGTTTATATCGTGATTTGGCGTTCCGTCAAAAAAAAAAAAAATAATTGAAGGGAAAAAAAGATGATTGACGGTTAGGGGACAGTCACTAAATGTTGATCGATCAAGTGAGAAGTAAACAATACAGAGGGAAAAAAAGAAGGTGCAGTAAAAAAAAATCTGTATATTTGTATTTTATATCTTTTATAAATACAGATTTATTTTTTACTTCTCCATTTTTCCCATCTATTGATTACTTCTTCTCACTTGATTTATGAAATATTTGTGGCCTTTAAGTGTACTGCAAAATATCTACACTTGCATTTGATAGCACTTATATGTATTTTTTCAAACACTTTCTGAAAAAAACCCAATTCATTATATCAGTGGGGTTTTCTGGAGTGGATGACATTGTTAATATAGGAGGTATTTTATGTAGGCATGCCTTTAGGAGGTGAGGATATCACTTTGTGCTAGGACCAAAGCAGAAACTATTTTGGGTCAGCCCTGTTTTGACGACCTTACAGAGTATTTGAACTAGCCACAAATTATTTAAAGTGTTAACACATGCTGAATCTGTTAGGTATGTTAGAAACAGCTTTAATATTAATTTTCTTAATTTTATCTTTTCAGCCTATTGTAATCAAAACTGCCTGAAATTAAATTTCAATCTTGAGTTTCATAAAAAGTGCAAAATAAAAAGTGTGCAGTTTTTGGCCTCAAATGTTTAGTTAATAATCTAACTGGAATGGTATGCTTTTATTTTTTTCAAGCATTAGGGCAATAATATACATCATCAAAGACTTTGATACATGTTTAAGGCTTTACCATCCCTGTAATGGCCAAAACCTGCACCAGTTGCAGTAGAGATTGTTGATTTAATTGCTAATGACACATGTAATTAACTCACTCTTAAATGCATTGTAAGGCTTTGACTTTTTACCAGAGATCTGCAGTGAGCTAAAAGACTCTAATTAAACACTGTATCCAAACTGACAAGGATTAAGAGGATTAGCCTAAATTTAGATCAAATTTGAAAGTATTGATCACATGTTGGCTTGATCTATTTTTCATGTTAGGGGACATTGCAAGATACAGAAAAAGCAGTTAATTTGAAGAGAATCATAAGAGATACCTTTTTTGAATTTGATAAATGATTTTAAGGAGAAACACAGATTAGTTTGAATTATGTTTTCTTACTCAAAGCTCTGTTTGACCAACTACAGTCATGGGGTTTAGCTGTCAAGGCAGAAAAAAACAAAAAAATGTCTATTTACAAAATGTAAATGTATGCACGTCAGAAATCATGCTCTAGTATGCATATTCTGTTTGTTTAAAGAAATTATATTTTACATTTAAGAAAAACTGTTGTTGTTCTGCTCTTTAAACATTCCTCTCAAATCATTTAAATTACTGAAATTCAGATAGGGGTGTTCAGTTAAATGCATTATTTTTTATAGCTACTAAATTGTTAATTCATTAGTTGTCTTTGATTTTCTCTGGAAATGGAAATGGAAAAGGAAATGGAAAAGGGTTTGCTCCCTAGACTAGAGTTTATAATAAAATCTATCAAATGTTAATTTAATAACCCTTTCTTCTTCTTCTTCTTCTTCTTCTTATTATTATTTAATTCCAGAATAACATTTGTAAAAATATTCTTATGATTTAGATATTTAATACATTTATATATTTTGTTCATGAACAGCAACTGTTTATTTTTAAATAAATGTTATATTTTAGTATATCCTTATAATTCTTTTTAATAATTATATCCTCCCATCTAAATGTTCTAGTAGTTTATTCTAGGTGGTTGGTCTTTAATTGTTTCTGTGACTATTCACATCTATTTGCTAGGTCTTTTTGTTCCTGCTATATTCTTGGGGTTGCTACAGATTACTCAAATGATATGTGAACCATCATTAGTTTCCTTGGAGGCATCTGTATTAGACTGATTCTAGGTCTCCTATTAGCTGTTGTAGCAACTGTAAAATATTAAGTGATGCAGAAATGGAGCTGTTTTTACCTATACACCATGCAGGTGCTTATGAACTGAATATGTACCATTTTTAAAATAAAAATTATTCTTAAAAAAATGTTTGCTGAAACAGATATTTGGCAATTTGTTTAATTTTTTTTTCATTCCAGGAAGTTGGGAATATTTTTTTCACTGTATAATTTTTTATTGAGATTTACAAATACAATAAAGGATTTACAACAAGAAATAATGAGTTCCAGCAATTTAAATACTAATCCAAATATATAATTCAGGTATATAAAACAAAAATCTAAATATATAAAAATAATCATAGAGGCCTAAATTCTATGCACGAATAGATTACATAAGGTATTCTTGAAACAAACCAACAAAATGTATGGTCAAAATAAAGAAGATCAGTAGTGATGTCCCGAACGGTTCGCCGAACGGTTCGCCACGGATGGCGAACATATGCGCTGTTCGAAAAGATGAGGGGATGGGTCTGCGCCGATGTGTACACTGAGTATTGAGTCCAATAGGATATATATTATCGTGTCCAAAGTTCTACTTTTGGTGGTATCCAGAAGGTATCGGTGTCGTGGAGAGTGGTCCAAATATGTGAAAATAGAAAAGATCTTACTTACAATTTGCAGAGCTTAATCCAGCTCTGGTGTGGATAGCTTGCAGCGGTATTATCCCCGCTTACAGGATATACGGCAGGTGTCCTCTTCTTTGTAGTAACGGGTGGCCGAAGTTGGGAAAAATAAAATAAAAACAGTAATGGTGCAGTATATTCTACACTTGTATAAAAAATTATATAAAAGATGATAGATACACTCACATTCGGTAGAGCTTTGACTAGCTCTAGTTGGTTAGGCGTACAGCGGTATCATCCCCGCTTATAGGATATATGAGGAGTGATCTTGACCGGAATATCAGGAGCTCGGAGAGAAGGTAAAACAGCGATAGTGCTCTCAATAAAATCCAGGTTGAGGATAGGAGTGATCCTATCCTCAGCAGGTCAGGTGCCCCTGGGATCACTCCTATCCTCAACCTGGATTTTATTGAGAGCACTATCGCTGTTTTACCTTCTCTCTGAGCTCCTGATATTCCGGTCAAGATCACTCCTCATATATCCTATAAGCGGGGATGATACCGCTGTACGCCTAACCAACTAGAGCTAGTCAAAGCTCTACCGAATGTGAGTGTATCTATCATATTTTATATAATTTTTTATACAAGTGTAGAATATACTGCACCATTACTGTTTTTATTTTATTTTTCCCAACTTCGGCCACCCGTTACTACAAAGAAGAGGACACCTGCCGTATATCCTGTAAGCGGGGATAATACCGCTGCAAGCTATCCACACCAGAGCTGGATTAAGCTCTGTGAATTGTAAGTAAGTTCTTTTCTATTTTCACATATTTGGACCACTCTCCACGACACCGATACCTTCTGGATACCACCAAAAGTAGAACTTTGGACACGATAATATATATCCTATTGGACTCAATACTCAGTGTACACATCGGCGCAGACCCATCCCCTCATCTTTTCTTGCTTTTTACCATTGATTTCCAAGGACACTAGAGGGAGTCCTTGTTTGGGACTGCTGCCTTCCTGATTAGCGCTGACTCTACCTGTTCTGATATGCGCTGTTCGGTCCGCCCCCTATTCATCATCAATGAGTAAACTTTGACCCTGTACCTCACAGTCAGCAGACACATTCCAGGCAATCAGCAGAAGACCCTCCCTCCCAGACCATCCCACCTCCTGTACAGCTCACTAAGAATGCAGCTTCACAATGAATGCAAAATGGATGCTGTCCAGGAGGTGGGAGGATCTGGGAGGGAGGGTCTGCTGCTGATTGGCTGGAATGTGTCTGCTGACTGTGAGGTACAGGGTCAAAGTTTACTCAGTGATGACATAGGGGGCGGACCGAACAGCGCATATGTTCGCCATCCGTGGCGAACCGTTCGGCGAACCGTTCGGGACATCACTAAAGATCAGCATAGAAGGAAGTTATGGTCTATGTTATTAGAGTAAATTCAAGGAGGAGATATCACCAGAATTCCCGCAGAAACAACAAGAGCATTAATGTTTGAGATACATGTCAGTACACCAAGGTGAACAGATGAATAGTTTGCCATGCGGACAGAATAATGTTTCCTTGTAAAGTCTGATTGTAGTTAATCTGTCCATCACTGACTGGAACAAAGAAGGAAATTGAGTCTTACAATTTGCAGAAATGCAAATAATAATAGCTGTCAACTTTGAACATATCTAATAGCAATGTTTGGGATTTTAAAGGTAAACTGAAAGAGGTATTCTTAACACTATAGTGTTGGTGTACCCATTTAGGTCACCACCCCCCCTCAGATTGAAAATAAAAGGTCTTGAGAAGAAATGCACAGACCATGGTATAACTGGTTTCAAGGGGAGGAGAACCCACCCAGCCTGATGTAAATAAGTGCCAGGAAGTGGCAAGTAACATTGGGGAGCCCATCCGTTGCTATCCAGTAGGCAGCTTGGAGGGTGATGTGGATTTTTGTTGCTGGGACCGAGGCTGTGACAGGCCCCACTCTTGTAACATGCTAAGTCCCTCATATGGGGAGGTGATAGAGCAGAGGGCATCATTCTTCTACACCAGGTGTTTGGTAGGGAAACATCAAGAACATGATATACTAGATATGTCAATATAGAAATAGATGGGTTTATGGGGGTCCAGAAGCGGACTCAGTTTCCATTTCCTTCACGAGCACCTCTTTTATATGAAAACAATGAATTCTAATGGTAGTATCCTTTGTGGTGTCTGCCAATAAAAAAAATGGCTGTGGGAGCATGTGGGCCTTATCGAGCAGAATGTCCCTAAACTCTGCAGAAGGAAGTACAGTGTGGAGAAGGGTCTGGAGGTAGCTCGAAAGAGCATTAAGTGTAAAAGTTTCCAGGATCAGTATTTTATTTCTTCTGGAACTATACTCCAGGTCAGCTAGGTTTAATAAAATGGTGGAGGGGTCTTGCTCCAATTTATGGAAGCTGTCCACTAGATCATTGTTGTCCAAGCAAAGCTTTTCTGTTTTTGTCTTCTACTTATCTGTGCTCTCTCTTGACTCCCTTAGCTACAGTGTATGTCAGAGGTGATCTAACAAACATCTTCTTGAATCGTACATTTTGAAGCATTGAATACATTTTCTTTTCAGAGACAGTTATGTACTCAGAAAAGAGTTGTGTAGCTTAAGAGGAAGGCAACAGTGGTTCCAACATCCATCTTGATCGAAGCAAGGTCTATCTTTTTTTTAGGAGTCTTGGCAGGGGCTAAGGAAAATTTTAGTTAATTGAGCCGAGATTATTTTCTGCTAGCGATCCTCCTTGATACAAACAGAATTATCCAGGGCAAAGGCAGTAGTGAGGACTAAGTAAACCTGTGATTATTTTATTAATGCTTGTTTGTGGGCTACTTTTTATGTTATATTCACTCATAGGCGTGCGCAGCCTATTGCATTAGGATGTACACCCTAAAGCACAAACACATGCCGCGTGTATATGTATGTGTGTGTATATATACATATATATATACACACACACAAACATACATACACTGCTGTGTGTGTGTGTGTGTGCTGCATGAGGGTGGTTTGAGGGTGTTATGTGTGTAAGGGTGCTGTGTGTGTGTGTGTAAGGGTGCTGTGAGTGAGGGTGCTGTTAGTGTGATGTGTGTGGGAGGGTGCTGTTTGTGTGCTGTGTGTGTGTGAGGGTGTTTGTGTGTGTGTGTTTGTTAGGGTCCTGTTAGTGTGCTGTGTGTGTGTTTGTGAGGGTGCTGTTTCTGTGCTGTGTGTGAGAGGGTGCTCTGTGTTGGAGGGTGCTGTATGTATGTGGGTACTGTATGTGCGAGGGTGCTGTATGTGTGTGGGTGCTGTGTGTATGTCGGTGCTATATGTGTGTGAGGGCGCTGTGTGTGTGGGTGCTGTATGTGTGTCCTGTGTGTGTGTGGGTGCTGCGTGTGTGAAGGTGTTGTGTGTGTGGTGTATGTGTGTGAGGGTGCTGTGTGTGTGTGCTGTGCATGTGTGGGTGCTGTATGTGTGTGTGTGCTGTGTGTGTGGGTGCTGTATGTGTGTGCTGTATGTGTGAGGGTGCGGTGTGTGTGTGTGCTGTATGTGTGTGCTGTATATGTGTGTGGGTTGTATGTGTGTGATGTATGTGTGTGGGTGCTGTATGTGTGTGAAGGTGCTGTATGTGTGTGTGCTGTATGTGTGTGTGTGCTGTGTGTATGTGTGTGCTGTATGTGTGTGTGCTGTATGTGTGTGTGCTGTATGTGTGTGCTGTGTGTGTGTGTGCGTGCTGTATGTGTGTGTGTGCTGTATGTGTGTGGGTGATTGTGGGGGAGGAGGTGGGGGTACATTACTTAATATCCCCCCTCCCTTCTTACATTATGTAGGGAGGGGGGATTGTGCTGCTCCTTTCCCTGGTGGTCCAGTAGAGAGTGAACTCTAGCCCCTTTGGGGCTAGAGTTTACTATCGCGAGATCTGAGCGTTGCCGCGGCAACGCTCCGACCTCGCGAGAGGATCCCAGCGGAGCTGCTGGTTGAGCTCCCAGGGTCCTCTCCTGCCGCCCTCCATGCTGCAGTGGGAAGGGAGGCTGAGAGCAGTGCCGGCGCTCGGTTAGTGCCTGCTCTGCATGAGCCGACAGGGGAGATCCTGAGATATCCCCTGCCGGTCTCAATACATAGGCGTGCCGCGGGGATTAGGGTGTGCCCAGGCACACCCGGCACACCCTGTGAGCATGCCTATGTATTCACTAAAGTTGAATTCTTTAATATACTACACTGTCTGCTTTTTCTTTATTTTATTCCTTTGAAAAAACTGAGAAGACCATGATTGAAAGTAATACTAGAATTTCTCAACAACCATACTGTACCTAGAGCCATGGGGTGGCATTCAGATGATTGAGTTTGATTTAACTAATATCCTATATAGAAATGAAATGTGAAGTGCCATAAATTATTATTTTGCTTTATATATTTCAGGGCACTTTCTGATAATTATTTAGTGAAAATGTTGTGTGCAACACCTTATTAATTGTAGGTTACGCTAAGAGCCTGGATTACCTAGAAGGAGGGCTGACAACTTTTGGCCTGGGGGGCAGTTACAAATAAATTGCCTTTTTTAAACACAAAACACAGATCAGTGGATATTGCTCTATACATGTGGAACATGCAGTATATGGGTTTGACAGGTGGACACTCCTGGAGTCGTGAGATGTGACACCAGTAATCTATGCAACCTAAACAACTTGCACACCATGATGGTGTATTTACAGAGATCTGTGAATAAGTATGAGATATTTACATTATTTCCCATGCCCCCAATGACAACTGGATCGTGTCATGAATATTATGAGCGCTTGTTAAGTGGATAAACCCTAAGGGAAAGCTCTCTGGTGCAGTAAAGTTTATTGAAGTGCAAAAAAACATAATACAACAAAAAAATTTGACCCTATTGTAGATCGATGACAGAATGGGAGAGTAGAATTAGCACATAATACAGTATATTAGACAGTCCAGTGATCTACGAAGCTGTTAAACACTATTTCTGGGGTACTCATCGGTTGCATGCCTCACCGGCAGCAGAACCCGAGAGAGCCTCACAGAGGACAGTTTTGTGGAGCTTGGTTATTGTTCTGCCCCTAAACTTTCTAGGTTGTATATCTGTACAGCGTTGCGGCATTTACTGGCTCTACAATGTAACGTACAGTGTTGTTGTTTAAAGGAGTGCTTATATATAGTTTTAGTGTTTTCATACAGGGGTGAGTCTGAATGTGATGTTCACTTTTAAATGCGGATTTACATTTGTGTGAAGTATTTGTGTTTGAGTAAAGGCGTGTGTTTTATATTTTTTTGGAGGTTGAATGCAGGTGAGTGTTTGTATGTAATATTTGTGTTAGATTGCAGGAGTGTGCTTGTATATTGTGCTGTTGTTTGACTGCCTGGATGTATGCACATACACTACCACATACATACATCCATACTTACACAGATATTCATGCACGCATACATATAAATACACCAACACATAAACACGCAGAGATACACACTGACACATACACACATAGATACACACCGACACACACACATGCACCCTGACACACACAAACATTAATACATGCACACACCATGACACAGATACACACACACCCTAAAACACAGATGTGTGCACACACACTGACACAGAATCACACTGCCATATATATATATATATATATATATATATATACATATATATATATATATATACACACACACAGATACACACACACCCTAAAACACAGATGTGTGCACACACACTGACACAGAATCACACTGCCATATATATATATACACACAAACACCCTGATACACCAACACACACACTCAAACACACACACACACACTTGTACACATACACACACTCATACTCACACACTCTAACACTCATACACATACATACACTCATACACATACACACACTCACACACATTCACACACTCATACACATTCACATACTCCTACACATTCACATACTCCTGCACATTTACACACTCCTACACATTTGCACACTCATATACACACACATTTATACACACACTCATACACATTCACACACTTATAAACATTCACACACTCATACACATACACACACACACATTAATACATACACTCATACACATACACACACTCATACGTGATTTTTAAAAAAATATCTCTAACCACCCTCCTGTTAGCTTACCTTGTGTGTCCAAGAAGGTGGCTTGGAGTCCTGCTGTTGCTGGTGGCAGTGAGGGGTCTGGAGCTCTTTGTGTTCCTCTCCCCTCACACTGCGGCTACCTGCTCTCCCTCCCGTGCTGTGTCTCTGCATGTCGCTGGGAGGAAGTAACAGGCTGTCACTTCCTCCCAGTCGATAGACATTACAGATGCCCAGTCGCGGTCTTAAAGGACCACGGCACCCAACCAGGCCCCTGTTTAGCAGTAATGTTTCCCAGTGCTATGATTATAGAATTATATGGAACCATGGCATACAGTTTGGGAACCGCTGGTTCAGAAGATAACCGCATTTAATTGTGAATGACTTAGCATACAGAGGCTTACATTTATTTTATAGCCAATTTGACTTCTAAGTGATCTTACTACTGGACACATTGTTACAGAAGAATCTGTTACCCAGAAACCTAATTGTATTCTCTCACTTATGAATTCAGGAGGACTGCAAAGAGTAGACTCTAGTACTTGTTTATTGTTGTGTTTTAGCACTGCATATTTTAAGGATCAATTTTCCAGGCTTATTTATTGATCTGTTGTTGATATATATTATTGGATATTTATTTTAGATCTCATTTAAAGCAGTGCTTGACACATGGCTGCAATTAATGACTTTATAGAGCTACCAGTATTTGTTCAATATATGTGACTATTTTGTAACCTATTCATACAGACCAATTGGGGGCGGGGGTCTTATGTAATAAATAAAACACGTGGATTTTTGAAAACTCAATTTGTATATCATTATTGTTGTATGGCTTAAAAATCAAGCCTATATGTTTTTGAAAGCATAAACTCAAAATTACCTTTTAATTGTTTCACAATATCGTATTATATGTTGTGTTTTGTATTGTAAGAGGTCTCTAATAGAGAAATCCTTTATGTTGCAAATAGAAGTAGATACAAATTAACAGGAGAATAAGCAGGGTGAGCAATGGCATATGTACAGCCTGGATACTCAAATCAGTCAATATTCTTATATTATTCCTGCCCTGCTTTAGCTTGCTCATTGCTGGAATGTAGAGTGAAAGTAGAAAAAAAAAATCAATCCCCAAAGACCTCAAATATTACTTTAAAAATGTTCTTTTGATAAAGAATTGGTTAACAAGATAAATTAACACATTATAATGACACAAAGCTGGGTTGTTGAAATTGGCAAATGTTGGTCTTTTATTAGTCAAATAATAATGTAATATCATCCAGCACTGCCATTTTATAGAGCGGTGGTAATTTATTCTTGATTAATATTTCTGATTTAAAATCTCAGTGTTCCAGAACAAAAATGTTCCTGCAGGATGCTGAACAGAAAGAAAGCAATCTTGTTCAGGAATGCTTTGTATTGAGGAGAAAGACAAACTCTGTGCAGGTGGGGTGCCCATGTCTGTACTAAATTCACACACTCTGGAGTGAAGTTTATTAATTGATCAATCACACAGTTTGAGCTGTGGAATGGCCTGCTTCTAACTATTCTTGCAAACATATTTTTTTCACATTGTTCTGTCGCTAAAAATGTAAGGCAGAAAAAAGTCAAACTATATGAGCCTTTACAGTTGATTTACAGATCTTCATATGTCAAGTCTAGATCCAATTAATTTGTTTTGCTTGTGCTCCCTAAGATTTCTTGACGATTGTATTTCCCACATTACCTGTATTTTCACAATAAGATTACAAAACATTTTGATATATTTAGTGCCAATTAGGGTTGCTTTTGGCAACATTTTAATACTGGCACCAGTATTCATATTTGTTTGTATAGAGTCAGCAGATTCTGCAGAGCTGAACAATATAAGAGGGCCTTTATCAAACAAATGACAAATATGTATTCTAAGTCCATTTAGTTGATTTGGCCATTTCAACTATACCCATTTTTTAAAATATATATGAATTCAAGAACATTTGTGTATGATAAGAAAATTGGTTTCAGCCAATAGTTTGGCTCAGCAAAACGTTGGCAATTTTGTTGTTCTGATCCAAATTAAACCTGTTGTACAGTGGATTTTAGATGAAACTCCTTCATAAATGTATAAGAGGACTAGAATTGGATGAGTGATAACAGTCATTTCAATGTTGAATAAGGTATCACAGATATATCTGTCAGGATCGTGACAGGGATCCAATACGCAGAGTGCGGACAGGAGGAGGTACGTATACCGGACCTTAGAATGGCCGGACTAACGTATAGACAAGACAAGAATGGTCAAAAGGTAAGCCGAGGTCGAGGGAGCCGGAGGACAGGTAAGCGAGGAACAAGCCGGGTCTAGGGAGAGGAGAGAGAAGCAGGACAAAAGTACAAGCCAGGTCAAAACCGAAAAACACAAAGAGAGAAATGCGCTGAGTGACTAGCAAGCTAGAACCACGACAGGGCAATGAGCAGTAGTAAAAGCTTCCCTTAAATACCCTGTCACCTTAATTATGACCACGCCCCCAAAAGGTCCGGAATTGCGGTTCCCGGCGGTTCGCGTTGATGATGACGTCTGCCATTTGGTTTACAGATCGTGAGAAAAAGTAACCACTTTGTTATATTTAAAAAATTATATAATGTATAAATATAGATTTTCTTTTCTGCTCCTTTTTTAGTCTTCGATTGCTCACTTCACTTGATCTGTGAATAAAGTCAACGTTTAGTGGTAGCCTCCTAGCCACTCATCGTCTTTTTTTCCCATTAAACATTTCTTTCTTTGGTGACCCAGGTGTCAAAAACAATCTGCCATTGAATGAGTAATTTGAATCATGCTTCTGCTTCATTTTGGCTTGAAGTTTGGGGTTTCAGACGGTCACCCAATCGGCCCAAATTTGGATGAATTGTGGTTCTTAACAAAACTAAGCTCCAAGCTTAAATTCAAGCATAAAATATCATCTACAAGTAGAATGGCAGTAGAATGTCCCATCCTGCAAAGCTTAATGACTTTCAAAGAAACTGAGGCTTGAAGCAACGTCTGCATTGAAAAAGTCTAGTTGTAACACCTGCTCAGCCACAATGTGATGAGCCCCAGTTTAAAATATAAGAACAGTAAAGTGTGTGGATCATAAAAATATTTTGTTCTTATTTACAGCATGCACCACTTGCGTTCTAGACTGCATAGGAAGAAATTTCAGCAAAATAAGTGCTTATCATGAGCTTCATTTAGTGGGATGCAGCCCTATATAAGCATAAGATCACTTTAAATAAAGTGTTGTAAATCTGTAATCTCTCAAAGAACATCAAGGGAAAAATGTGAAGATCATGTGACTCACAGTTTCACGTTGACTCCAAGTTTCCTGCTCATAGTTTCCACCATAGTTTGCAACAGTTGCTTGTTAAGGACATGTATTCAAAAAGTAATATTAGGTTCTAGCTTTTAATACCCCACATATCATTTCCAAAGATGAAAATAAACCGTTTCTTCAACATATGCAATTAGGTTAAGTTCCATCAAAAGAAATGCACATTGACGTGAACATTGAAAATGTGGAAACAGGTATTTGTATGTAGCTTTTAAATAATTCCTATCTTGTACAGTGGCGATGGTAACGATTCTCTATGATTATTATTATTTATTATTATTATTATATTTATATAGCGCCAATAAATTCCATAGTGCTTCACAATGGGTGGACTTACAAACATGTAATTGTAACCAGACAAGTTTGACGCACAGAAACAGAGGGGTTGAGGGCCCTGCTCAATGAGCTTACATGCTAGAGGGAGTGGGGTAAAGGGACACTTCCTAATACATTTTGTACCACATTACAGTAAATTAATCAGTCATTGCTAGATTAATTCTGGTTCTAGTAGATTCTGGTACAATGTGTAGAAGTATATATACAACCAATTTCCAAAATTCTAAATCCTAAAGTGCCCAATATGTGCACTGCGCATAAGGCCCATTTTATGCCATATACATATTCACTAGTAGCATTCAATTGATGTATGCATTAAAAGACAAACAAAAAAAAAAAAAAATAACTCTCAACATAAACCCTTAGTCTCAATTAGTTCATTGGTGGCAATGTTAGTTATTCAGATTTCTAAACACCATCTGTCAAATGTTTCCATTCAGAATGGATATGGCTGTAGACCAAGGATAGGCAACCTTCGGCATTCTGTGTGTTTTGAACTACATCTCCCCTGGTGCTTTGTAAGCATTATGGCTATAGGAGCATTATAGGAGATAGTCAACAGTATATGGAGTGCTGAAGGTTGCCTATCCCTGCCATAGAATATAGGATTTAAAAGAACTTTCTCTGTTCTGAATTTTTGTTTCTCATGTTCTCATTTTTGTTGTTGTTGTTGTTGTTTCTTTTAATAAATATGATGGAAAAGTTGTAAAAGTTGATAAAGAACTAACCACATGCTCCTGAACCTTAGCATTCTGATCATGTGCTACATTAATGGCAATTTCTGTATTTTAACAGTCAAGCACACAAAATCTGTAATGAATTGGATATTGATACAAACTGCAACAAATGCCATATAAGAGAGATTTAAAACTCCCATGATCCTCTTTTATGACCAAACTTCTGGTATTGAACATCAATAAAGATTAAGCATAAAGCCTTTGAATTGGTAATGGTTGTCTATGACCAGGGTATTCTATTCCTAAATAGGGTTTTAAAGACATTGTAAATCATCACGGATTAAAAATATTTTTGAAAGACTGGACAGACTCTAGAATTTAAATGTTTAACACGTAAAAGGATACTTTATGTAATTTATGTAATAATTGGAATGTGAACATTAATGATCTATGCAGACTTTCAAATGTGTGGTTAAGCTGAGACTTGGTAAATGTACTTTTGATACAGGTGCTGATTTAGTTGATAACAGTCTTTGTTCACTTTTGACAACCACAACAACTTAGTTGTATAATTAAAACAAAAATTGCGGATTGTAAAACAAAAATATATATTTTTCAGCAGGGCTACTTATCTCAGCAAAACGTATTTTTTTAGAAAATAGGCTTCAGTATAAAACAAGAGAAAGAAGAATATGATAATATATTGAGTTTTAAAAAAAGGTGATTGAAGTTTTTGTGTTTTTTTTTTTTTGCATTTGTTTCAAAAACTGCCTTGATTGACTATTTTTCACAACATCAATGGTGACACCTAGTGGTGTACTGAAATTCACCACTTGCAGGCAGGAGCAGCCTGTTTTTTGGCCTATATATAATCTCTTGGAAACCATAATCTACATTTGTTCCTGAAAGACAAGGAGACCTTATAAAAATGTCAAAATGTAACAGTAATTTAAAATATCTTTTTACAGCAAGGTTATGTACAAAAGAACAGGTTAGGAACTCAATATTTTATATGACATGTGGAATCGAATCAAAAAGATGATGACATATTAGCAAATTTCCTAGTTTCATACAGCTAAAATTAGTAGAGCCAAAAGAATGCATGTACCAATAAAGTTGCTTCCTAAAAATAAAATAATGGCTCAAATTGTAAACAAAAACAAAACAAAACAAGCAGTACTGCACTAAAATTCTAACAATGGTCAATTGTTTATCTTCATTACAATCATTACAATTATTTATATAGCACTAACATATTCTGCAGTGTTGTACAATTGGTAAATAAAACAGACACTAAATTCTAACAAAACGTGATTGACATATTGGAACAGTAGTCATTCATATATAATGCCTGAATACATAAAAAAAAGAAACAAAACTGTGCAAGTATTGTGGTTTATATCTCGTTCTGCTTACAGGTTCAGTTCACTAGTACTGGAACCCATTCAACTGGCAATAGGTTTCATAGAGTTGGCAATGATTGAATTAATAAAACAGTAGGGAGGGCTTGAAATGTGTCACTTGGAGAAAATGAATGCCATTCTCCAATGAGCTTGTGAATGAAGAACAACGAGTAAGGGCATTCAGCTGGCTTCCATAGTGGAACTGGCTATTACGCTTTTTTTATAATTTTGCATCTGCATATTTTTAATAAATTGAGCCCATGCATGTGCACAGACACAGACCCATGTATTTGGCTACGGTTTAAATCTGGTAAGTATTGGTCCTTAAATGTAAAATTGTACACCAGATTTAAAGGGGCCAAACATTTATTCAACTTGATAAAAGTGAATAATTTAAACATTTTTTACTTATCATACACCATGGATAAATCAGTAGTAGCTATCATATTTTCACAGTTTATTCACAGTCACAGTTTATTTTGAGATGAAATTGGCACAAGAGACTATCTATTCTCCATTAACACAGAAGCCAATAAAGTCAATAACTGTTGACAAGGTAAGATGTACACAAAACATTAACGGGGTTAAGAGGCACAAAAGGCATACAAATGCCCCTGATTTTACCTTAAAAAACATAGAAAGCCAAACCAAATGGGTCATTGATATGATATTCTCATTACCCATAGGAATTCATTGATTTTGTTTGCATACTGCTTGATTTTTAGAACATATGGAAAATACCTGTACCTTAATGAAATAGAAATAGTGCTCTCCAGGCTTGGGCTAGAACAAGCATATCAAACTCAAAGTCTGGCACGGGCCACATAAACACGGTTTAAGTTTATGAGGGCCGCAAAAAAAAATACCTTAAATTTTCATAGAAACGTAGGTTCATTTTAAAAGATACAGTATAAAAAAAAAAAAAACAGCACCCCACTCTACTAAACCACAGCACCCCCTCTACTAAATCCCTGTCCCCCCTCTACTAAACCACAGCAGCCCCTTCTATCACACTGTGCCAAATCTGATCCTCCCGCTGAGACACACATATTTACTGACAGACAGGCAGACACACAGATACAGACACACACACACTCACTCACTGACAAACACACGCAAACACATACTCACTGACAGACAGACAGACACACACAGATACACACATACTCACAGACAGACACACACACACTGACAGCCACTCACACACTGACAGACACTCACACACTTACACATTCTTACACACACACATACTTTTCATTATTGCTCCCTACCTTTTGGAGCCAATGTGGGGCCTCTCCCTGGGGTCCAGTGGTGATCTTCTATCTGTTCCTCACTGCTCCCTCCCGCGCGCGGTTTAGTGAAGCCGGGTGCCAGAATATGACATCATATTCCGGCGTCTGGCTTCACTACAGACAGGGGAGCAGTGAGGAGCAGGATCACTGAGCAAATGGCAATTTGCTATACTGTACCACAAAAAGTCTGGAATGCGGGTGTATATTGAGATGAAGGAGGGTCGAGGGGCTTCATATATGTCCTTATATGGCCAGAGTTTTATTTAAAAGTTTTTACAACATTATAGCCATGTCTATAAAAGAACAGTAGACAAAGGAACACGCTATTACTACTACTACTCCTTAGTTATTCCCCTGACTTTCTAAACAAAAACGGATACTCTCCATAGAACATCTCTCTCTCTCTGTAACATCGTTAAGCTATATCATCTGTTACGTTTTTAGGTATGTACTGCTGCTTGCATTGGGAATAGAATTTAATAAATGTATATTTTTTATAAAAAATGTCAGATTGCGTATTAATATTTTTGGATGATATGCAAGAAGATACTACTTAAAAAGATTTATTTCATAAACATATATATATATATATATATATATATATATATATATATATATTACAGTATGATGTCTCTGGAGGCATTTGCCTGCAACCGAAATATGAAATAAAACCATGACCATGACATTCATAATAAATGCCAGTTCTTATTGGTGGAAACGCCTACATCTCTAAGGCATGCACAGATCTCTGAATTCTCTTTTTAGTGTTCTGGTAATTCTGATGGAGGTTGTACACCTCATAACTTCAGCAGTCTCCATCTGTCAAACCAATACATATTACAAGCACCAGGTGGAGGAGGTGGAGCTGCTTAGAAATGAGGTAGAAGAATACATGACAAAACAGTGAGTGGATCTAGAATCAAATAAGTCAGTGTGCATCAATTAAATATATTGTCTAGGCAGACACCATATGTTTCATTAATAATTTCAAAAAAATCTTTAAGGGGTAAATAAATGGACAGTGAAAATTCCAATATCGCTCGATCGAGACTGTTAACCAGTCTAGATTGCGGTTCTCTCAATTTCTTAAGATTTAAGAGTATTCTTCCCATTTCTATATTACTGTATCCTATATCACAGTAAGACCTTGATGATGCACCCCCCTATTCAAGGAGAAGCATCCATGCAGACTGAATCATAGAAAAAGCTTAAAAATCAAAAGTCTAATATAAAAAAAGTCTGAAAAGAATTAGTGAGTGCCGCACTTTACGTAATTAGAATCAGTGATGAACAGAATATATAGTAGCTACAGACATTAACTCCCTATAACACTGTACCAGGAGAGTCACTAGGGGGATACGGTGGCTCGACCACAAAATGTAGGGCCCTATATCCCTTGATTTCTTTATCCCTCCTTGCCTGCTCCCGGTCTTGGTTCTTGGTAAGACTAGGATTTGGATATAGATTTTTAAGAATCCTATACCTACAAACTGCTTGCATAGGCCACTGAATGAATGTATCCATGGTTAGTGTGTGCACACTTAGTACTATGACACTGTTAGGTATGACTGCCCAGCTCCCTCCACATGACTTATTATAGAGCAAAAGGGGATTGTTGCATTGTGTCCTGATTGCACATCCTGTAATTGACTGACTGATGTTTCACCACAGAGTTGGGATATTTGCTGGAAGTTTGAGACTTTTGTGCAAAGTGGAGACGCCTCTGGCACCTTGAGGTGAAGCAGAAGCAGCACAGTGATAGAGACAGACAGGGAATATGACAGAGTGTCTGAGGATCACTGAATAGGCTTGCTGTGGCAGTCTGGAATCAATGACAGCAAAGGAGACTGGGGAATGTAGTGCATGGTTGAGTGAAAAGGATTGTGGCTGTCAGACATACTGAAATAGTGACTGCCTGCCATTCCTTCAACCAACCTTCAAGGTATAAAGCTTTCTTTTGTATTGTCTATATGTTTGTTTGTGCTTGTCTGCACCTGTGTATGTCTCTGTATCTGTCTGTATGTGTGTGTTCCTCTCTCTATATTTTATATAGGGTAGAGATTGTTTCTGTTAAGGTGGATCATATACATGCTTACTAGGCCACTTGAATTAATATATTTGATACATTATTATTCTTATTTTTGAAATGTAGTATGGAAATATTTGGGTAAGAGGCAAGCCTTAGCACAAAATATTGTTCAAACAGTAGGGGAGCATATTAAAGCTATAGAGGATGAGGAATATCAAGAGAGAGAGGAACCCTAAAAATATCACATACTTTATTATCACTGCTTATCAGGGCGGAGGCATTGATACAACTGTTCTGGTTAATGTGATTAAATTTTTTGAGATTCTGTAATGTGGCAGTTGGGAAATCGACATTTCGGCTAGTCACCTGATCGGATCAGTCCGAAACAAATCTCAAATTCTAACATTGATCAATAAAACTGATGTCAGAGACATCAGTGGAAGAAAGTATTCTTTATCAATATGCTGAGCAATTGTCTTGAGTGAAATTAAAATATGTTAGTGAAATACACACTAATTCGATGGTAATAAAAATGGGCATCACAATAATGCTAATAGTTAATTAGTAGCAATAATTTAGGGCAGTTTCCTTCTAAATGTGATCAAATTAAGACAGAACTAGATTGCGATGTCACTTGTTAAATCTTTTATATATATTGTAAAAGGAAATTGGACAACATGTAAAAAGTAACACAAGTTATTTGCTATTTTTCAATGTTTTATTCAATAGTGCAATTTCCAGAGAAGAGACAGTTATATGTTAAACATATTTAAAATATCCACTGTAATAACGAGCCTTATTAAGAGGTTCCCTCTGTTTTCACACAGGGAAACTCCCCATTTTCATTGGTTCTTTTTAAAGTAAGTTTTGTGAAAATGTTTAACTCTGCTAGTGTAATACAGAACTACTTTAAAAAAACAAAACATAAAAAATTTAATTCTAGGTACTGCACAAATACAGTATAAAAGGAGTGTGTTTATATCACTAGAAAAAAAAAATCTGCTTAGAGAGAGTGATAAATAAGGAAAACAAAGGGACCTTAGAAAGATTAGCAAGCCATAGATAAGAGAGAGAAGGGAAGAAAGAGTGAGCGGTATTAGAATTATTAGGGACTTCCCAATACAATTTGGATTACAGTTTGCTAGTATTCAAAATCTACTGAATAATTTCTTCTGTGTTTTAGAAGTATGTAAAATAATACAAGGTAAGGAACTTTACTGATAAACACAAGACAAGAAGATAGAGAAACTATACTTGACTCTATTGAAATGTACATACAGCTTTAAATATACCCCTTAGCTACCCACAGTACCTTCTACTCTTCAGTCTCCCAAATCAAGCTGGTTACCTAGAGTTACCTGGCACAATCACTCAGTTTAATACCAATCCATTTAAGAAAAGTTTGACATGAGCCAGAACTCTTCTCAATGCCAAGGGAATACCCAATTCCAAGCCACGTTGATAATGCAAAAAACAAACAAACATGTCCATATTATTATCATCAACTTCTTCCAACCTGATTGATTAAAAATGCTGTAAAACTAGCTCTCTAAGCCAACCTCGACTTACTGGGAGAATGGTGGTCGAATCTGCCCCACAGTGTCCTCAGACAATCAGTGCCATCTGCGATGGACAAAACTTACACAGATAATGCAGAAATATTAATTCCACATTATCAATGTGGCTCAGATGTGGGCAGTTCCTCAGTGGTAGCCAGAGAAGCTTCGAATTTATATCAAACAGTCTTGAACAGTTTGATATGAAACAGGTGGTAGCACCAGTGGACTTTAGGTAACCCAACCTTGCAGCGAGCTTTAGTTGTTCAGTTCCTTGGAACCCCCTTTACACTTCCTTGCCTTTTATTTTCTCTCTCATAACTGATGACAGGTAGAAAGCATCCAGAATTCAGAAATTCTAAACATTAGTGGATTTATTTGTTTATGCAAAACCGTTTTCTCTGTCTGCAAGAAGAACACATTTCTTTGGTTTGTGCATAAATTCTTTCTAGAAATACTTTCAGTGTTGGCACGACTAATTGATTTTACACTTCTGCATTTTAACAGAATATTTGTCATTAACATTTTCAAAAATAATCTTTCTGACCTATACATTTTTCAACACATTGTCATTTTAGTTTAAGCATTCAGATTTAGTTCACAGGTTAACTTTTTTTTCATCTAGCAGAACTTACAAGCCATCTTTAATTGGACCTAAAGGGAAATAAGACAATAATGTTTATACATATCCCATTACATGTCATCATTTTCAGTTTTCCTTTGCCTTTGTTCTCTCAATGCACCACGCCTGTTAATAATATCACTACAAGATGGGAAAAGCTCGGAAAAACGCTTTTAACGCCATGAAAAAGCATGCTTTTCATTACGTTTTGGCTTTGCATTCACTACAAGAGTGAATTGCTTACTAATCTTTTTCAAATGCTTTGTGGGGTTATTAAGATATTTTTGGGGTTATTAAGAAAAAAATGGTACAGAAATTGACATATCTGTCCATTGTTCCTGTCTAAGCCACAATGAATGTTCACAAAACATCATTAAAATTCTTCTTTTACAAATCTGCAATTTGAAACATGACAAAGAAAATCAAGTGTACCACACGTTTAAATGGAGCACAAGCTTTGATATTTAGATTACTCTTGATAAATGTAGTATTTTCTTTTTTACATTTTTTATTTTAGGATACATGAAACCGCCTTATGTTTTGGTTGGAATAAATACACCTCCCAAATTAAACCTGGTTTTATATTATTTTCCATATATAATAAAAAAAAAAATTGTACTATAACTGGAACCAAAAATATGTTTTTTCCTTCTGAGCTCTCCATTTTTTCCACTCTTCCCTTCATACGGAGCTATACACAGAGCAAAAAACACACACTGCAGATTATTCTATAAAAGCAAATTCATACTTTACTGCACATCCGTTAACAAATTAAGTGAATCACAAGCATTGTATATGCCATTTTAGGAGTTTGAATATGTTTATCATTTATATCAGATGTAGAACACCCACACAGTTACCTGCTGAAAAAAGTTATCTTCTTATCTTGATTGCAATGCTTCACATTTAAACATCTTACATTTCAATTTTCTGTTGTTCTTCCTTCGAAGATCTATGTCACAGAGGTCCCTATCATTAAGAGTCATCTGCAACTCAACTGTACTTTATACAGCTAAACTATACAACAAATACAAATATGGAGTAAGAATTGCACATTCACACTTTGTTCTGTTTAGAAGGAACATTAAAGGACCCCTGAAGGCACAGCCTTTTATTCTAAACCCTTTACTCTAAAGCATTGCTGTTTAATAAATATAGCAATGTTATGATTGCAAGGTCACACACAGCTCGAATTGCAGTCTTTCTGCCAGTCACTAGTGGAGCTTCCGCACTTACAACAGAGTTTGACTTGGCTATGTGGCATTCAACATCCTCAAACACTTCATGATAATGTTGAGTGTCATCAAATGGTTGATAGGGAAACATTGGATTCAGTGCTTCACTATGAGACATATCAACCCCAGTGTTTCTCTATGAGATTATCCTCACGGAACTGGATGATCCTCACGGAGGCGAAGCCTGTAGGACGACATTGTGGCAGTGAGTCTCGACAATGGAAAAAGCTTAATTTACAGCATATTGTTCTTGATTTCTTTTACATATCAAAAGAAGGGCTCTGAATCTAAATAGGAACTAGGAAATAGTGGCAGTGCAGCAATCGTAGCATGTGCACCATGCTTCTCAATGGTTCTCTATGAAATGCATCCCACTGCTCCCCATTATGACCAAATCAGGGGGACAAGCTGCCAGTTTGGGTTACCGTATTGATTGATACCATGAGTTGACCTACCCCAAAGAGTATCTGGCTTAAGCAGATTCAGGGAACAGCCAAAGTTACTTGGAGACTATGAAGCCCAAATAAATGAGTTGAACTTAATTTGCATCAAATTCACCTTGAGTTCTTTCTCTTCTGGCTTTTAACTGATGTAGATATTTGTGCTTAATGAAACATCTGGTGAGCATGAGACATTCTAAATTATACACATGTTAATTATCGATTTTAAGTGGCTGTTTAACATAAGTGGCGGTGCTGTGAAACATAATCAGGAATACTAAAAAACATATACTATTATAGTGACGGCAGTAATATGAATAGACTGTTTTATACTATGAATCACAGAAGGATGACATGCAACTTGAAATCATAAAAAAAAGTGAAATGTAATTTTGTTTTATTCTTTAAACCCTTTTAAAAATTAGTGTTTGGCAACAATTTTGTTGGATACAATCAAGGAAATGTGCTGATTATTAATTTGATTTGAGTGCTGGCAAACAGTTTTCAGACACTGGCCAGTGAACTAATAAATTCTACTATAACTGCTTCCTGGCTGAATTCATTTCCAGCTGAAGTTAAACAGAATAATTTATATGAATGAAGACATAGCTCTTAAGTTGATTAACAAATAGTATTAACACTAACAGAAAACAGACTAAAGTAATAGTTATTACAGTCCGAGGATTTACCTTAATGATAGATTTACACAGACTAGAAAACTTCCCACATGGCAAATTGGCAGCTTTTAGAAGAGAGGATAAGTCTAGCAAAGTATTTATTGTACATAGTAAATCAAAACCCACACGCTACACCTATTATTCTTCAGTTAACTATGCAGAATAGAAATCCCATAGAGAGAGAGCACAGAAAGGAATTATTCAGGTCATGATGTTTTATGTAAAGGCTCCAGTCTTTTCCAGATGCCCCAAGTGGCAATATGAAGAATTGCACTTAAAATTAAATGCTGCAGTTATATTAGCAGCCTGGTCCTGACATTCAGCATTATATATATATATATATATATATATATTTGTAGTCGGGGCAATATGGCCGAACAGAGAAATCTTAGCATAATATAATCATAACATCCATAAGTATGCACCAGTCGGTTGTGGTGTGCCGGAACCGACAAAGCAGTAGGCCTGTAATAAAAGTGGGCCCACCTTAGAAGGTGTTATAAATAGAGGGAGTGGTAGGAGGGTTGACTCGCCAGACCAGCAAAGGTTAGGTGGGAGTGAATTGGCAGCCCTTTTAAAGGTGAACCAAGCCCCTCCCACAACTCCAGGCCAAGCCTTCAAATTTGTAGTCGGGGCAATATGGCCGAACAGAGAAATCGTAGCATAATACAATCATAACATCCATAAGTATGCACCAGTCTGTTGTGGTGTGCCGGAACCGACAAAGCAGTAGGCCTGTAATAAAAGTGGGCAAAAAGAAAATAACCAGAAAACATAATTCGTGAACCAACTTTGTTTATTGAGATAAGTCACAAAAAGCTTGTCTTAATTCTTTAACAGGATTGGGAATGTAGAGTGTGTAGGCGGAGGATTTCCAGCGTCCCATAGCCTTAATTATATGAGCGGGTACGTGGTTAGCGGATGTGGAAGATGCTGCTCCTATACAGAAAGAGTGACCTGAAAATTGATTGGGGTTTAGGCCGAGCCTGGTCAACAGGAGTCGTATGTATAGCATGAATTTAGCTGTGGTCAGAGTATGTCCATGCAGTTCAAACAAAGGCTGTTGAGGTTGTTTTTGGACTGAAAGTGAATAAGTGTCCAAAACTTTAACTGGGCACCATATTTTGGGATTAGGGTACAGCGGAATTTGAATAGTGTGTCCATCGGTGCTGGTTTTTGATTGCCTTAGAGAGAGAATGTAATGGTCGGTATGTTTCTGTAAATCATTGGTTCTAAGGTGCGGTGATGGTTGTGGTGGTGAATTCGCTAGGCCAGAGGAACCCGTAAAAAGCGAGATATAGTGCTGTTTTGATTGTGTTATTGGTCATGGGTTCAAAAGGAGATGAATCTAATAGGTTGGATAGAGAGTGGAAGATGTTGTTGTTTATGGGTAGTCTTTGTGAGGGAATATGTGTATCTAATTTTATAATGCCTTTAAGTAATGTTTTTATTTGGTATGATGTCAAAAAACCCGTAGTGTTAGGCTGTTGGATAAGCATATGGTGTTGGATGCCGGTAAGGTACAGTTTAATAGTATTAAAGGATAGTTTAAGGTTAATGTGGCAAAAAGAGGTAAAACCCCAAATCGTTCCTAACGCAAACATGTCGTGAATGTGAAACTCGGTGATACATTTTTTGAATACGTGAAAAGCCCTATCATAAGTGTCCCTAGTGTTTACTGAGAGTGCCATATGAGAAATGTGACGTGCGTGATCTAACAAGGTCTTTAATCCATTATCATATCTTGGAATAGAGGTGCAGGTGTTGCTCATCTGGAAGCGTTGGGTAGTGACGAGAGGAAAGCCTTGGGGTATGATCCTCATGGCAAAATTGAGCGATCCAAGCAGTGATTGGAGTTCTTTGCAATTGCAATGACCTTGTAGCAGGTAATGTTCAATACTTGCCAGGGTACACTCAAGCTTATCCTGAGGTAGACTGGCCGTCATGTTTATCGTGTCTAGTTGGATCCCCAAAAATTGCATGTAGGTATGTGGACCCAAAGTTTTGTGAGGATAGACAGGAATGTTAAGAGATTCAAACAGTGCCAACAAGTGATTCAAACTACTGGGTGGAAGAGTGTTATTCTCAATCAAGAGGAAATCGTCCAGATAGTGGATAACCGAAGGGCACTTGCACACATTTAGTAACAACCAACATAAAACCTCTGCAAATGAGTCAAATATACGTGGACTCCTTTTGGAGCCAAAAGTTAGTCGGGTGAAGAAATAATACCTCCCTTGCCACTTAATGCCATGTAGATGCCACAGGGAAGGATGTATGGGTAGTAGCTGAAAGGCGTTTACCACGTCGGTTTTACTCAGCCATGCTCCAGTACCCGCTTGAAGAATGGCTCCTACGGCATGGTCGATAGTGGCGTAGTGTAGTGAAAATTCTTCAGAAGGTATTAGAGAGTTAAGGCTGGGGACAGTGGAGGAGTGTGGTGCCGATAAATCAATTATCAGTCTGGGTTTGAGTGAGGTCTTCCCTGTGACCACCCCTATAGGATTGGTTCTCCAAGACGTGAAGGGTGGGGAAAAGAATGGTCCCAACAGAAGCCCTTGTTCCAACTCAGTTGAGATAAGAGTGTTTACCAACTGTGGATCGTCTAATGTGGATTGTAGGTTGTCGCATTCCAGTGTACCGGAGGGTAAATGGACCAACCCAGTGTGAAATCCCTCAGTCATGCCCAAAATAATATAGTCAGTGAAATGACGTGAAGGATGTAGCTGTAAAAGTGAGGTCAATAATGTGACATTCACACACGTGTGATACGGTTTGGGGAATGCTTTATTTGGGCACATAGTTTTGGCATGGGCTCTAAAACAGTGTAAATATACATGCATCAGCCTACAAGAACTGAAACCACAATTGCCCACATTAAAGTTATTGCATACCTGGGATTTACCCAGGAATACAATGTCTCTCCCCAGTTTGTCTTTCAATCCCCTGGCAACTTTAGGAAAGTTAGGGGTAGATTGGTTCTGTTCGATCTCAGCTGTGTTTGGGCAGAAATTTGTGTGATGTGCTGTAGATGCGCATACTGCACAAGCTGGAGGCCTGAGGCCTGCAAAATGCCTGCAGAATAACTCAGTGTCCAATTTTCTCCAATTAATGCTTAAATTGAACTGAGCCAGAGCTGCAGCCACCTTTGCAGAAAAGGAACGGTGGTAATCGTAAAAAGTGGTACCACCATATTTGTGCCCCAGGTCCACCATCTTGTGCATGTATGCATCCAGCTCTGCTCGTTTCCCTGGGTATACTGAGCAGTAAACATCCCTATAAATCCCAAAACCCAGTACAAATTCAGGGATTGACAGTTTTTTGTTCAGCATCGGGTCTCTTGCCCTTAGTACAACTGATATATCCCCATATGCAAATGTCCTATTCTCTAAGACATCCTGGGAGGCTATAAGCAATGACACCAGGTTGACATCCTTGCCTTCCAGAATGTCCTTTTTAAGGTGAGATGGGACCATGTGCGAAGGATTAATAGCTTCAATAATTGATACTGATTCCAATGAATTACCAGTTATGTCAGCCAGAGGGTGACTGGCAACAATTGGGTTCGTAGCGGTCTGTTTAGTACCACTTGTTTCCAATTTATCCAGCCTATCGTTAATTGTGCTGATGGATGACATGAGAGAAGTCATCATGGCATGAAACATTGGCAATTGTGTGCCACTAGGGCCTTCCCCTGCATCAGAGTTGTCAGTGGCCGTATTTAAAAATCTGAACAACTCAGCCTTCCTAGCAGTAGCTGGGAAAGGGATGCAACGTCTTCTAAGTTCTGCAGTGAGACGTAGGATGGTCCATGATCTGAGAGATGAAGGACTAGCAATGTCTGTTCCAGGAACAGGGGTACCAGACCTAGCGGGTGTGCAGGGTAGCGAGAGTTCCTCAGGGATATCAGGATTATTTGACATAACTGAAAAATATAAGGTAGCTTTAATCAATCACTCTGTAATGTTTGATTGGGTGGGTACTGGTAAGGCTAGCTAAATACCAAGCTGCAAAACAATTACACTTCTTGATGGGGACAGATGAGTCCCTGCTAATTGCCAAGTGGCTTGAGAGGCGCTACCTATGCGTGGGCCCGAGGGGAACGTATGAGGCCACCGAACGTTGTGGCGGGGTGTTGGCCTCTCGGTGGCAGTTAAAGCATAAGATAGATTGGGAGTGATAGGTGAGGCCCTCTCTATGCAACAATGCGAGACAGCTAGCTATGATTTGGCCTGAGGGGTGTATCCCTCCGAGTATGAGGACAGGGGTGTTGGTCTCGCGGGACCACTAGCCTATGGATTAAGACCAGAAAGTTTACCTAATTGGGTCACGTAACCTAGGACCAGTACCCCTCAGAACATGGTAGAGAGGAAGGGAAAAAAATGGGTTCTGGCGTAATACCTGATATGTGAGTCAGGTTACGCTGTTGAGGTAGTAACCAAGTAACCAGTGACTGTAAGAGTCTCGAGATGATTACCTGTGGACATGAGATTTGATATATGAATGTCTGACTGAAACGTAGTGGTATGGCCAGATCGTGGGCCCTAAAAACAAGAACCTACCCGACAATGCAGAGGGTAGATTTAACGACAATGATGACGGTTTTTGTGCTTGTAAAAGCTACCGTTCAATGGAAAATAACCTAAAAGAGTAAAATACATGCTTAACTAATTTAATGTGTATTATTGGTCTTTATAATAAAAAGCATAATTAAATATCAACCAACCTATAAGAAATAATTGATACCAGTGTCAGAATTCACAATTCCCCGTACGAACCACTGGTATGACTCTGTGGAAAAAAATTCAGGAAATCAGGACCCATCATCCCGGTTTAAAACATTCCTATTTAATTAATAGATTTTATAAAAGTGACTGCAATAACGTTTGTAACCAGTAGGGGCAAAATCCCCATGGAGTACCGGCTGAATTCGTGCTTATACATGAGTTAGTGTAGTTGCCGAAAGAACTATGTAGAATGTAGCAACAAACGAATAGATACACCATAAATTACATTCGAAAACCAAACCAATTGATGTTATGCATATCTGACCGAATGATATCGTTTGTTAGTTTTAGAACAGGTGAACGTGAGATTAGCTGAGGGAATTTTAAGGCGAATGCCATAATGATTGAAAGAAACAAACCGAATGCCGGTTTGAACCGAACGGGGCTCCGCCGTGTAAAGACAGGGAATTGCAGCGGTTGCTTTACGGCGGGCCTGACTTACGGTTTTCATGAAGGAGAAGTAATGAGCGGGCTGTGCGGACGCCGGCAACGGGAAGGAGAGCTAGGGAAGCACCGGACCAGGAGACCACGAGGGAACAGGAAAATTCCAAGATGGCGGTCTGAACCGGAAGTAAACGTTTCAGACACGCCAGACCAGCAAAGGTTAGGTGGGAGTGGACTGGCAGCCCTTTTAAAGGTGAACCAAGCCCCTCCCACAACTCCAGGCCAAGCCTTCAAATATATATATATATATATATATATATATATATATATATGTGTGTGTGTGTGTGTGTGTGTATATATTGCAATTTAATTTCATTATTTTTGTTTGGGTTGTGTACATGGTTGCAAGATCTACCCTGCTTTGTTTCAACACTCACCTATTACTAGGGTTGAAAACAAACTCGTGCCGGGTATTAATCATGTAATTAATAAGCAAGATATCCTGCAGAATAAGAGATATCCCACAAAAAACACATTTTGTTTCTCATCAACATGAAAAATGTGGATCGGACAAGGTTTAATCGAACACTCCGTAACCACCACAACAACTTCATCCACCCATAACAACTTCATCCCCCTGGCACTCTCTTACCTCAAGGGGTTAAACAATTCTGGAAAGGTTTAGCCTCAAAATTGCCTTCAGGGCCGATCTCCACTCACGCCGCCCCCCCTCCCCCCCTAACAGAATCCGGCTTCTGATATTTCAGTTTCAGAAAGCGTGGAGTGCCGCCGGGCAAGGGCATTGCTCATTGGCTGATGCTTTAAGCCAATCAGTGACTCCATATTCACAAGACTGGTGAGAATGGTTTAACCCCTTGAGGTAAGAGTGGGGACTCATGGCACCATAGCTACTTTATTTAGATGTTGTTATGGTGCCTTAAAGTGCCTAAACTTTTTATTTAAGAAAACAATCAACGATTACTGATTGACATATTAGTTTTAATACAGGCAAGACAAATTTATTATTTAAAAAAAATAGCTATGTCCTTTGATACATCTTGAAATAGCAAACATTTTAGTGAAATTTAGTTAAAATTAAAATTGCAAAATGTAGGCAATAATAGATGATCTGGATCCATTCACCTGTAGTAAGGCTATTTTGAACTGTATAATATTGCATTTTAGTACAGTACAATTTAAAGTTTAGTGAATAATTCTCTTGGGCTTATTCACTAAACTCCACATTCTTGCAAATTAAACCTGCATGGCAAAAATGAGGCAAAAATAAATTAGATTTAATTCTCTAAAATTTGGAGTACAATGAATAAACTTTAAATATTTTGGTTATCATATACCAAATTTGCGTTTTTAGAATTGATATAATTATGTATTTTATTACATGCAGGGGGTTTCAGTTATGTTATAGTAGATTTGCATTAGCAATACAAAGATAAAGATCAGTTTATAAAACTGTAGAAAACTGAACTATTAAAAGCGAAAACTAAGTTTCTTCCAAAATCTTCCAGGATTTATTGTGTAACACAGTGAAAGGGTCCACCTGTCATTCTGATACAATGAAACAGTAGAAAAACTGATGGAAAGAAGAAAAAAGTAAATCTTATGAAATACTATCAAATGTGATTTAACAATATAATCAGTGGGAAAAAATGAAATAAGAATAGTCTTGCATATATTGACTAAAATAACCGAGTGGGGAAAAAAAATCAGCACATGCTCTTCCATGGAGACATGTTAATTAATCAATTAAACTAAGGTTTGTATACATTTTGAAGTAATTTTCCAATTTAAGGCCAAAGTAGCCACACTGAAATTATTACTGTCTTAGAGAATGCTTCCAGTTTGTCTATTTTGACTATAAATTTTAAATTCACTTTAAATTCTCACTTCAGTAAATAACTCTATTAATTACATGCCTAATTAAATAATGCCAATAAAAAGATTCTTAAAACTCTCCTGAACATGCATACATCATAAGGGTGCTGCTAAGGCCAGTTGGCAAATTATAAAAAATGCTGCACTCCACAATCCAAACTAGCTTCCTGTCTCCTCCCTGTCACAGGTGTGTCTTTACAAGACCCAATTAGAATCTTAATCTGAAGCCCTGCCCAGGGGAGAGTGGTTTATAAATATTTCATGCAGTGGGGGTAGTCTTATCAGAGCTGTTCTTAAGACAGGATGGACTAGGCATTGTGTTATTTATTTATTTTTTTTAAACTTTTTTTTTTTTGCAGGTTTATATATTTCATAGTCTTACTTTACAACTAATATACATTAAAAATGTATCTATTCTATAATATATGGATATTTACTAATGCAGAGAACAGCGCATTGCTAGAAGTTAGAACAGGCAAGATTTAGGAATGATGGGGAATTATTTCTCCTTTTGCATCTAGCAGTACACAAAATTTAAAGTGGATTGAGATTAACTGGGGGGTATGCAAATGAAACCACTCTTGGATATAGATTAGTTCAGTACTTAACAAACATTTAATAGACCAATTAGAATTTCCATCTTAATGCAGTCTTCTGTTTTTATGTCCTGTCTGACTTGCGTTTGTTTTTTGTGTCATCCCTCTCTACCTGAGACCTGTAAACTAATTTTTCTTTAAATCTAATGTGAAGTTGAGTGTTATGGTCTATGCATCCGTGGTATCTGCCTGTCTTATGTGGTATGACCAAAACCTTATGGTTTGGCACCCCTCCCAGTCACCGGTGTATCATTGCATAGCTCTATCAAAATCTTGCACGGCAGAGCTGACCATAAGATTTAAAGGTATTTTTTCTAAATATTACCTGTACCTAAAGCCCCAATAACAATGTTTTGAAAATGAAAGCATGCCTCTTTTTGAACTATGATAAAACTAAGCTACAATGTTCTAAATGAGTTCTAGAATCCTTGCTAGTACTTGGCCTATGACTACTAAAGGGGCAAACTGCAAGTCCTGTCAGCAATTCTTTTATTTGCAGCAACAAAAATCCACCTACTCCTAGGCAGTTCTATCTGCATATTTTCAAAATTTTGTTTCCAGAGTGCACTCCTACATCTATGGTTTTTTTTTTTTTTGTTTTTTTTTTGTCAGCTATTAACTTTTTTATTTTTTTTCTGCCTCTTTTATGAAACCTAGCTTTAGTGCAAATATATCTATCTTGCAATAACAAATGCAGATTTGTTCTCTTAATATCAAAATATGATCTACCTCCCTATGCTGTTAAGGGACACACTAAAGCGCAAATAAAAAATGCATCTAAAAATCACTGTTTAGATAAATCTCAAATGAAACTTGCATGCGTGTTATAAATAATTTTGGCATTACAAATATATCTAAACCGATATTTTTATGAAAGCTGCAGATCTTTTGCTTGAAGTCTTTCCCAGCCCAGACTTTCTGTGGTTATCCCAGACTTCCCAATGCAGCTCAATGAGAAGTCTTTGCAAGGCAGGTGCTCTGGGCAATTTTTTGCTTCTTGAGGTCAGCTGCATTAAGCTAACAAAATCAGGAAGTAACATTAGTAGTGTAAAGCCACACAAGTCATCAAACTAACTTTTGACAGGTGCCCTGCCCCTTTTTTAGTAAACCACGCCCACTGTCCAATATAACCCCGCCCATTGCGCAGTGTCGTGTGATCCGCCCCTTTTTTAACTAAACCACGCCCATGGCACCTTATGACCCCACCCTTCTTATTAAGCCACGTCCACAGTGCAAAATGATCCCGCCCATTGTGCAGTGCCGTGTGCCCTGCCCTTTTTTACTAAAGAAGCCCATGACCCCTTATGGGACCCGACCCTTCTTTACTAAACCACAGCCATGGCACATTATGGCCCCAGTGTTATTTCTGACGTAGTAACGCCCGTGAGCTTTATTACATATTAGCGAACATTTTAATGAAACCACATCACTGTGTGTTAGACACGATACAATGACCATAGAGTGTGCCACCATATGGCTGTATGATGTATTACATTCTTTGATTGGATTTTTTTCAAGTTGATTTTTAATTTCATTTAGAGGAGGGATATTACTGAGTAAAGGGATTGTGTTTGGGCATGTTTTTGAAAGATGTGTCTGGGACTTTTTTTTTTTTTTTGAAAGCATAGAACAGGACAGATTTATATAAATTGGAGAAATATAAATAAATGCCAAATTAACTCATATAGCAATGTTTATTAGACAAATAGTCAATGCAATATTCACAGGAAAAGCTATAATACAATATATGTAGAAAAAGCAATAATCATAAAATGTTTTAGTCAGAAAAACAAACATCACAAATTCAACTAATCGGCAGGCTGCTTCAGTATACGAGCGATGCTTAGGTAGCAAATAACCATGACATGTTAAGCCCAGGGGGCTAAAAAAAATATTTTGTAACGTTTGTCTTTTTTGAAAATGGGGTGTTATGTCTCCAGTCTCACTTGCAAGGTTTTGCAATTTCAATTGTTCCAAATAGTTTCTATTTGAAGTGTTGCCCACAACTGTAGATGGCATGCTCAGGTCAGCCATAACCTGATGAAAAGTATCCCAGCCCTGAGGTAATTTACGTACCGTAACATTGTGACTCTGGGTAACACTACACACCAAATCGAGTATATTGGATCCCGGTACAACAGTGTGTTTTTTTTTTTTTAAACCAATTCACCCTTATCATTCCAAGCTCCAATTTGCTTGGACTGAGACATTCTACTCAACAATTCAGAATTTTTTTTTTTTTTATAGAGTACATTTACATTATTAACAACTTCACGAAATACAGCGTCTGAAACATCAGACTTCAGCAGCATGAGGAGAATTCTCCAGGAGGTAAAAGTGTCAAGCCCAACTTTTCGCTTTCACTCTGTTTAGCACGTACCAAGTATTTCTGCAATATAGTGGTATACCTATTTATCTTCTCATCATCCGATACGCCTCTATTTTGAAGAATAGACATAATCTCATGATCTAGGTTCTGAGTGACACTCACGAGAGGCCTCAGAGTTCTGAGTGGTTCGCTGTATTAGGTCTAACTCTTGTTTAGACACTAAGTACTTTTTCTTAGCGTGTGCCATTAACGGTTAGTGAAGACCGGTCAGCAGAGGTATAGCAAATCCCAACAGAGAGCCAATAAATCCTCCAGACTGTTTTACCAACTGCTTCTTACTAAAAGACCTTTTTTTTTTTTTTTTCATTGCTTTTTATATTTTTTTGACACTTTTTTTTAGCTTTTCTACTTTTTTGTGATAAAGGTATCTTACCTTTTAAGAGTATTAAGAGCTATTTCACATATAGCCGTGACTAAATCATGAGATACGGAGCATAAAATCTATTTTTTTTTTTTTTTTTTCTGTGATGGTGATGCACTTATTAGACTTTGTAAAGCCAACCAATTGCGACGTATACGCATAGACATCCTTACATGATCTGAGATTCGTCAGGGAATGACCTGTTAATGGTATGTTATCGACTTTTAGAGGGCTGTTTGTTATAAATATATGCTGAGGGAAGGTCGGGTGGGAAGAGATCGGTTCTTAATCGGTACTCTTCGAGGGTTGCAGATCTTAAATCTGCAAGCAGATAGCCATAAGTTTTGCGTGTGGCATCTTCAAAAGCCTCTAAAATTGTGATTTACCAGGGTACATTTGTATGACTTTTTTACCGTGACAGAACACATTCTGTACCAGATACATGATACTCAGATTTCTGTGATGCACATACTTGGTGAATGCTTTCTCAATTTCTGAACTCACTGGCAGTCTCCATTAAGTCATCAACAATAGTCAAATTTACTGTTAGGGGTAACTCCTCTAAAATGAATATTTGGGATTGAGTAAAAATTCATCATAAAGCACTTGTCAGCAGGCATAAAACCAAACAATGTTATCAGGGGTGTGCGACAATGTGGTAGAATTCTGTAAAAACTGTTTGACAAAATAACTATTTCCTGAGTTAGAAGGTCCTGCTAATATGCATGAAAAAGGATGTTGTAAACTAGTATCCATGGTAAATAATTAGTAACCAAATGGGAGAGTGGTAAAGTCGCCGAACAAATATCTTTTTTGCATATACACACCTGTTTTTTCTGTAACGTCCGCGTCTATATCTGCCAAAGGCGTTTTTCTGACAATGGAGGCCTGTCGCATCACAATTCTTTTCTGTTATTCAGGGTCTGAGTTTAAGGGGTAGTCCAACACCAGGTCTTTTAAACTGTCAAAGTTAATCAACTGGGCATTGCTGGCATGAAGCGTTATGCCTTTCACCTTAGAGATGTTTTATCCATCGATAGTTTGTATCCATAAGTCTTGACCTGCAGATGCAAACTCTGTAATGTGGGTGTCACAGGGTATTTCACTAGTCAGATCGCCTAAATAGTCCCCTTGAGGTGAATTCCAGTCACCCGCTGTACTAACAAAAATAAGTCCGTGTCGTGGTAGACATCTCTCATTAAGACTGTCTAAAACATTATACAGTTCAAGTCGTGCATAGGCGGTGATAAAACATGCAATAAATATATTGGTATTGCGAGATGGACTGTGACAGCCCTGGGCGTACTTCCAACTGAGCATGGCTGTGTCATCATTTATGAATGACAGAGAAGACACCTCGTATTCAGGTAAAAATATATAACCAAAAAGCTTGTCAGGATCAGATACAAGACTTGTGGTTTGCAAATTAGGTTTCTGACCAAATTTGCCCCATAAAGAATTAAGAAACAATATGGCAATCTGTCTTTTTGCAGGGTTTACTTCTATTTTCTCTGGTCTTAACAAAATACTCTCTTTAGCGTAATAAGCATAAATGTATTGGCGTCTTTTTGTCATCAGTCGTACACCATTCAGGGTAACCTGAGGATTCCTGTTTATCCCTAAGCTACACCTTTATAATTTTCAAATAATGTATTGGAAGAGTAAGGAAAGTGGCAAATCTCAAAGATCTTACCCAACCTGTAGCCCTTAATCAGGGCTTGTTGTATTTCAATAGTGCACCAAGTACCTGTCAAAGATTGTTTCTCCTCATTATGTTCACAATGTGTTTGGTTATTGGCTGTGCATGTACGACATAATGGGAATATAAGTTTGCCATTCATTTTAACCGGTAGAAAAATAAACCTCGGGTGGGTACACTGTTACTTTAGCAAGGCCAAAATAGTGTTCAAAAGACTGAAAATATCATAGCTGATTACCGGGTGATCCGTGGGATATAACTTTGTTTTGTTGACGTAAGGGTATAGACTGGTAAAATCATAGTGTATGCTCTCACCTTGGGCCGCTTTGTGGTATAATTTGATTGCGTATGTGCAGCCCCCATAAAGCGCATCACGAGGCTCCAGCGGCTGTGGAAAATCTTTATCGATAAAAGCCTGTAGATCCTTGTCAGTTTCTAACAGGTTTGACCAATCATGTTCCCACATCTCACGGACCACATAACCTCGCATTCTTAGAAAATGAGTTTTAATATTGGTTTTGTGGTGTAATTGTGCATAGGTAGTCTTTGTAACTGTGTTAAACGCCTTTTCATTATAACAAACTGGGCAACCGTGGTAGAAACAACCCTGAAATTCAAAAGCTGTAGGCTGGCCATCAATCAGAGCATACCCATCCAAAAAAGTTACCAATAGCCCTTTCACCACCCTGGGGTGCTGAATAGTGATCCCCTCTTTGTGTGCAACATACATTAACCACTGTATAGACTTTGTTGAGAAACGTTTCCGATTTGCATGGTAATTGTCAGAGGGTAAAATTGCTATGGTATTTCGGTAAAAACTTAAATCTGTACATGGCCATGCACACAGACTCTAATGTAGTGAGTTGAAAAGGATCAATATCATCAATGACTGTTTCAGGACCGTCAGGTCCCATAATAGTTTTTACCTTCTTGGTCATCTCCATCACACTTTCTCTGTAGCTGGCATAGGCTTGTTTCAAGATTTTAACATCTATACAGTATTTAAGTTCATCTTGAAAATTGAACTGACAATGTTGGTTCTCTTGATACCAGACCATAAACTCCTTTTTATCACACATCATTTGGTCATAACCATAATAGTCTACCAAAGGTATAGGGCCAATATAAGACTGATTCTGGGCTGTGTTTTAAAGTGTGGAAAATGGCCTTTACAGCCGACGAACACCAGGGCCTTTGGCAATTGACTTAGTTTCATTCAGAGAATTTAAAGAATCGATAAATCTGATACCTAGATCAGCGACAGTCACACAAAGTAATTTACCACCTTGCGCCAACAACTCGATAGCAATTTTCTCCTTAAGAAGTTGATTCACCACAAAGTAAGAATCATACCTACCTGCATTATGCGCTATGAATGTGTAGCCACTAAAGGGCTTGTTTATAAATGTTATTACAAACTCCTCTAGGCACGATGTACCCTGAAACTCCCAGCACTTATCCTCTTCTAATTCTGAAGCATAGATATAGTTGGATATGTACACCAGTCTCCTGAATACATTCAAAGTCATAAACTTATTTGTTAGTAGGGTCTTCTGGGGTGTATCTTTTCATATAACAAACATGGCCATCAAGCGTGACTACAGCGTCATAGCAAATTTGACATTGGAAACCTTTACACTTATGATCGGCCATTACGGTGTAACGGCCACAGGAATCACAATGCTTTCTGTCTGCACTCTGTCTCCGGATACGGAGAGCTCTTTGTGCAACTTTAAGCACTCTTGTGAACGACAAAGTGCGACAACTGGAACATCTAGGGATCTCCCCTTTCACTTCTACACAGTTCTGTCTGTGACAGGCCTTACAAAAATACCTGCAGGAATGATTTTTTTTTTTTGATTTTTTGCGAGAATGGTGTGACAGTAATTACAGAAGTGTGATTCCCCAATGAACACATTAATTTTTTTTAATGCCATGTTTGTCCTCATGGTATATAAACACAACTATATTTACAGGGCTTGTCTGAATGAAACCATGATTATAATACAGTACTTTAATTGTAATGCCTAAATGTTGTTCAAAAGCTGGGATGTCGCTAAAACTAACCAGACGACCATCAGGGATACCTACAGCTTTATGTATTTCAATGGCTCTCTCCAACAGTCTGCAGGATTATCCTGGGCCACAAGGGCACAAATGCTAGCTGCTAGACACAGGTTATCATTGTTTAAATCATAGACATTTTATTTTTTTTCCTGGCAATGATACAACTATAGGGTGACGCCTACAATGCATTACACCACCGACTCTATTCCTAACAATGATTACAACCAGCCTTAAAGACCTGCTGCCAATAATTTCAGCTTTGCTCTGTACCAAGTTTGACACTGCGTTTAAAAAGGTTTCAGCATTGAATTAAACCCTACAACGTCTAAGAGTGTAACGGTCTGCCGAGATCATCGCTATCTAGCCTTAATTGAACAAAATCGCTGGGACCTATATCAGGCATCATTCTGTGTGTTTTTTTTTTTTTTTAAAGCTCTTGAATAGCATGTACAGACTGGAGTGCATCTGAAACGATGGTGTCCTGTCTAAATTTACAAACCAAAAATTTTAAAAATCCACGGCATTAAAATTGTTAATCTCTGCGGCATTGTTCAATACACTCCAAAAATACAGGGGCCTCTAGCTCATCACCAGGGTTCTGCACATTAGGATGCTCTTGCGAATCGTTAATATTCTCAGGACTAAATGGACTTTGTTTCATCTCTGGGGAAAGTTCTGTAGGTGATGGGGCGTCACAGGGGTAACAGGAGTGTCTATGCCATCCTCAGCTGGAAGTACCACCGGGGTTAAGCATTTGTCTGCATCATAAGGGGTCTTACGTCATTGCCTAGACATCGCAGAACGTAATACACCTCTTAATGTATTTATGGCACGTTTTACGGTTCTAGCTCGACTCTTAGCTACAAGTCTCTGTCCCATTTTTTGGGGATTGAGATAATAAACCCCGTACAACCATGACTAATCACGCGTGGGTCAGTAAATTTTAGTCCTGAACGAAAGGCATCGGTAGCACAGTCAAGTCTTTCTAAACGGTTTAAAAAATTAGTGTCTCATCAGTCACAATAACAATGTTACAAATCTCACTAAGCAGTCAACAAATGGTCATAAAGCTAACCAAAAACAAAGTTCCTTAAAAAAACACTGTAATCACACATTGTCACGGGGTAATATAATGTTTTGGTTTAACACCACTTATTCTCAATGGAATGCCAAGGCCATCATGGGATAATGTATGGCCAATTCTAAATGGGCGCCTAGCGGCGTAAAGTGTTAGACTCAGAGGCCTGCTGCGCTGTAAAAGAGCAGTGTCATTCAATATTTTGAATATTTCAGTGTTTGAATGTTGTACAGCATCCTTGACTTCAAACCATAAAGGAGCAGAACGCGTGAACCACAACATACATTTTCTAGCATCAAGAAGTGATGTGGTCTCTGTATAAATGTTTTTGCTGTCAGTATGTTATGGTCTGTAAAACATATCTACTTTTCTTAGGTGGCGGTGGTGTTGGCACCTTTTTACAGAGGTATTTCTGGATGACAATGATGTAGTCCCTCTATATATGTCGCTATCATTGCAGATGGTTTGTGTTATGTCCTGTAAAACAGCTCTACTTTTCTTAGGGATCGGTTGTATAGGCACATTTACAGGGGCAATGGAATGTTTCACAGGTACATTTGATGCTACAGTGAAATGTCAACACCCTGACACATTGACTGGTAATATGATTGCTGACTTACCCCGAGATGTGTGTTTTGTTGTTAATGACAGTATTTGTAGAGGCTCCTTTGCTACACGTCACACTAAATGGTCTGTCTTAAAACCCCTGCGGTAGATGTTGACGGTTGTTCGTCACGTGTGACTGGAATATCTTTTGTAGAGCGGCTCCGGGTTGACACATTTGCTGTATGGAAAAATAAAATATTTTAATATACCGATGTCCATACAAACTGTCACACAACTATAATTACTATATTTATGTAGTAAATAAATATACAAATAAAAAAAACCTTGCGTATACTCGCCCCAGCGCTAGATGTTGACGGTTGTTCGTCACATGTGACTAATATATCTTGTAGAGCGGCTCCGTGTTAAAGACAACTTTGCTGTATAGAAAAAATAAATGAATGTTAATATACCAATGTACATACAGATCCTAAAAACAGCCCCTCAGATATGAATGTCAGGTTACCTTTGGTGTCTACCTCGGAGGAGGTTAGACACCTAGACGTCCATCCTCCTAGGGGGGCTGACTCACCCGATCCTTGCACTCCTCCGGCCGTTTACACGCCGGCCGCGATAGCTCCGCCTCCTTTTATGACGCGGCGCTCAGTAGCCGACGTCATGACGGCAATCACGTTCCGACCCGTCAATCACGGCAACCAAGTGCCGAACAACGAATCAGGACTCGTTGGGGGTGGAGCCAACAGTTAAAGAGCCAAGGTATAAAAAAGGGTTCTGTGGAATGATTCATTGCCCTGTCGTGGTTCTAGCTAGTCTGGTCACTCAGTGCACTTACCTCTATTGTCTTTTGGTTCCTGACTCGGCTTGTATTTTTGACCCTGCTTTCCTCTCTTGTCCTTTTGACTCTGCTTGTCTCTCGCTTACCTGATCTCTCGTTCCCTCGACCTCGGCTTGTCTCTGACCATTCTTTTGCTTTCTCCTTACGTTAGTCCGGCCATTCTAAGGTCCGGTATACGTACCTATCTCCTGTTTGTATTCTGCGTGTTGGATCCCTGTCACGATCCTGACAGAATACTATATGTTGTAAACAAATATACAAATAAAATACAACTCATACGTATAGTCACCATGTTTTAATTTGAGTGTTGCAGTCCCTGCGTTCTCCGGAATTTGCGATGGATGTCTTATGGTGGTGGTCCACAATCGGTAAGCTGCTAATGCTTCTACATGTATTAGAAACTACTGGGGTTTTTACACTCTTTATGGAGGTTTCTAAATTAAATAGAAATATAATTATCACAGGCATAAAACAGTGATACAAATGCATATAACATTATATAAATACCCACCAGCTTTTAATGGTTTACATGGATGTTGGGGGGGCTGTCAGTCAATACCCCAGTAGTAAAAGTATCTAAAATAAGTGTACCATAAGTCTTAGCTTAGTTTATGCTTAAACAACAAACGTTTCGAATTTTTAAAGAATTGTCAACACAGAAAATTTACGGCTCCCATTATCCTTCTGTGTAACACGTTTTCAATCATTGTCAGACTGATTTGTGCCTGAAAAGTGAAAGTATTTGAACACTATTTCAGCATTTTACAATTAATGACACCAATAGGTTTATCAAAGCATCCATAGTGAGATGTCTAACACAGTGAAATGATTTGAAGCTGTAGTATCACCGCTTAATTTAAAAATGTTATGCTATAACATGCACAGATAAGCTCTACATAACACATTTTATCTGTGTATGTTGTGTATTTTGCATACATTAAAAAGATTACTAGCTACGGTCAGTACATAACGTTTTAGTCCCACAAACACGGAAACAGTGGTGACTATATAATAGACCCTTACATTGTTAAAAATAAACACAAACATGTTAGTCTATACTGCAGACCCTTAGAAATAAAACCACTTCATAGGCATATTTAAAAAAAAAAATGCAATTTTAAATATAAAAAAATTAAGTGGTATTTTAGAAGTACTTACCATAGCTGTCTTGGGTATTCATTATGAAGTTGTAATCAGGATAAGTCTTGTGACCCTAGTCTTGAGTTCTTTTTATACTTTTTTTTTTTTGTTTTTTTGTTTTTTTTTGTGATGGGTTCAGGCAGGTGTATGAGGGTCATCAGTAATAAATATATCCATACTAATTGTAACAGACAAAACTGATTTTATTGAGAGCAAGAAAAATCATAAGAGATTAATGACAATAACGCGCCGTACATCTCTGTACATGAACGCTATGAACATGCCTATTTTTCAACCCACGCATATATTGCCACACAACAGGCCACTAAACGATCATTTTGTTTTAATTCACTTGTGAAATGGCTTAAAAGCTCTTTAAAAGCAATCACTTTACACATATGATGAATAAAAAAATACAGTACTCCCCACACACTGTAGACAGAGTACTTCGCAACTGAACATTTTGAAAGAATATCTGTTTAACATTTCTTTTTAAAAATATCAGTTTCTTTAGGGAATATTTCATTTGTCGGTGCTAGTCCGTAAGAATCAAAAAAATATCCCTGTCTCATAAATATAAACAGCCAACCAGTGCTCCCTGGATAATGTATGTGTGTCCGTATTTATAATGAATGCCGCTGGTACGGTGTCCAGTTTAGAGGTTGGTAGTAAATCACTCGGGAACACGCCAATGAATATACCTCTGGAACATGGGTCGCTGCGTAAAATGAGTTATTTCTAAGGTGTTCATGGTTAGGTTTTAGAGAAAATCATAAAGAACCTCCCGTCTTTGATTAATTTCAATAATGTTTTCAAACAGTCCATAGACAAGGAAATTTACAGTGCGTTCCAGGGCCCTCGAACTTAATTTAGCCCTGCTACGATTGAGTGAAAAATGGCTACTGCATTCCTTATCAGGCGATAGATCAAAGGCGAATGTATATCCGGCCACACATTCTTCTGTTAATTATAATTCCAGAATCACCACAATTCTTCTGTGCCAATTTTAAAAATGACATATACACGCACAGTGTTAGAATGTTCAAAATCAGGTTACATAGCTGAAAAGAGACTTGCGTCCATCAAGTTCAGCCTACCTCACATTTGTTTTTTGCTGTTGATCCAAAAGAAGGCAAAAAAACCCAGTTTGAAACACAATTTTGCAACAAGCTAGGAAAAAAATTCCTTCTTGACCCCAGAATGGCAGTCAGATTTATCCTTGGATCAAGCAGTTATTACCCTACATTGAAAGATTATATCCTTGAATATTTTGTTCTTGCAAGTATGCATCTAGTAGCCGTTTGAACATCTGTATGGAATCTGATAAAACCACTTCTTCAGGCAGAGAATTCCACATCCTGATTGTTCTTACAGTAAAAAAACCTTTCCTTTGCCTTAGGCGAAATCTTCTTTCTTCCAGTCTAAACGCATGGCCTCGTGTCCTATATAAAGTCCGGTTTGTGAATAGATTTCCACACAATGGTTTGTATTGGCCCCGAATATATTTGTATAATGTTATCATATCCCCTCTCAGGCGACGTTTTTCTAAACTAAATAGGTTTAAATTTGTTAACCTTTCTTCATAGCCGATATGTTCCATTCCTTTTAATTTTGTAGCCCGCCTCTGGACTTTTTCTAGTGCCATAATATCCTTCTTTAGAAAAGGTGCCCAAAATTGCATAGCATACTCAATATGGGGTCTTACCAGTGATTTATAAAGAGGCAAAATTATATTCTTGTCCCGAGAATGAATGCCCTTTTTCATGCATGACAATACCTTACTGGCCTTGGCCACTGCTGATTGACATTGCACATTGTTGCATAGTTTGTCTATAACAATTCCCAAGTCCTTTTCATGTGTTATCCCTAATTCGCTTCCATTAAGGGTATACGTTGCTTGTGTATTCTTTACGCCGAAGTGCATAACTTTGCATTTTTCAACATTAAATTTCATCTATCATTTGAGTGCCCAGTCCCCCAGTCTATCTAAATCCCTCTGCAGCAAAGTAACATCTTGCTCACATTGTATTGTTTTACAAAGTTTGGTGTCATCTGCAAACACTGAAACATGACTTTCAATGCGGTCTTCAAGATCATTTATAAACATGTTAAATAGAAGGGGTCCCAGAACAGACCCCTGAGGGACACCACTTGCCACCTCTGTCCAGCTTGAAATTTACCATTAATGACAACTCTTTGTACTGTTTTTAAGCCAATGTTCTACCCAAGAACAAGCATTTTCATCTAGACCGATTTCCTTGAGTTTGAACACTAATCTATTGTGTGGAACTGTATCAAATGCCTTGGCAAAATCCAAATAGATCACATCCACGGCAACACCCTGATCTATACTTCTACTTACTACTTCGTAGAACGCAATAAAGTTAGTTTGACATGACCTGTGCTTCATAAAACCATGCTGATTTTTGCTGATAACCATGTTCTTCTCAAGGAATTCTTGACTATTATCCCTTAATAACCTTTCAAATATTTTACCAGCCACAGAAGTTAAGCTCACAGGTCTATAATTTTCAGGCAAGGATTTTGAACCCTTTTTGAATATAGGAACCACATCTGCCTTCCTCCAATCCTCAACACTTCCTTAATATATACAGAGGAGAAATAGTTATTTAAAATTCCTGCCTTTTCCTGGTCTTCATTAATTAACACCCCGTTTCAGTTTTTAGTGTACCTACACTTTCATTTTGTTTTTTGTTTTTTTTAGAGTTTATGTACTTAAATGCTTTGGGGTTGGTTTTGCTCTCTTCAGCTATCATTTCATTTTGAAGTTTAGCAAGTCTAATTGCCTTTTTGCACGCATTATTTGCATCCTTATATCTTTTATAAGATGCATCTGATTTGTCCAATTTAAATGCTTTAAATGCCCTTAGTTGTAATCTCTTTTACTTCTCTACTAAGCCACATTGGTTTTTAATTTGTTTTTTATATTTATTTCCCAACGGTACATACTGAGAAATGTACCTTTGTAATATTTGTTGGAAGATGATCCATTTATCCTCAGTGTTCTTTTCACTAAAGAGTTTATGCCAGTCAATATATTGTAAAGCTTCCCTTAACTTATTGAAATTGGCCTTTTTAAAATTATATGTTTTAGTATTCCCCATGTGCTTTTGTTTTTTTGAGTTTATTTCAAAGGACACTATATTGTGATCACTATTTCCCAAGTGCTCACCTACTTGAATGTTGGTCAAAAGATCAACGTTGTTTGTTAAAACCAGGTCCAGACAAGCATCCATTCTAGTTGGTGCTTGTACAAGTTGTGACATGAATGTGTCATTTAACAGGTTTAAAAACCTAATTCCCTTTGCTGAGGCACTCGTCCCTCTGTCCCAATTTATATCTGGGTAATTAAAATCTCCAATAATTAAAGTGTTACCCAGATTTGCAGCTTTCTCAATTTGTTCAAACTGTTACTCGTCAATATTAACATTAGGTGGTTTATAACATATCCCAACCAACAGTTGGTTTCCCTTTTCCCCCAAGCAGATATTTACCCATAAAGCTTCCACATTATCCTCCTCGCATGCCATTTGCTTAACATTTGGCTTTAAATCATGTTTGACATACAAACATACCCCACCACCCTTCTTGTTTTTCCTATCCTTCCTAAATAACATGTACCCATTTAAGTTAGCTGCCCAGTCATGTGTCTCATCCCACCATGTTTCAGTTATGCCTATTATATCATATTGTTTAGTGTATGCTAATGCCTCTAGTTCCCCATTTTGTTATTTAGGCTCCTTGCATTAGTAAGCATACATTTAATATTATGCGTCACTTGTATATTTTGTGAATTTTCAACATTACACAGCTTCTCTGTTCTGAGCTTGCCCCTCCCCCCATTTCCGCCCATCTCCTTTCTGTCCTATCTCCATTTTCTAGATTGCTATGACCCTCTCCCCCTACTACTAGTTTAAAATCTCCTCCAACCTTCTAGCCATCCTATCCCCCAGCACTGCAGACCCTCTCCCGTTTAGGTGCAATCCATCACCACTATAAAGGTTGTACCCAAGCGCAAAGTCGGCCCAGTGCTCTAAAAACCCAAAACCCTCCTTCCTGCACCAAGACTTAAGCCACGCATTGACCTCTCTAATCTCCCGCTGCCTTTCCACTGTAGCACGTGGCACAGGTAATATCTCAGAATACCTTCCATCTTCCTCTTACTTTGTCATTGGTACCAACATGGACCATGACCGCTGGGTCATCCCCAGCCCCTCCCAATAATCCATCCACTCTGTCAGCAACATGCCGGACCCAAGCACCCAGGAGACAGCAAACTGTCCGGTTGAGCCGATCAGAGGGGCAGATTGCCCTATCTGCTCTCCTAATGAGTCCCCTACCACCACAACCTGTCTTGCCTTCCTTACATTTTGATCCCCACCCGTACTAGGGGGGCTGTTAGCTCGGCTGTTAGAAGTAACCGCTTCCTCTAATACAGCTACTCCTGAGCTGATGCTCCCAACATCTTCCCTCAAACGGGCAAATCTGCTAGGTTGCACCAAATCAGGACTAGCTAGCCCTTTCCTCTTCCCTCCCCCCTGCTTCCTCGCCCCACAGTCACCCAGCTACATGCCTGTTCCCCATCTGTCTTATCTCCTCCCTCTCCACTACCTGTCCCCACTAAACTCTGCTCAGTGAGCAGCAGACTCCTCTCAAGATTGTCAATCTCCCTCAATGTTGCGATTTGCTTCTCGAGATCTCCAATCTGAGCTTCCAGAGAAGCCACTCGCACACAACCATCACAGAGGTATGGACCCTGGACGGGTACATCCAGGCATCCATACATGCAACAAGATGTGCATTGAGTTAAACCCGCAATCTTGCTAACACTCATTTCCCCTTTAAACAGAAAATAAAAACAATTACCTTGTTAGTTTAAACCCTTTGTTAGTTTCCTAACTCCTGGTTTTCTAACTCCTACTTGAGTCTACTTAATAGAGGCTGCTTTCAAATAATGTGAGCAAGCTCAGTGAGTTAGGGGTGTGCCTTTATGGGGATACAAATCCCACACAGGTGTAATGAACACTCCCCCAATCAATCAAGCAGCAGCACAAAAAAAAGGGGGGAAAACCAGAACACAGAAAAAAAAGTAAATTTAAAAAACAAATTTTTTTTTTTATTTTTTTTTATTTTTTTTAAACCTTACCAACTTTTAAAGATTAAACAAAAATAAAATACAAATCACTCTCCACAGTATACAAACCACTCCAAGTAACTCCTGGTTTTCTAACTCCTACTTGAAAGAGTCTACTTAATAGAGGCTGCTTTCAAATAATGTGAGGTTGAAACGGCTTTGCAGGTATTTGTTCACCATCCAGATAGAGCTGCAAAATTCATTATGGTGTTTGAAACCCAAGGGATTTCTGTCAGAAGCGCCTGAAAAAGCTTCATTGTCGACATGCTAAAATGACCAGCTTTGGGATCTGTCCCAAGAAAATTTCCTGATTGCAAACACGACTGCCTGTGGGTACACTGAACACTTTCATACTAGCGCGCTCTGTCATATTTAGTGTTGCCTGTTAGACTGCCTTGCACGTGACCTATTAGCACTGCTGGGGATATCTTGACTTTAAAAACAAAAAAAACAAAAAAATGTTAAGATGCATTTAGAATTTGAAGTTTAAACGGTTCAGCGTCTGTGGACATTAAACAAAACGTCTTTATTTCTGGTAAGCTTTATTTTCAAATCCAGACAGTTCAGTATTCGGATTTCCTGAAAAAATAGGTCACTATGTAGATGTCCAAGTAATTAAAGTCTTACTGCGTGCTGTCATATGTGCCCGCTTTGTAAATCCTGTGTCACCATCCAAAAATCTATTGATTTCCCGCAGTATCCTTGTAAACTGAGTTGATAAAGCATCAGAGCTGTAATTGAGCAGTGTTTCAATGTAGGCTCGGTAAGCGTAGAGATTAGTAGATTGTGATAGCCTATCCCAGAGTGTAACATCTTGCTGATCAAACAGTATCGCTTTTGGGTAGTTGATTACTCACTTGTGCTCCATCTGCAATCGTCATATTGTAATTTTTAACAATTTTACACGTAATGTACAAGTGTTATTCAAATCGTGATATGCAGAACTCGAGTGGTGAAGTTTCCGAAATGGCTGCCAATGGTTGTACTTCCACATACAGGCTTTTTTCTATGCTGGTCTGAGTAGGCTTTATTTCAAAAAGATCCAGTTCTGATTTGGCGCATTCTACGGATGCAGTATGGATAAACAACATGTCAGCTGTTCAAAATGTTAGCGTTCCTTCGTGATACTCTTCTCTTCTTTCTAGCAGGAGTACAAGACTTTTTGTTGCGGGTGTACGTTGTACTTGCAGGAAATACTCCTGATCGTTTCAATTTCCTTTTAGGATTATTTGCACCTATGTATACTAAACCAGAGCCGTCCTGGGGTTCACCCACTTTTTTATTCATCGCAGCCGTTGAAACTCTTCCCACAAAATCCTTTACAATGTTCCTAGCTGCTGTTTTCACATGTGATTTCACCAATTCTAAACCGCGCCTGAACAAAGGTACGGCTCTCCGGAATAAGCTTCTAAATATGCCCCCTAAACCACGACCGTACATATACGTACAACCATGAAATCCCGACAGTCCCTGACCAGCCTGTGTCTTATAAGTACTGTAAATGTGTGGTTCGCCATAGATTTTAACAGCTACCATGTTTGTTTTGCTAGTAGTAGACGCTACAAGAGGGGCGAAAGTGAAGCTTACCGATACTTTCCGTACTTGAATGAGACGTTTCTATTTTGGTCGTTCTTTATCTCAATTGTGATAGTATCGAAATGATGCTTACTTACTGGTAAGTAATCTGGTTTGATGTACTTCTGAGTAATCTCATTGTTATTACCTGTAATTTCAACGGACCGTAACAGCGGTACAAAGAATCACCCACCCGCTGATGCTCTATCTGTGTATACAAACAAGGTGTAAAAAATGCTTTTTATATCTGCACAAATAGTTCCTGAAATAGTTCTATCAAAATGATTAGTCAATTCCAAGTATATGTGTCAATTTGTCGCTGTCTATAAATGTATCACGTCCAACAACATGTACATAGCGCTCCAAAATTTCATATTCCAGTTTAATATCCACCGGCAGATCATTGTTCGTGGCAATAATCTTGTTAATATTCCGAACCAGCTTCTGAACATAATACCCTGATTTTACGTTCAGTTGTTTTAGGGGGCCACTGGCTAAACCAACATATGAAGCCTTCAGCGGTTTCACGTGTTCCATGTATGGGGATATTGTATTTCTGTTAAACCCACTTCCCATTGACCTTTTTAAGATAATCGGTTTGGATAGTTTTGTCGTATAATTGGATATTTCGTTTTGAGGGTATATTGCGTGCGATGCGTTACTAGGCAGCGTTACGTAAAATGCTGTGTCCTCCATAGTTGTGTTTAGAGGGTGGTTAACTGCTTTTTGTCAATTCAACTATTGAATGATGTTGGGTAACCTAATCATTTAACATAGTACAATATTTTACCTTTGTTGCTCTTCTGTCTTAACTTTTTCAATTCTGTAAATACGATTGTGATTTGGAGGTATTTTCTGTATTTCTTCAGTGCAGAATGATCCCTCAATTAAATCGCCGTTACAATCTTTTAACATAATGAATGGTTTTATACTTCTGGTATTTAATGAGTCCACTACAAATATTTCATCAGTGAAGGTCTGCTCATACCCTTTACTGAAAATGTCTTTATACTTTGATATCCTGATTTGGTCTCCAATTTTCAGCGCTGGTTTAATTCTTTTATGATTTGAAATACTACTCGTAAATGTTTTTCCACATGGTGCGTGTGTTTTTTCTGTGTCACCGCTGCAGGAGTGCACCGTATTCTGTGTACTGTGTTGTTGTAGCTATCAGATCATCCAGAACATCTACATAGCAGTATGTATTGCGTGCTGTAAAAAAGCGCCACATTTTAGTTTTCAATGTTCTGTTAAAACGCTCCACAATAGCGGCCTTCACCATATTATTGGTTGTAAAGTGTATAACCTCACATTTTTTTTTAGGACTTGTTTAGGAATTCTTTGCCTTTGTCTGTTTGCAACTTTGAGGTACATGTCCCGACCTGAAAATATTCTGAAAAGCAGCAGCAACGGTTTTTCATGATTTTATTCTTCGAAGCCACAGCACATCTATGACGGTCAGTATATATCTTATACCATCATTTTGATTAGCAAAGTCAATCATTGAGACAAGATCAGCTTGCCATTGTTCATCAATATTAGACACAAATCTTATTGCGTTCAAATCGTCTTCTTGCTGACCTGTGTAACATGTAAGTGTCCTGATTTGCCAACCATTCTTTGTTTAATTGAGTTATAGAATTTATCAATACCACCATAGCTACCTGATTCTCTTGGTGTGTAATATATTGATTTTAATAACAATATATTGTTGGTCGTCATGATTAAAGAATACAATTCATCTGGTTATCTTGTTACAGCTGTCCACATGAGACCCCACCTCATTGTGCAGTGGGCGTGGTTTACTAAAAAGGGGCGGGGCACATGGCAAAAGTTTGACTTGTGTGACTTTACACTAACATTACCTGTTGACTGTTTGAAAGCAAAGTGGGTGTAAAAAAGTTAACTTGTGTCAGTTTCTATTGAAATCTGCACCATTTTTGTAAAATGAGGACACAATTCACACAAAGCCTTTCAGCAAGCTAAAGTGCTTCCTACTTTATATAAACTTATTCTTGCTATGAATGTAATCTATGCTACTCAAATCATTTTTGGCTTTTATATAGTGCCAACCTATTCCACAGTGCTATACAATATTTATTATTAAAGGGGGAAATTTAACAAATTAGACAATTACAAAATGTTACAGGAAAAATAGGGTGAGAACTCTGCTTAAACAAGCTTAGTCTCGAGGTTGGATATAAAACACAATAAGACAGGCATTGAGGGGGATAGCAACCAAACAACAAGGTGGAAGTGAAGCATAACTGGAAGAGTGGAGTGCAGCCTCTCTAGGAGAGAGCAAGAGACTGCTATATGAGAAGTTACTCTGGGAGGCCATAAGCCTTTTTAGAAAGATGGGGTTTGAGGGACTTCTTAAAGACACGGGGGATAATCTGATGGGGTGGGGGTATGAAGGCTATTCCAAAAGAAAGGAGATGCCTGTGAAGTCTTGCTAGTGTGAATTGGCAATATGGGTGTAACTGCATCCAGTTTTAAGCCAATAACCATGAGGCCAACAGTGGTGAGGTGGCTCTCGGAGGAATCTAGTGGCATGGAAAAGTGATTAATGTAACCAGTTGGGTCAGAACTAAGGATTGGACTAACGTACTGTAATCCCATTACAGGAGGAGTTTTTATGTAAGCGTTCTATCTGCTGACAATTTCACTTCATACATATTTTACTTCAGTAGCCATTTAATAAAGTCAGCCTTTTGCATTTCTGCAATGTGAATAAAAAAAAAACATGCAGTAGCACAGAGCGCTATGATACTTAAAAAGGATACTATAGGCATCAGAACAACCCTAGCTTAAGAGTTATATAAAAACTTTTTAAAGATCTTTAGACATTAACTTGCTTTAGAAGTTTGTGCTTTGAAAATTGAACTTCAATTACACAAAGGAGGCTCGGGCAGAGTCTACAAGGCCATTAACAGAGCAGGAGATAATTTCTAAATTAAACAGAAGCAAAAAAAAAAAAAAAAAAAGACTTTGGCTGTATAAATAAAGTTTAAACTTTTAAATATCAGATTTGAGCAGTGAGACTGCAGGGGCATAATCTATACACCAAAACTGGAAAAAAAAAAAAAAATTGTGCCTACAGTGTCCCTTTAAAATGTACCTGTAGGTTTCCTAGCACAATATATAGCTACATTTATATAGAGTCTACAAAAGAAACCTACCACCAGTAGTTTTAGCAAGACCGGTGCACTTTACTGTTCAATACTAAAACAGAAAAAGCATGCATGTTAAGTATTAGTTTATTCTAAAATGTTGAGACATATGCAAGCGATACAGTTCTCTTCTGTGTGACTGCCAGGGATAACATGTAAGTCTGCAATGGTGGCTTTTTCTGGCATTTATTCTTGGCCTCATACAGTTGCAGTAAGGTGCCCATATACACACCTGCAACACAACCGACTGCAAAGTATTTCAATGCTGTTACTGTACTGCCTTCTGCATTTATTCCCCTAACAGGTCTCCATGGCAAAGCAAATTGTTTACCATATCAATTCACGGAGGAAGTCCTCACGCGTTTATAAAACCCTCAACCTGCGTGAATACCCACTACTATGGCAGATTTACATGTAGCGAATTCCTGGGAGCTTAATTGTGTAAAAGGCAGATTGTACTCATAACCAACACCTGTCAGCCTTTACATTGGCTTCCTCTATACTAGAAGTTTCAATTCAAAATACTATACCTTAACTATAAAAGCACACAACAGTTACAAGCTGCTCTCCCAGCCACATATTAAAAATGTGACAAGTTTGAAGGGAATTTTTTTTTTTTTTGTGGAAAACACGATACAAATTGAGCACAATGTTTACACTTCAAGAAAGGACTGGCAGTTCGACTGATTTGGAATAGAATAGGGGTAACACTCAGTTGGTAAAGAGGCAAAAAGAACTTGCACAATAGACATGCTAGATGTCCCATCAAAGATCCAGCCCTATAAAGATCTCAACCATTTTAAGAATCCACTAATGCTATAGCATCTGGTGTTAGGGCATCATAGGTAAAGTTTTCCTAGTGCCTATTGTGACTAGGATGACACCAATCATATCCACAAGCTATCTTTTCAGTCTCTTTTTAGTTGGGTGAGATGGCAATGCAGTCACACCCACAGAAGTCGGAAAATGGCAATTACACCTAACAATCAATGTGTTTTATGATGGAACCACTACATGTATTCTGTTCAATTTCACATGTTAAAAATATTTTAATTTGTTAATGCAGTTGTGCCTGTGTTTGTATCTTTATAGTACGGCATCTGAATACAGAAACATAACGGTTTTATTTTTCATGTTTGACTAATGTGCTATTGCATACTCCAACATTCCTTAAGTCCCTTTTTGGAGTTAAATGTCAAAACTGAGGAGAATGGAACTCTGCCAAATGGTACCACCAATCCCCTCTATTCTGTCATGAAGGGGACTCTCAGTCTCTCAGCATATGTGCTTAGAAGTTTAATTGATGGCTTTTGCATGCTTAAGTTAACAATGTGTGAATGACTGCTTTAGACTGTTCCAAACTTTTACTGTATCCCATTTTACACACTAAGGTTTTTTTTTGGAGTGGCCCATAGCATGTTAATAAATTAAAAAAATAGATAAACATAAGAATTGTGTGCATTTTATTATCCTATTCAAAAGAAATTCATATATATATATATATATATATATATATATAATTTTTTTTTTTTTAACTGCATGTCTTGACACTGAACCATTCTGGCACTTTCCGTATTGGTAAAGGTATTTGTATTCCACCTTGCATGTATAACACCTATAACTGCTGGTTCTTGTGCTAGTGTAGTTTTATGGGTTAATAGATTTCTAGATACACTATCTGTTGAAAATATATTTAAATCATTTCTATTTTGGCTATAATACTTTTTTTTTTTTTTGCCTTGTTAGTGATGTCAATTCACGGATTTAATAGCCCTGTCAACATGCATTAGCAAAGTGAGACAACCTCCAGAATACTGCCATAAAAACAGTAAACTTTTTAATTAGAGCTCTGCACCCACAAGCGTTCCAAAACCTATATTAAATGACTATTTCTTGTTAAAAGCTTGTAGTTTTCCAACCTCAGAGTCCAAATGAAGCAATGCAGACCAGGAACACAGCTGAATAAATTTATTTTTGTAGACCACATCAGTCACAATCTGAGCACTTTGCCATGTCTATAGTGATGATGTTATGATAGGAAAAACATACACTTGCCAGTGTGAGATTTATGGGTGACCTTTTATTACTGGACAAGCAAAACGTAAACACGGGACAAAGAAACTAATCCATGACTCTGAATTACATTAAGAGGTGATGCGTTAGAAAAAGATTAAGAAGCTAGTTTTAATGACCTTATTCATTTTCCATTACAAATACACATATATGCCAGAATTTTTTAACTTCAGAGCTTTAAAATACTGCTGTGACAGCAAGCATTAGTGAACTACAGTATCAGCTGTCTTGAAATTCTGTTGATTACAAATGATAGATATACATACTGATATGAGGTTTCCTTATGGATTAGAAATGTCTGCTTTATTTTACATATTTAATCTGTTTATATAATTAAATGTTAACCACCTTGAGCAGTAAACGCGTATAGCACACTGGCTTTTAGTCCATAATATGATAAAAAAAATCTATGTTCGAAATGTGTGTGTGTGTGTGTGTGTGTGTGTGTGTAATGCTGTCAATCTTGAAACATGTGGTTCGTACTTTTGTGTAGAAAATCTCCTATTTTAAGAATGTCTTTGAAATTTACAGATACGGAGCTGGTTGTAGTTTAAGTCTGTATTGATGGACTTATTCCAAGCAAACTGTCAGAACCCGAAGTCAGATATTGTAATAAAAAAATTGTTGTGAACCCCCACCTAAAAGTGTCTTCCCTTCAAGTGAAAAACCTAAACAATTAAAGCCTTGCTTTTTAGCTTTAACTATATAGAATTCTCGATCTACAGTTTGGTAGCTTTCCCACATTCCAACAAATGCAGTAAACAAAAGTTGCATAGCATCAAACCAACCTCAGTTTGTAGCAGTCCAGCTCCTTTGGCTGGTATAACACTTGCATACACTGTTAATTGGGAAAGTGCCAACTGGCTTCACCTGCCTAGACTCCACTATTCCATGCAATACCTTGCCTGGATCCTGCCATGGAAATTTAAACCTCAGAAGGGAGAAGTAGAATTTACCAAAGCAGGTCTGGTATATCTTCCTTACACAATTACACCACACCTCCACTCTATCATCTGTGGAAGCATGGTGTACTCAAAGGTGTTATCTCAACATCTGATGATGGAATATGTGAAAGGAAGAAACCAAATAGTGCAATTTGTAGGAATATAGATTAACCCCTTTACGACCGTGGACGTATCTGGTACGTCTGGCAGGAAACGTTCCATAATGACCTTGGACATACCTGGTACGTCCGCAGCTATTTTGAGCTCTGGAATCTCTGATGGTATTGCAGTGATGCTCTGCATGTGCGGAGTGCCTCGAGGGGTCCTGGCACTCAGTGCATATATAATATATATTAAAAAAATAAATAGAAAATAAATAAAATGATAAATATTAACCCCCCCCCCCCATCCCTTTCTAAAGGCAGTGAATCATGGGGCTTCTGGGGGTGTCCCTAGCATGCCGCATCATAAGGGGCAGGCTGGGGTCATCCAATCACAGCTTGCCCCATTAGCAATTTCATCCCAAGTGTGTTCCCCATTTCTCTGATTAGTGTGGATCTGCCTCCCTCTCTTCATTTGTGTTTTAGTGAGAGAAGGAGAGATCTGTGGTTTAGCTAGAGAGATTTAGGTGTTTATAGGTAGGGATTCGTAAACTCTTGAGACCCAAAGGCTCTCTTCAGAGCCATTAACCCCTGTCTTGCCAGTGATCACTAATCACTGGCTTTTGCACAGCAGTCATTTTCTGCTGTTTGTGCATCTTTTTAGGGGTTCATTTTTTGTGAATTATTTTTTTTTGAGACCCAAAAGCTCTTTTCAGCACTTATTTTGCTGTCTGTTCATTTTTTATTTTATTTTTTTTAGGGTTTTTTTTTTGGACAGGTCACTAAAGTGATTGTGATTGTCACATGGGTCACGGAAGTCAACCAGCGCTGAGCAGTCATATGCCACCTTGCGCTAGAGTCTGACGCGTCTGTCAGACTCTGACCCTGATTTTGACCCAGCCAGGTGTCCAGATACATCACTAGATACAGTGTCTGCTGCTAGTGATGCATCTAGTGATGTATCTGTGCCTGCTAGTCCCCCTGCCCGAAAGATGTGCTGCTACAGCTGGCAGAACTGCTGAGGAGTGGGTAGTGCCTCATTGCCAGAGGCCAGACATCCCATCCTTTACTGCAAATCCTGGCATTAATTTGGATGTCACAGGATTTAGCCCTCAGCAGTTTATGGAGGTGTTTCTGGGCGATGATGTATTGGGGAACATTGTCGCCCAAACTAATTTTATATGCCCATCAATTCAGAACTACAAATCCCGACTCTTTTTTGGCAAAGCAGCAATGGGCCCCCATCGATGTGTCAGAATTTAAGATTCTGGGCATTGACTATGCTGATGGGCATCATAAAGAAGCCCTCCATCCGCTCCTACTGGAGCAGTAGCCCCATCTGCTCTACCCCCATTTACTCCCAATGTATGTCGAGGAAGAGGTATGAAATTATTCTGCATTTCATGCACTTCAGCGACAACAGCCTGTGTCCCTCAAGGGCGCATCCCCAATTTGACAGGCTGTATAAAATCCACCCCCTGATTACCCACTTTGCTGCCAGGTTTGCAGAGGCTTATACACCTGGAAGGAATATATGCGTGGATGAATCCCTGATGAAGTATAAGGGAAGGCTGGGATTCAAGCAGTATGTTCCTTCCAAGCGCTCTAGGTATGGTGTAAAGATGTGTAAGCTCTGGGATAGCGAGAATGGGTATACTCAGGCCTTCCGGGTGTACGAGGGAAAGGATAGCCACCTTGACCCTCCAGGTTGCCCAGAACATATGGGAACCAGTGGCAAGATTGTCTGGGACCTGATTTTCCCCCTCATGAACAAAGGGTACCACTTGTATACTGACAATTTTTATACAAGTGTCCCTTTGTTCAAGCTACTGTACTGTTTTGATACAGTAGCTTGCGGCACAATTAAAAAGAACAGCACAGGTTTCCCAGGACAACTTGCACGCACCCGGCTACGAAGGGGGGAGACCTCAGCTCTGCGCCAAGAGGAGCTGTTGGCAGTTAAGTACAGAGACAAGAAGGATGTGTACCTTCTTACCAGCATCCACACTGAGGGGACTGTGGAGGTCCCTGTACGTGGCAAAGCTGAGAGGACAAGGAAGCCAGTGTGCATCAAGGCCTATAACCGGCACATGGGTGGGGTTGATCTGGCAGATCAGCTGCTGCAGCCCTACCTAATTATACGAAAGACAAGGGCCTGGTACAAAAAGGTTGCATTCTACCTAATGCAGATTGCAACCCACAACGCTTTCTTGTTGTTCAAAAAAGCAAACCCCGGGACGCAACTGAGATTTTTACAGTTTCAGCTCCAGATCATTTCGGGGATTTTGTACCGTGATGCACCTACACATTTTATTTTTAAAATCCCCCCTACTGCGGCAAAGCAGAATCCCCCAAAAAGATGCAGGGTCTGTTCTAAGAGGGGGCAGAAAAAAGATAGTGTATATTACTGTCCTGATTGCCCTCGACAGCCTGGACTCTGCATTGCGCTACCACACGCTGGTCATTTTTAATTTTTTAACATTTGCCGTTCAGTTTTTTTTTGGGGGGGGGGTTATTTACCCAGTGCATGGGGGGCATGGGTGTCCTAAGGAGAAGCCTTGCAGAAAACCACCTGGGGTGTGTTCTTGCAATAACCAACAGCAGGCTCTCCTAAATCAGTCAAAAAGCTGTGTGTGTGTGTGTGTGTGTGTGTGTGTGTGTGTGTGTAAAAATGAGGATTGAACAGTTTCCTCCACACGCGTTCTTCAACTGTTTTATTTTATTTATTTATCTTTTTGGTATGGCTAAAAAAGAAGTTGCATCAAAGCACTCCACATGCAATACCTTGGGGTGTCTACGTTTCAAAGTTGTGTACCCTTTTGTGGCGATCTATAAAACTGGGGTATGTGACAAGCCCCAAGCTAAAGATAGGCCTATCAGAAGAAATACTCTCAATTTCAACTCAAATTGAAGTCATACAATTGTAACCATACCTTCCCAAAATCCTGGCAAGCCTATGCATGGGGGACATGGGTGTCCTAAGGAGAAGCCTTGCATTTACATTTGCTGGCTTCAGAAATGTTCCAACTGGGACATGGGTGCATGATGGCCAGCTGTGTTTTATGTTTCATCACATTTCACTTTTTTTATTCTAGTAAATCATATGATATGATGAAAATAATGGTATCTTTAGAATGAACATTTAATAGTGAGGAAAACGGTATATGTATGGGTACAGTAAATATGTAAGAGGCAAATTACATCTAAACACAGCCACTGCAGAAAAAGAGCCCTGGTCCTTACAATTGAAAAATGGCCTGGTCACTAAGGGGTTAAATTCAAGGGGGGCTACTGTAGGCACCAACTAGCATAAGATAACGTGAATTACCTACTTGCAGTGCTGTCACTTCTTCTTTTTGGCCCGATGCTCCATGCATGTCCCAACAACTTAATCTTACTTCCTTTAATGATGTAGAATGCTCACTGTCCCTTTTTTAGTTAATGTGAAATGTTCCATTTTTGAAACGTTACCTGCATATATAGCACAGATCTGTAACCAATCACTATGCAGCGTAGGGTATTTAACGTCCTGATGTTACCATTTCCATGGTCTGTATTCTGTATAACAGTGCGTTACATTAGTACTTATTCAGTCTTCTGACAATTCTTGCTCTTTAACCCTGAGCTTGGCTTGTTTATTGATTTTCTATTATCCCTGACATTGGCTTGTTAATGGTTCTGTGACTGCTTGCATACTTTTTAGTTATTCCAGTGCTAGTCCAGCCGCTCCTAAGGACTGATTACATATATCCATATTTCAACCTAGATTTGTGTTGGGGTCTGGTCAGTCCTGGCAGTTATTAGTATTCCATTAAGAATCTGGGTATCTTGTAACTGTTCAGCTGCCATCTGGTTGCAACATTTCACTCCTTTTAAAAAAACATTTATTTTTTGATTTTTATTTTTTTTCTCTTCGCTTGGCTGTTTTTTTGTGAAACCAGAGTGGCTAATTCTGGACTGAAACTGGTTTAAGTTTTATTATTTTGGAGAAGGTGTTTGAGCTTTTTCACTTCATCTAACTGGGACACCACACAAAGCATTATTTGACCTTTTGCTGTAGACCTGCTTTGCTAGTCTTCTCAATCATGGACAAGCTGCAGGCCTAGACTTGTCTGTTAACTGGTAATTTGAACTTTCCATGAAGGCTACTTAGACAGCCAAAATACTTCAGAACGATGAGCTGATCTCCCAGCACAGCATTTCCCACCAATCAAACCAAAAAGTCTTGATTAGATCTAGTCCCTAAGCAATGTGACTCTAATGTGCACCCTTGCAGGAAACTTACTTCACAATGTCACCTATTGACAATGCATGCCCCACCAACACATACATTCTGACCCCTTCATGTAGATTAGAACACTTGGTAATATGACTTGTATACAAACAGAACCATCATATCTGTTCAGGGGTGTTGAAGGTTCTACACACTAAATGTGGGGGATAACAAAGGTGACTACAGTCACAAACTCATAGATGCTAATAAACACTGCTTCAGTGATACAAGTCATTCAGGCAAACTCAAACTGCAGAGAACAAATGTGGTGGCTGCCAGGTGCATTAAACACCAGCTCAGTAAGCTAGATATAGTGACCTGGAGGAGTTTGCTTCCTGTCCCCATGGTGCCAGGCAGCAATTGTCTTCCAAGAACATCTAAAAAAATGTGTGTACTTACAATAGATTAAATGATCCAATCACAGACTGGAAAACTAATTCAACTAGAAGTCTATTAAAATTTACTGTAAATGATTCTAAACCTTTCCTGTCCTGTGTAAAGAGAAGCTGATTTTTGGTCAGCTTCACTTTTCAATCATATATTCATTGCATATAAACCTTATTCCACAAGGTTCAGCTCGGACGTCTCTTCGGTTGACTTATTTAGGATTTAATGCACTGGACCTATTGAAAGGTGTCTCCATTGTTTTCAATGTTCGCTCTGGAAAATTTGACTATCAAGGAAAATATTGGGCCAACTTTGAGATTCATTTGTTCCTTACCATGTGCATGCCGAATAAAAATGAACACAAGCTTGAGCATATTGAATCTGCTGTAAACAGTAATGGAAATCTCCAGGAATCCGGTATTTACAAAGACACATTAACATAATCTGTTTTGGTTTTTTTAATATATAGTATTCCTTTTATGCACAAACTCTGCAGTGAAAACAAATACAGAATTATCCATTGAACAGTCATCTGTTGCGAAGAACCAAGTCCTTGGATTCATTGACCTACTGGAAAAGAAACCTTCAGTTGAGAAATTGCTCAGGGATTCCTCGGAATGTAAGCCCAATCTCTGATTTAGATAGTCAAAGTATGAAAATAACTTCTTAAACACTTGAGCTATATCAAGGTGAAACCGGTGCTATCCTGGGTGCCAAGTGCTAAATGTTTGTGTGTAACTGGTTTCTACAGCGACTGCACATGATATTTCACCAGTATTTTTTCTTGATGCATTTCTCCCATTGTATTAAACTCTGGATTGCCATACTTATTATTTTATGAATAATACTCGACAAATCTCAGGAAATCCTCTCAATTACTGAAAAAAGCAATGGAAACTTTATCCATGACTATAAAATATATATTGAATTACACACCTTCATATTTAGTCCTTTTAAAAGAAACGTTCTCTGTACACTTGGGCATTTTTCTTTTGAGTACCTGATTAACACAATATCACAAATTAGAATGGTCCTTAAATAGTAATCTGTATAAATGAATTATTGCCCTTCAACAAATGCTTGACCTGGAGGGAATTCTACTCATTTGGAAGAATTAATTAAATCAAAAGATGAATAAAATATATTGCAAACTCAGCTCATAAAAGTTAATACTTTCCACAAAAGGGAAATTGTATAAGCAAAAGAATAAGCTAAGAAAATACCTATATGTATTAAAATAACAAAGAACATTAAATGTGTTTTTTAAAGTAGGCCACTAGAAACTCTTATGAAAATTTAAATTTTAAACAGTTTCTATACTTTGCAGGTATCCAGAGAGAACCTGTACCATTCACCTTATAACCCTTTGATAAGTGGGTGGTTAAAAGAAATGGCTTTTTAACATTTTAATACATTTATGAACTGGATTATCTTGACCAAAAAAGTATTGTAAATGAGAATCCATTATTTCTCAAACTTGTACATGTAGCATACTTTTTTATATATATATATATATATATATATATATATATATATATATATATATATATATTCACTCATTGGCAAAAACTGGAATACCATGCCAACTTGTGCTTCCTCAAGTCTGACCTCTCCCCAATGAATAGTACCACAGGATTTTCATATTAAGGCGTGCTCCATTTATGTCAGAACTTAAATATGAACATGGCTATGTAAACTAAAACTAAGATTATTGCCTCTTTTGGATTCCACTACCACCTGTATGCTGATGACACTCAGATATACCTCTCCCCCTGACGTCCTGCAACGTGTCACTGCTTGCCTTTCTTCCATCTGACTGGATGTCCTCACGCTTTCTGAAACTCAATCTCTCTAAAACTGAACTCCTTGTCTTTCCTCCTCCTAATACTGATCCTCCTCTCGCTCTCCCTTCAAGTCAGTGATATCCACAGAAGTCCATCCCTGCAAGCGCGCTGTCTTGGCGTCATACTTGATTCTGGTCTCACATCCAGTTTGTTGCCAAGTCCTGTAGGTTCCAACTCAAAAACATAGCCCGCATCCGCCCCTTTCTTACACAAGATGCTACCAAGGTGCTTTTCCATGCTCTAGTAACTTCCTGCATGGATTACTGTAAGCCTCTCCTGATTGGTCTCCCCAAAAGCCGTATTGCCCCGCTACAGTCTGTAATGAATGTTGCAGCTAGACTGATTTTCCTCTCTAGTCGGTCCTCTCACACCTCACCACTTTGCCAGTCCTTACATTGGCTCCCTGTATCCTATAGGAGTCAATTCAAAGTGCTAACCCATACATTTAAAGCACTGAACAATTCTAGCCCCTCTTATCTCTTCACTGGTCCATAGGTATGGCCCCCCCCCCCTCACTCCGCTCTGTCCGTGACCACCTCCTGCTCGCAACCGTACACCCAACTCGCGCTTGGAGGACCTCTCGCGGGTGGCTCCTTTCCTATGGAATAGCCTGCCTACTGCCATCAGACTCTCCCCTAGTCTTCAATCATTTAAGAAGGGCCTCAAAATCCATCTCTTCAGGAAAGCTTATGGCCTCCCAGAGTAATCTCTACCTTACATACCTGTCTCTTGCTCTCTCCTATAGTACAGTGCTTTACTCTCTCCTCGAGCTCTGCTTCCCTCCCACCCTATCTGATATTTCCTGTCCTAACGTTTCTAATACCCCACCTCCTATAGTCTGTAAGCTCGTTTGAGCAGGGTCCTCTTCAACCTATTGTTCCTGTAAGTTTTCTTGTAATTGTCCTATTTATAGTTACATCCCCCCCCCTCATAATATTGTAAAGCGCTACGGAATCTGTTGGTGCTATATAAATGGCAATAATAATTATTGGTATTTATACAGCACCAACTAATTTTGGAGTACTTTATATTCTACAAATCCCCAATCCCCCAAATGGAACACTTACATAAAATCGATGTTACTGTTGCCAATAACCACACAGTGATGTAACACTATTATGGAGGTGGAAAAGTAGCATGGCTGGAGAAGTGGCATGTGGCTCTTTAGGAGTGCAAGAGACCGATATGGATAAGTTACTCTGGGCGTCCATAAGCATTTCTGAACAGATGTGTTTTTTTGAGGGACTTTGTGAACCATTAAAGACTAGGGGAGATTCTGATAGGGGTAGGCAGGCTGTTGCAAAGGAAGTGAACCACCCGCAAGAAGTCCTGCAAGCGTGAGTTAGCAGGAAGGGTGCGAGCAGCGGCCAGGAGGTCACCAGAAGAGCAGAGCGACCAATAAGGGGCATATCTATGAATCAGTGAAGAAATGTAAGAGGGGCTAGAGTTGGTTAGACCTTTATAAGTAAGGGTTAATATTTTGAATTTACACCTATAGGATACAGGAAGCCAGTGTAAGGATAGACAGAGGGATGAGGTATGAGAGAAGCAACAGGTGAGAATCAGCCTGGAGGCAGCATTAATTACTGATTGTAGTGGGGCAGTTTGAGTTCTGGGGAGACCCACTAGGAGAGAATTCTAGTAATCCATGTGAGAAATTGCTAAAGCATGAACAAGCTCCTTGGCAGCATCTTGCGTGAGAGGGGTGGATGTGGACAATGGTTTATTTTTATTTTTTTTAAAGGTGGAATCAACATGTTTTTAGCAACATTCTGGATGTAAGGCCAGGATCAAAACGCCAAGATGACTAGCTTGCAAGGACAGACTGATGCTAGTACAATCAGCATTATGAGGGGGGGGAATAAAAAGCTAAGTTTTAGAGTGATTTTCAGAAAGCGGGAGGACATTCAATCAGATTGAAGAAAGGCAAGCAGTGACACATTGTAGGACCCTGGGGGAGGGATCGGGAGAGAAAAGATGCCTGGGTGTTGTCTGCTTACAGATGGAATCCAAAGGAGTTAATGAGTTTGCCAAGGGGGGCAGTATAAAGAGAACTGGAGAGGATCAAAAACAGATCCTTGGGACTCCAGTTGAGACAGGGCAAGAGGAGGTGTCCTTGCAAAAGGAGATGCTGAATAAATGTTGGGAGAGAATCATGAGAGGAAAGTGTCACAGACCGAGGGATTAAAAAGGTTGGAGAAGGACATGATCAACAGTGGCAGAGGTCAATAATATGTAGTGTCCTTTAAAATTAGCTGTGATTAGGTCACTTGTAACTTTAAAGAGTGGTCTCAGAGTGGAGGGAGCAAAAGCCATACTGAAGAGGACCGAGGAGGGAATTGGAATTTAGGACACAAGTCATATGAGTAAAGACACATCTTACTCGAAGTTTTGAGAAAAAGGAAGCCGGGATATGGGATGATAGTTGGAAGGGGAAGACTGGTCTAGGGACGGCTTTTTTTAAATTTTTTTTATTTTTTTAAGGATGGTATGACCATAGCATTCTTGAGGGGAGCAGGGACACCAGATGAGTGGTTTAGGACGTGTCAAGGATTGTACAAGACAACAGGAGAGAGATCTGATAAGGTGGGAAGGTACTGGATCAAGCAGACAGGTGGTGAGAGAAGTGCAGCCACCTCCTGTCATGTTCTGTACCTGGGGAGAAGGCCCTGTAGGAAAGGTACAGTCCAGGTGTGGTTGCGAGTTAACTGTTCAATCTAGTCAGTCAAACATGGAAGGCTATTGGCTGAAAGGTTAGTTTGGGGGAGGGGGGTGGCGGCTTGAGGTGGGTGAAGAGATTTAAAGGGGTTAGATGCCTGGGATTTTGTGCGCATGAATGAAAGACAGGGAAAAGTAAGATTGTTTAGCAGGGGTGAAGGATGTGCTGTATGAAAAAATGAATTTATAATGGAAGTCTGACAATGTGTGGGACTTCCTCCAGGAGCATTCAGCTCAACAGGAGCATCTCGCAGGTAGTGGATCAACTTAGTGTGCCAAGGTTGGAAGTGCATCTTCTTTGAGGTGCATGTTTGGAGCGGGGCTGCAGCATCCAGGGTAGAGGTAAAGGTAGCATTATAGGAGGAAATAGCCAGAGACTGACAAGAGATTTTGTCAGTATGAGTTTGGAATGGAGATCAGCTGAGTTGCTGGAGGTCAAGAGAATTCAGGACCATTCTGAGTTGGAGGGGGTTAGGGGGATCTTTAACAAATAAGATGTTGTTGTGATCTGAGAGGAAATAGTGTGAAGCTTAGCGTGCATGCATTAGAAAAAATAAGATCAAGGTTATTGCCAGCTACATGTGTGGGAGTATTAACCCACTGTGATGGGCCAAGGGAGAAGGTAATAGAGGAGTTTGGAAACTACTGAGATCAAGGGTGTGTTAATGGGAATATTGAAATCACTGAGCATTAGGGAAGGGATATTACATGAAAGGAAGTAGGGAAACCAAGCAAACAATGGGCAAGGAACAGACGAGGGGAACAAGGGGGGTGATGGATTACATTTTGTTAGCTCAAACAAATTGAGTGAATTTCAAAGGTGGAGAAAGATGGGGAAGGGGGGGTTGGCAGATTTAAAGGAGCAGTGTGGTAAATGCTGAAATCCTACACTGCCCCCTTTACGGTCAGCCCGTTGTGGGTAAAAACCACCAAAGGATAGTGAGGCAGGGGTAGCGGTTTCAGAGGGAGAGCCATGTCTGTTAGTGCAAGTAGGTTTAGGGAGTGAGATAAATAGGTCATGGATTTAAGTTGATTTAAAGGTGCTGCACACAGAGCGTACATTCCAGAGGGCAGCTTTAAAGGAGGAATTACAGTGAGTTACATGGAATGGGTATGAGATTGTTTTGTTAGTACAAGGTGTGTTAGTAAGGAGGGACCAGGCGTTGGAGACAGAAAACTCTGTTCCCAAAACTATTTGCTAACATTTTTTTCATGGCACTGAAACTGTATGCTGCACGTAAGAATTCAATGTCAGATGTAAATGATTTCAATTGTTCTGAAAGTGTTCGTGTTCGAATAAGATGCGTCATGTATTCCACACTGTAATGTTCTATGTAGTTCTGACTAGCTGCTGCAAAGCTCTGCCAGAAAACAGGGGGATAGACTATCCCTCATTTTCCACTATTTAGAAAGGAAAACTGGAAATGGTGGGGATCCAGTTATATAGTATAAAGTGAGCGCTATACATCACCACCTTGGGCTCAAGTGTATGTATTGGTTAGGTTCCAGAATTGAAAGCTCAGGTGCCATGTAAAGTATTTATGAAACAATCTTGGTATGAATCTATCAAAATCTCAGATCTTAATGTGGTGGCTTTTTCTTTCTCAGGTACCAGTCTGAAATCTGGTTTTGTGTAAAAACCATTAATTTATGGATACAATACAAAGCTTTGGACAACACTTTTTAGTCCTACGTGTATGTGTTGGGCAGTTATGGATGGTAAAACGTTTCCAGGTGCTGACTCACCTGACTAAGGGTTGATTTATACTTTCAAAGTTATTCATATAACATGGAGAAACTGCTTCTTAATATAAATTAAGTGCCTGGGAGCTCTGGCAGACCCCTTCCCCGCTCTGCCCAATCCGGTGCTCCCATGCCATGTGATAGTGGGGTCCTTGCGATCACATGGCCGGAATAGCTGGCTTGTGCAGTGACTGAGTGAGCTCTCAGGTAGTCCCCATATTCCCCCCTGCCCCCTCCCTAATGCCTGCAGAAAACGTTACAAAGTTTGTAAAACTAAAATAAAAGTACTTGGATCATATATATTCTAAGTACTTGTGTATATAAACACAAAAATTCTTAAGTGTTTTTATATACAAATTAAAGATGTTTTTTTTTTTTTTTTAAATAAACTTTTTTTAAATGGATACTGTTTTAAATTCTAACTATATTTTGATATAAATATACATATTTATTTAAATCAAATACGTTTAGAATGATGTTATAAATACATATTCCCTTAACGATCAGACGTACTAAGTACGGCTGACAAAACTGTTAAGGACCATGGCAAATAGGAGTCCTGGACTGGCGATCAGTCAGGGGAATGCTGGAGACCCCAGTTGTCCCCCTGCCGCAGCCCCGGCCTTCCAGTGCCATATGATCACATCACCACAATGGGATTCTAGGAGCTGCCAGCAAAAAAATTATACAAATATTAAATATGCATAATATATTAAATTAAAGCATTTTACAGCATAATTTCATTAAGTTTATTTTGAGATGTGTATCTCTCATATTTAGAATGAAATTTGTGTGTGTAACCAAGAGGGCTGCACTCACCTGAACATGCATACATTATAGGATGCTGCTGGGGCCAAAATATACAGAATCTAGCGCACTCGCTTATTCACTAAACAATGATTTCAAATCTTAGAGATTGTAATAGTTTAAAAACACCTCACCTAGGCAAAAATAATGGGGGTTTAGTTACATTATATGATCATGCATTGCATAAGCCTGCCAACTACGTCAAAGTACCCCATATTCGGCAGGTCCTATCCTAGTAGCAGCCTTATGCGTGCTCTTATGAGATTAATCCACTTGGGAAATACTTCCTTACTGGTACTCTGCAAGTGGATTAATCTCATAAGAGCCTAGGTCTAGGTGAGGTGTTTTTAAATAAAACTACTACAATCTCTAAGATTTGAAATCATTGTTTAGTGAATAAGCGAGTCCGCTGGATTCTGTATTTTGTATGTATGTGTGTATATATCCTGTTCCAAATTATTATGCAAATTATATTTTTACCTAAATAATTGATGTAAATAAGTCAGCAGAATTCTCAGGTCATCAACTATTAAGAGTACAACTCAAATTTTATTGAACAAACCTATAACAGTATTTTTTTTAAACATAAAAAAACTTACAATGCACTGTTCCAAATTATTACGCACAGTAAGTTTCAAAACACTTTATAGGTTGTAAAGAACTGAATTGTCATTTGTTGTGTTTGCAGCATCTTTACTGAAATCAAAAGCTATTTCAATCCAACATATAACATTTTTAACTTTTTAAACATTTTAACAGGTCAAGTTACATTTTAACATAGGACCCCTTATTTGATAGCAGCTTCACAAGTCTTGCATCCATTGAACTTGTGAGTTTTTGGACAGTTTCTGCTTGAATTTGTTTGCAAGATGTCAGAATAGTCTCCCAGAGCTGCTGTTTGGATGTAAACTGCCTCCCACCCTCATAGATCTTTTGCTTGAGGATGCTCCAAAGGTTTTTCAATAGGATTGAGGTCAGGGGATTTTCTCTCCTTTTTATCCCCAAAGCAGCCATTGATGCAGAGGTATTCTTTGCAGCATGAGATGGTGCATTGTCATACATGAAGATTTTATTACGAAAAGCATAGTTCTTCCTTCTGTACCAGGGAAGAAAGTGGTCAGTCAGAAACTGCACATAATTGCAGAGGTCCTATTTACACCTTCGGGGACCCTAAAGGGGCCGACCAGCTCTCTTCCCATGATTCTGGTCCAAAACATGACTCCACCAACGCCTTGCTGACGTCGCAGCCTTGTTGGAACAGGATGGCCGTCCACCAACCATCCACTACTCCATCCATCTGGACCATCCAGGGTTGCACAGCACTCATCAGTGAACAGGATTGTTTGAAAATTAGTCTTCATGTATTTTTCTGCCCAAAGCAGCAGTTTCTGCTTGTGAGCGTTGGTTAGTGGTGGCCGAATAGGTTTATACACAGTTGCAAGACTGGAGGACTCTACACCTTGATGTCCGTGGGACTCCAGAGGCACCAGCAGCTTCAAATATTTGCTGCTTTGTAATGGTATTTTAGCAGCTGTTCTCTTGATCCGATGCATGGATATGGCAGAAGTCTTCCTCAATGTGCCTTTATCTGCACGAACCCGACTATGCTCTGAATCAGCCACAAATCTCTTAATAGTGCGATGATCACGCTTAAGTTTTCGTGAAATATTTAATGTTTTCATCCTTCGTCCAAGGCATTGAACTATTTCACTCTTTTCGGCAGCAGAGAGATCCTTTTTCTTCCCCATATTGCATGAAAATGGTGCTCTGCTTAATAATGTGGAACACACTCCTTTAGTAGTTTTTCCTTAAATTGGGCTCACCTGGCAATTTATTATCATAGGTGTCCGAGATTGTTTTCAGTGATCAAAAGAGCCCTGAGACACAATGCCATCCATGAGTTAAACTGAAAAACAAAATATTTAATCTTTGTGACACTGGAACTGTGTGTGTACACACAACTATTAACTACTTTATTATTGGATTTTATCAATTATAACTTGAGACCTGCCTGACAACCCAGGCACAGACCAGAGAATTGAATTGGCAAGTCTTATATTTAACCCCTTAAGGACACATGACGGAAATATTCCATCATGATTCCCTTTTATTCCAAAAGTTGTGTCCTTAAGGGGTTAAACCCATAAATTTCCAAAACACCAAAACCTTTACATCTGGGTATTTTAGTCTGGAGACTTCGCTGAATACAAATGAGTGTTTAAAACAGTAAAACCTATCATGATGATGAAATCACTGGTAAAAGTGCAGTTTTGTGTATTAAATAAAATGCTAAAAACTAAATATGAGAGCTAACTTTGGTAAGCGTTTAGTGCAGAAGTGGCTACTACAAAAGACTGGACATACCCCATATTGAATACCCTGGGTTGACTACTTTCAAAAATATATGGTTTGCATTTTTGCCATTCATGTATTTTATCAACAATATACGTATTTCCTTTCCTATAAATATCTGACAACTATTTAATGTGTACTCTGCCTAATTTATTCAATGTTTAGTTGCTGTATTCATACAAACTATTGCATTGTTCAACACATCTGTTCTACTGCATAACCAAAAATAGCTTTACATAATCTAGAAAAGTTCATGTTTATAAAACTTTTATGCATATGACTAATGTAAGTTCCATTGGGATGTGCCATCTGTAAAATATGCCAATCTGATAGTGTAACATGAGCCAGTGTGTCAAACATCACAAGTTGATATATTGGCAAAAGGTAATAGGAGCTCTATTCAAATATGTGGCGTCTTGTAAAGGGAATTCTCCTTGTAACGCACTTGACTCTAGTAGCTAATGTCATTTTTTTTTTTTTTTTTTTTGAGACTGAGAGATTCTGCCATATCATTAATTTTACGTTCATTATTAACAACTTTTTCAAGATAATAGTTAAAATATTATTCATGGAATGTTCCTCAGAATGCTTTCAGAACAAGATACATAAGGTGGTTTGCTAATATTGATTGGAATTAAATTTGAAATGTATTCTACCGACTTATTTCTGTAATGTACCACCCATAGGTGGCTTTTACATGCTCGTTCCCAACTTTTGACTGTTTTGTGAAAGGAAATGTTCACCTACTTCCCTTTTGTAAGCAAAAGGATGTTTAGTTTATTAATGGAATGCAGGAAAAAACAATTGTACCAGAAAAGTGTGAAATTCCTTGAGGGAATCTGGAAAGAAACTAGTCTCTAATTTTAAGTTTCAAAACTAAGTAATAATGGGGATGGGGCTCAATGTGTTGTGGTTGACTTACAAATTAACCTACAATGGATACATCCGAATACATATCAATGAAAATGAAGGTCTTGGATAAGGTAGTTATGGTAGCTAGATAAACACATCTAAATATTTGGATGCATTTATCTGACATGCACAGATGGACACATTCTCTGCCTTATTATAGAATCCTTCTATATTTCTCTAATTTTAGGGTTTCAATATGCATCACTTTAACCAGAATCTAGCAAAAAAGTGTGTACTCAGTAACAATAGCAAAGAATCCAGTGTTATATTTACTTAGTGCGCATTTCAAATATCCATTTTGCCTCCTGGGTACTTAATTTTCTAGGAATATCTCATCCTCTCTAATGGGACTCAATTTTTTTCAATTGCACAAAAATTTAAAAACTTTGATCTGAGTCATGCTTCTCCAAAAAGTGTTTTGATACACTGATTTACAAATCCTCTTTTGATATTTCTGACATGCTCACTTATTCGAACTTTCAAAGGTCTAGATGTTTTTCCCACATATTGGAGGCCACATGTACAACTTAATAAATATGACATTATTTGAATGGCAAGTAATCATGGATTTGATTTTAAACTCTTTTTTGGTACTAAGAGTTAAAAATTGTTATTTTTTTCCTTTTTATATCTGTATTCTTGCATGCATTGCACATCCCGCAGTGGTAAAAACCTTGTGTTTTTGCCCAACTGGTTAAAAAATTGTCATTTGAGGAGGTTTTCTCTAAAAAGCTACTAGTTAAAATTTGTTTAAAATTTTTTGCACCTCTAAAAATAAACTTGGGCTTGGAACCTATAAATTCCTGCACTACTTCATCCTATTTAAAATATCCCAATTTTTATTTATAATTTTTTTAATACCTACATTACTTGAGTAATTAAAAATAAAGGGAATCTGTTTCGTTTGTACATCCGTTTGAGATTTTTCTTTCTTTTTATATTTCAAAAGAGGAGATCTTTCCAGGGATGATATGTCTTGAATATGGGTATCTAAGATTTTTTTATGATATCCTTTTTGCACAAACTGTTTCTTTAAAAGTTCAGCTTGATTAGAAAAATCTTGTACATTCGTACAGTTTCTGCGTAATCTCAGAAATTGTCCCTTAGGAATGTTAGTCCGCCAGGGTTTGTGATGACAACTACTGATCTCGATGTAGCTGTTGACATCGACTTGTTTAAAAAAAGTGCGAGTATTCAAAGTATTACACGTATAAATATTTTATTACTCACACTTTTAGTTAGAAAGATTCCCCAATCATTACAATTGAGATAATTAAAAAAATTGGTTAAAAAGGTCCTCAGACCCCTTCCATATCATAAAAATGTCATCAATATACCTTTTGTATAGGACCAGGTTTGCACCAGTCATGTCCTTGATAAATAAAAGTGCGTTCCCAATATGGCATAACTGGGTGCAAACCTGGTCCCCATGGCTGTACCTCTAACTTGCAAATAAAAGTCCCCTTCAAACCAAAAATAGTTGTTTTCCAAGATCATATGCATTCCCTCTAAGATAAAATTCTGTTGGGCTTCGTTGTACCTTTTAGATTCTTGTAAAAAGAATCTTGTAGCTTCACACCCCTTTTCATGTTTTATGATGGTATATAAGCTAGTAACATCACATGTAATGAGAAGATAATCGTCTTCCCATTTTTAAAACTGTTTAACATATTTAACAAGCTCATTAAATCTTGAAGATAGGAGGGACAGTTCTTTACTAAGGATTGAAGGTGAAAATCTATATTGTGATAATGGAGATAGGATAGAATTAATGCCAGATATTATAGGGCGTCCTGGAGGATTAACAGGATCTTTATGTAATTTAGGTAATATATAGATCACTGGTATACGAGGGTGATCCAGCAATAGAAACGCTAATTCTCCCTTATTTAAAATATTATCTTTCACCTTGATCTAAAAATATTTTATAATTGTTCTTAATCTCTTGCGTAGGATCTTTTTTTCAATTTTTTGTATGTATTAACATCTTGAAGCTGTTTTTGTAATTCCTGTAAATATTTCACCTTATCCATTATCCTTACACCCCTTTATCGGCTGGTTTAACTATTGAGGAGTCCTTTTTTAGTTCTTCTAGATTCTTCTTCTCCTGGAATGTTAAATTTAAACTATATTTAGAAAGGGGTTTTATCTTGTATATTTCGTCTAAACATGCCCATTCGAAGACTTTCATTGAATCTGATTTGAGAAATATAGGGTAAAAACTAGATTTTTTTTCTTTAATTCTGTATGGACAATATCTATATTACTCTCATCTTTAGGTAATATATCAGGATTTAATTCTAAATCTATCCTTTAAAAAAAAAATTTTAAGACATAATTTACGACTAAAACGATTATCAATAATTATTGCATTCATCAATTGGTATCCTCTGATATATAAAGAATCTTGAGCTCAGAGTGAAATTAGATGCACTTGAGACCTATGTATGGTTGAAACGCGTTGTGCTTTTAAACTATTTTGTGTGTGTGTGTGTGTATATATATATATACCTTTTATTTTAACAATTTGTTACAATAAAAATAACTCCTTACTTATTTTTGGAGTCTGCTGCTAATTCATCAGTTCCAGGTTCCTGTGGTTACACCTATACCAGTTACCTGTGTCTCAAGGAAGAGACGAGAAGTGCTAAAGGTTTAGAGCCAACTTTTAAAAGGCTCTGGAAATTGTGAGAGACTCACTTTCCTTATTTTCTATATTGTGTATATATACAGGTTACACTATGTAAATTTTATTTACCTACAGGGAGTGCAGAATTATTAGGCAAGTTGTATTTTTGAGGATTAATTTTATTATTGAACAACAACCATGTTCTCAATGAACCCAAAAAACTCATTAATATCAAAGCTGAATATTTTTGGAAGTAGTTTTTAGTTTGTTTTTAGTTTTAGCTATGTTAGGGGGATATCTGTGTGTGCAGGTGACTATTACTGTGCATAATTATTAGGCAACTTAACAAAAACAAATATATACCCATTTCAATTATTTATTATTACCAGTGAAACCAATATAACATCTCAACATTCACAAATATACATTTCTGACATTCAAAAACAAAACAAAAACAAATCAGTGACCAATATAGCCACCTTTCTTTGCAAGGACACTCAAAAGCCTGCCATCCATGGATTCTGTCAGTGTTTTGATCTGTTCACCATCAACATTGCGTGCAGCAGCAACCACAGCCTCCCAGACACTGTTCAGAGAGGTGTACTGTTTCCCCTCCTTGTAAATCTCACATTTGATGATGGACCACAGGTTCTCAATGGGGTTCAGATCAGGTGAACAAGGAGGCCATGTCATTAGATTTTCTTCTTTTATACCCTTTCTTGCCAGCCACGCTGTGGAGTACTTGGACGCGTGTGATGGAGCATTGTCCTGCATGAAAATCATGTTTTCTTGAAGGATGCAGACTTCTTCCTGTACCACTGCTTGAAGAAGGTGTCTTCCAGGAACTGGCAGTAGGACTGGGAGTTGAGCTTGACTCCATCCTCAACCCGAAAAGGCCCCACAAGCTCATCTTTGATGATACCAGCCCAAACCAGTACTCCACCTCCACCTTGCTGGCGTCTGAGTCGGACTGGAGCTCTCTGCCCTTTACCAATCCAGCCACGGGCCCATCCATCTGGCCCATCAAGACTCACTCTCATTTCATCAGTCCATAAAACCTTAGAAAAATCAGTCTTGAGATATTTCTTGGCCCAGTCTTGACGTTTCAGCTTGTGTGTCTTGTTCAGTGGTGGTCGTCTTTCAGCCTTTCTTACCTTGGCCATGTCTCTGAGTATTGCACACCTTGTGCTTTGGGCACTCCAGTGATGTTGCAGCTCTGAAATATGGCCAAACTGGTGGCAAGTGGCATCGTGGCAGCTGCACGCTTGACTTTTCTCAGTTCATGGGCAGTTATTTTGCGCCTTGGTTTTTCCACACGCTTCTTGCGACCCTGTTGACTATTTTGAATGAAACGCTTGATTGTTCGATGATCACGCTTCAGAAGCTTTGCAATTTTAAGAGTGCTGCATCCCTCTGCAAGATATCTCACTATTTTTGACTTTTCTGAGCCTGTCAAGTCCTTCTTTTGACCCATTTTGCCAAAGGAAAGGAAGTTGCCCAATAATTATGCACACCTGATATAGGGTGTTGATGTCATTAGACCACACCCCTTCTCATTACAGAGATGCACATCACCTAATATGCTTAATTGGTAGTAGGCTTTCGAGCCTATACAGCTTGGAGTAAGACAACATGCATAAAGAGGATGGTGTGGTCAACATACTCATTTGCCTAATAATTCTGCACTCCCTGTACTAAGCCACATTTGGTTTCAATTTGTTTTATATTTATTACCCAATGGTACATACTGAGAAATGTACCTTTCTAATATTTTGTTTGAATAGTTTACATTTATCCTCAGTGGGGTTTTTTCACCAAGGAGTTTATGCTTCTTGTTTTTCTTATCCTTCCTAAATAACGTGTACCCATTTACGTTAACTGCCCAGTCATGTCTCATCCCATCATGTTTCTGTTATGCCTATTATATCATATTCTTTAGTGTATGCTATTGCCTCTAGTTCCCCCATTTTGTTATATAGGCTCCCTGCGTTAGTAATCCTACATTTAATGAGTCATTTGTACTTTTTGTGAATTTTCATCAATATTACATACCTCCTCTGTTCTGAGCTTCCCGCCCATCTACTTTCTGTCCTATCTCCATTTTCTAGATTGCTTTGACCCTCCCCCCACCTAATACTAGTTTAAAATCTCCTCCAACCTTCTAGCCATCCTATCCCCCAGCACAGCAGACAATCTTCCGTTTAGGTGCAATCTATCACGACTATACAGGTTGTACCCACACGCAAAACTGGCCCAGTGCTCTAATAACGCAAGACCCTCTTTCCTGCACCAAGACTTCAGCCAAGCATTGACCTCTCTAATCTTCCTAGTTCCCTGAACTCATTGGTACCAATATGGACCATGACCGCAGGGTCATCCCCAGCCCCTCCCAATAACTCCTCCACTGTCAGCACCATGCCGGACCCAAGCACCCAGGAGACTGAAAACTGTCTGGTTGAGACGGTGGCAGATTACCCTATCTACTCTCTTAATAGTCCCCTACCACCATAAACTGTCTAGCCTTCCTTACCCTCTCAACTCCACCCGTATTAGAGGGGCTGTTAGAAGGAACAGTTTCCTGCAGTGCAGCTACTCCTGAACTGATGCTCCCAACATCTTCACTCAAACAAGCAAATCTGTTAGGCTGCACTAGATCAGGACTAGCTAAACCTTTCCTCTTCCCTCCCCCTCTGCTTTCTCGCCCCACTGTTACCCAGCTATGTGCCTGTTCTCCAACTGTCTCATCTCCCCCCACTCCACTACCTGCACCCACTAAACTCTGCTCAGTGAGCAGTAGACTCATCTGAAGATTGTCAATTTCCCTCAGTGTTGCAATTTGCCTCTCCAGATCTCCAATCTGAACTTCCAGAAAAGCCACTCGCTCACACCTACCGCAGAGGTATGGACCCTGGACAGATTCATCCAGGCATGCATACATGCAGCAGGATGTACACTAAAACTTGTAATCTTGCTAGCACTCTTCCCCAGTTACCAAAAGCACAAGTGAGCAAAACAATATTTACCCTCTTGGTTTAAACTCCCTTGTAGTTTAAAAACTCCTGTTTCAACTCCTACAAAAGAGACTACTTGAAATGGCCTACTTTCAAGCAAACTCCAGTGAGCAAGCTGTGAGTCAGTAGTGGGTTTAATTGGCAATACAAATACCACACAGGTGGTAATTAAGGGGCACAGCAAGAGGGGAAAAAAAGAGGGAAAACCTTTTTAAATAAAAACAGGCAAGGAGAAAATATAGAAAAGAAAGGGACAAAGTTTAATGAAGAAATTAAATTTTTTTTAAATTAAAACAGCAAAGCATAAAATCAGCAAAGATTAAAAAGGTCTATAAAAAAGATGGAAAAAAGTTTTTAATAAAAAAATTTTTAAACCTGCTTTTTCACTTGGTATTAATGAATACCAACCACAGCCCACCAGTTCTCCAAGAAACTCGTGTTTTAACTCCTACTTAAAAGACTACTTTAAATAGGCTACTTTCAATCAAACTCCTGTGAGTTAGCTTTTCAATTCTTTTCAGCAAACTTTTTTTTAAAGTGTGTAATGTAAACATAGCGGAAACCTTGTGGAGGGAAACTTAATAGATCACTTTTTACATTGAATATAAAGATCTTAGAATAACTAGACTGTGTATAATTTAAGTTCTCATGAATGTGTGTAGGGAGCTCAAAAAATTGTCAAATATAGGTTTTAATTTAAAATTCTCCGCCTCTATCTTTCTGAGGACTCATGCACAAATCCAACATTTTTATAGGCAAAAGTTCCACATGCTCACTGTGGAGGGTGAAAGATGCCGTGTTTAGTAAATTACCCATATATTAACAAAAATAAAAATCACTTCATAATAGCAGAAATACAAATATTGCAGTGCTCCAGTTTAATAAACTTATTTTGCTCTTAATTATTGGTATGTTATATTTATAAAGATATTTTCTTTTTAAACTAAGTAGTGAATACAGGTAGACTTTAATAACCTTTTTATTCTATATCCTGCCTATTGGTAAGCCATACTTGATAGATAGATATATTATGAACCTGCAATAAATCTCATATTGTGGTGGTGACTTAATTATCCAAAACGTCTTCATATCCTGGCATTTTTTCACCAAAAGTGTTTTTTTTTTTTTTTTTTGAAGTACCTAATCTATCTTTCATTGATCCCTATATTGCATGTATGCCAAAGATTATCTGGCCAGGGGATGGATTGCCCTTTTTTTTATATTGACTCACACAATTATTATGGAGGGAGTGCATCCTCCATTCAAGCATTCATGCCAATAAGATGCTACATAAATTAGAATTGAGAAAAGTCCTTTGTTCTCCCTTTTTCATTTTCATAGGAGTAAGTTTTCAGTAATCACTACAGACTATTTTTACTCCAATTTACTATACAGTATATATTTTTTTCTAATAAAATTAAAATATCTTTTTAGGCATGATAAATGACTAATGCCAAAATATAAAAAAAAAAAATCCACTTTTGGAATATTAATCTAAATTGAAACGATATGACCTATTGAATTCAAATCGACCCCAACTCATTGCATTATGTTTCGGCGTTGCCCAAATTAACAGATTTCATTATTCAATAAACGGCCGTTTATTTCCAATGTGTGTTTTGTTTTTTTTTGTTTTTTTTTAAACCGGATATTGGGGTGACTGTTAATTAGAAATTTACAGCTAACACTGTAATACTGCAGTGGTAAATTCCAATTCATTTTAGTTTTTAAGCACAAGAAACTGTCTAAAATCTCTGGAAAATCTTCATTAATTTTTAAATTGAATAATCACTTTTTGCAGAATCTGTAACATTTATTTAGAACAAAATAACTGCACTTATAGGTTTGTAAAACAATGTTCTGTATTTGCTACAGTAGTGCCCCTGCATGGATAAGGTTGAGTTTTAGTTCTGCTACGAAATTAGGTTGGGCATGCTACACTTGTGGAACTATAGGCAAGATGTTAACTTTTTTTTTTTTTTCTGCATAACTTTAATTAGCAAATTTTTCTCACTTGACAAGATTACAACATGATTTTTTTTCTTAATTTCTAAATAAATTAAACCTTTTTTTTTTTTTTTTTTTATATACACTTCAATTGTATGTGTTCTAACTATACTGGGCATTAATGCTCCAAAACTGCAGGATGTTTCACTATGCCCTAACTACTCTCACCACGGAGTCCCAGGTCCAATTGATACCTTAGCATCCACTCAGTCTGATGCATTTTTTTTTCTTGCATAAGTCTGACAGATGAGCTACATGCAGCCTATAGTTAGATTGAACAGTGAGTAGAGTTCAATACCTGCTTACACCAGGAAACCCGGCTAGCGATATCAATAGACAATTTTGTGTCTCCTCTGTCAGCCGGGACAGCACTGCATAGAGCCCTTTAAATTTATTCAGAATTCCGTAGTTGAACGATCGCACTCAGTCCCAGCGTTTATGGGCTGCGGGCTGCTGAAGGGAATTCCCAAGGGTCTAAATAGAATCTGACAGTCTCCCTGATGATTGAGTGGTAACTGATAACAATGTAATCAGCTGGAAAATCATGTGTCATTCAGTAATACAGGGAAATCTTTGTCAAATACTGAAAAAATGATATTGGATGGCGGCAACACACCACTCACTACTGTTTTAACAAAGAAACCCTTCTGCTTATATTAGTACTAGTATTAGCAAAGGATTTCGTTAGGGTAGTGTTGGGGATAGGGGCAAAGTTAATGTTTGGGTACGGTTTGGGAAAGGTAAGGGTTAATGCTGTTTTAGGGTTAAGGGCTACTTTATCATTAAAAGTAAGGTTACAATAGATTTAGCCAAAGTATAAGATAGTTAGTGCTAGGGTTGGTAAAGCATTTTGGGGATGGTAAAGGGTTAACATTAACAACCAAGATTCAAGGATCTAAAAATATAGATACGTGACACACAAGGCATTTAATAATCAGGATTGCGACAGGAATCAATTTTGAGTTATTGTTGGGTATGATGTATGTGTAAAAATTTAAGTAATTTTTTTTATAATTGTATTCTCATTTAATGTTTTATAAATAGAGGATATTAAATGAAAACCCTTTTAGTCCCTTAAAAACAATATGTAATGTGTGTAGAGCACGTAAAGCAAACCTTAAATAAGAGGAACAAACAGTGCAAAATATATCCCAAGGATTATATGCTACCTTTAATCTTTGGGTTTTTTTTTTTCTATAGACATATTATATATGTACTAAAATAAAAGAACCAAAGTGCGCAAAAAATATTAGCATCAGGATCTATATAAGGGTGATAGATATTATGGAAAAAATAATAAGTGTAATGGACCCTCCATCAATCGATGCTCCTAGTGCTTACCAAGGACCATCAGCACAGCACCAGACACCATAACCACCGCAGACCCACAAAGCCAATCAACAGTCTTGTACAGTTACACTCCTAGATAATGTACACAAACCCTCCCCCCTGCCTGTGATACAATTAACAAACACAATGGACTAACTCAATTACCCACAGGCAGACAACACCCCAAAACACCACATATCCCCACAAAAATACATCCCTGGAACAACATATCCAAAAATCACCCAGATCAGAGCAGGGGTTCAAACGTTTTCTGGAAGTTTCTTTTGACTGCACGCAAGCATGGCTTTCATGCCCAAAACAGTTCCACAGATTTAGGCTGTGCGGCTGGTCTCAATCCTGGAGATAATTGGCTTAAGTGGCTATGGTAACTTAATTATCTCCAGGTACAGGAAATATCTCTAAGTCAAAAACTACTACAAAAACGACAACACGTCTAATACAATGTTTAACCTATATGTCCAACATATCTCCAGATAGCTTGGATCTGAGCGCTTAATATGTCCAATATTAAAAGTGCCCTATAGTACAAGGAAGGGTGGGGTCAGACAATAGCAAGGGCTGATGAGATTGAGGAGGGACAAAGCAGCCAGGTTCAACTGGTCTGGCAGTGTTCCTGGGACAAAGCCCTTCTGGAGAACAATAGGACCAGAAAAAGGGAGGGAAAGTCACCTTTCAACATGTCTTTTTGCAGGGCCCATAGTCTTTGGGCAACAGGCTGGCAAACAGGCCCCTCCAAAACCCAGTGGCGACGTTATTTTCGCCACAATAATTAACTTAAAAGGTTGTTGGTTTTTTTTTATAAACAGAGGACCAAAAGAACATCGTGCAACACACATCAATTTAAATATATTATTTAATAGTTCTAATTTTGGCAAAACGTGTCCTCTAAACCCTCACAGAGCAAAATCATAAACAAATTTATGGGCGATGGTTAGTGTCTCTAAACAATAACAATACTTACCCTAGCTAGGTCTCTCTCTTTCACCCCCTCTTTCTCTCCCCTCTCCCTCCCCTCCCCCCCCCCACATTAATACTGTGTATAAGTGTATTCATGGCTGCCTATCTAGCCGCTAAAGAAATTACTTATTTTCCACTTTATACTCTTTCACAGAGGTACAGCGTAATAAATAGCCAAAAGCCATCTATTAAAGTTCTTACATCTTAATTCAACATGTTCGATAGTTGGTAAAGACCATATTTACTCGAATTTACTGTGCACCTCAATTTTTGAAACCTGGAAGCTGAAAAATGTTTTTGCTGGCAAATGTAATGCACATTTTATGCAAGATACTACACAACATTGTGTTGCAATGGAAATGTTTATTACCTTATACCATATGTAATAAACATTAACTCGCAAGTTGGAGTAAACTTTCAACTAATCTTAATTACTAAAAATAACATAAAAACAGAGTGTAAAGTAAGAGTCCACACTCCTTGCTTTTGGCAATTCAATTATATTTATTAAAAAGGCTAATTCAACAAACAATACATATACATTTGAAATGGGCTAGTATATGTTGCTAACAAAACTAGTCATTGAATGGAAAGTAAACTAAATGAACATAGTAACAGGCATAGACATGTGATTGCTACCACTCCATTGATCATCAGCGGGGAGAAAGAGAAAATGTGCTAATCACAGGGCTTTTAACAGGTTAGCCCTTCCTTCTGCTGGACACACCTCCCTCAGACAATAACTTGGGGGTTAACAGAACCAGAGTGCCTCCTGGGGGAAGGGGGGTTGCACTGGAAGGGAATGGAGGAGGAAACATAGAAACATAGAATGTGACGGCAGATAAGAACCATTCGGCCCATCTAGTCTGCCCAGGAGTTTAACGCAACTGGTTTTGACTTTTCGAATGCCATGTGCTTCACAGAAGACTCCATTATTGCCTAAGGGTAGAATGGGTCTTGAATCCCTGTATTGGAACACAATAACAGTTCATTGGCATACAGTTTGGCTGTTAATCAGTCCCCCCACTTATTACACCATAGTAACATTGTGTCAGGACCTCGCGGCACCCTCACCTCTTCTGGCACCCGTACCCCACTTGCAGTGATTTCACTGTGCTGCCCACCGCGAGGATCGGTGTTTCCTTAACGCTTGCGTTGGTGTTCCGTCCCGCCGGAAGTTTGACGCTGCACACTCGCATGCAGCATCCTTAAATAAGCGCCAGAGTCAGCCACCTGACTCAGCGTGCTTTGATGACCTCACAGGACTAAGTAGGTCAAAATAGACAATGTAAATGAATATTTACAGATCTAACAGGCAAGATAAAGTACATAATACAATTTTATTCACTAACACATTTGTTAGTAAAAGCAATCCTATGGGGTTCATCCCACCAGGGGCTTCCTAATGAACAATTCTGCAGTATGTACAAGTGAAGCATTAAAAAACCTCCCTCCCAACCATAGTCTCAAACCCCTTAAATACTTTATTTGGCTCCTATTTTCTTTCCCTGCTGAGAGATTCCCTCCTATGCAATTCAGACTTTCCAATGTCATTGCCTATCTCGCCTAATGACGTCATGCTTTCCACTTCATTCCGGGTGCTAGGGCCAGTGTGCTTGTAAGTCCACACATCATGGAAGCGATTATGCATGTGTTCCACTTCGCTCACTGCCTGATCGGCTGTGTGTAGTCCTTGGTTCGGGTCAAGTCATTAAGTCGGCATGTGGGGAAGAAGGGGTATGATTAAAAGCGCTTATAACAAAGTGTTATAAAATCTAAATGAACTTTATTAATAAAAATATACATTAAATTTCTAGTATAAGTATAAGGACTACATGAACTCTACCCAAATTTATGCACAAGATACATGAATCGGTTTATATATGGATGCATTCTTCTAGATGGGCCTTAACTTTTTCACATCAAATCTTCCTTAATGGTCAAATCCAACTATGTTCAATTTTATATTCCCTCCCCTTCCCCTCTCCCCCAATAAATGGAGGGGTGGGGTGGAAGGTATGTTAAATAATGAAACAAATTGGATACACTTTTTTATTTAAATATATCAAACTGATCTGCTTAACAAATAGGAGTATTTAAAAATGGATGAGAGCGGGGCAAAAGGACAGTTAATACACATAGGTCTACACATGTACACAAGAAAACTGCTTGCACCAGCCCTGGATGTAGTATGTTATTTCATTACTACAAGACTTTAATTCAGGTTTACACATAAGCAAACTCCTCCTATTTTTAAATCTAACTATTTAAATTAGTTGTGTAGTTAGTGGGTGAATGCAGTCAAAGTGGTGAAAAGGGTGAGAGAAACAATGTGTTAGGTGGAAAGAGAAACCAACATGGAGGGAAGAAGAGTCAAACCAATGGAGTGGGGAGGAAGAAGAGTGGTTGAATTGGAAGAGAAAATCCCAAAAACTGATTCCGAATCACACACCGTAACAAAACAAACACACTGCAATCACCTATCCTATACTATAAACACACCCAGGTATTTAATGGGCATGTTGCTGGACCCCAATCTATATTTTGGCCTCCACATTGAAAAATTCTCAAACTATACCCAAAAACACATGCAGCGAAACAAATCCTGTCTAAACCCGACAGTAAAACAGATTGTACATCAAATAATGCCAGTCATTTAATATCGGGAAATAGTGTATGCAACTGCACCCCAAACCCACCTTTATAAACTTACTACATTGTATAACTCATTGTGCTACTTTGTAGTTACATGACCCTCTATTGCGATATGGTAAAAGAACTAAACTGGCTTTTGCTGGAATCCAGAAAACAACTTTAATCTTTTCAGTCTTGTGTTTAATAACATTTTTGGAAACCTCCCACCCTACAAGAGCATAATGCTCTCAGCGGTTGTTCCCACCTGGTGTAAAGTACCAGTACATTATGTAGTCTACCTCAATAGAAAAAGCGCATCTCAATCTATTTTTTTTTTTTTTTTTTTCTACAGAGCACCACAATTATGGAATAACCTAGGACACTTTTTTTAAATCTACCTCCAGCCTAAAATCCCCCTCTACATATCTCAAAACAGAATGCACCTGCATGGTTGATTATATTCCTTACCTGCTCTTACATTTATATATGTGCAGTGTATTATTTCGAATGTTATATTGTACCCTATTGTAGTGATGTTACATAGTTACATAGCTGAAAAGAGACGCGTCCATAAAGTTCAGCATTCCTCACATGTTTTTGCTGTTGATCCAAAAGAAGGCAAAAAAACGGTCTGAAGCGCTTCCAATTTTGCAACAAACTAGGAAATAAATTCCTTCTTGACCCCAAAATAGCAGTCAGATGTATCCTTGGATCAAGCGGCTATTACCCCACTAATTAGAAATTATCCCTGTAATGTTTTTGCAAGTATTTATCCAATTGCAGTTTAAACATCTGTATCGACTCTGACAAAACCACCTCTTCAGGCAAAGAATTCCATATCCCTATTGCTCTTATTGTAAAAAAACATTTTCTTTGCCTTTGATGAAATCTCCTTTCTTCAAGCCTAAATGTGTGACCTCGTGTCCTATGTATAGCCCTCTTTATGAATAGAGTTCCAGATAATGGTTTGTACTGGCCACGAATATATTTGTATAATGTTATCATATCCCCTCTCAGGCACCGTTTTTCCAAACTAAAGAGACTTCAATTTTTTAACCTTTATTAACTAAAAAGCTCCATTCCTTTTAATCAATTTTGTAGCTCGTCTCTGCACTTTTTCTAGTTCCCTATCCTTTAGAACAGGTGCCCAAAATTGCACAGCATATTCAAGGTGTGGTTTTACCAGTGATTTATAAAGAGGTAAAATTATATTTTCATCTCATTTATGCCCCTATTTATACATGACAAAACCTTACTGGCCTTGGCAACGGCAGATTGACATTGCATATTGCTCCCTAATTTGTTGTCTATTACAATTCCCAAATCCTTCTCGTGTGTGGTTATCCCTAGTTCACTACCATTTAGGGTGTAAATGGCTTGTGCATTCTTAACCCCGAAGTGCATAACTTTGCATTTCTCTGTTAAATTTCATCTATTTTAATGCCTAGTCCCCCAATCTATCCAAATCCCTCTGCAGCAAAGCAATATCCTGCTCACATTTTATTACTTTACACAGTTTTGTCATCTGCAAACACTGAAACATGGCTTTCAATGCCCATTTCAAGATAATTTATAAATGTTAAATAGAAGCAGTTCCAAAACAGAACCCTGGGGGACACCACTTAGCGCTTTTGTCCAGCCTGAAAAATTACCATTTATGACAACTCGTTGTACTCTATCCTTAAGCCAATGTTCTACCCAAGAACAAGAATATTCATCTAGACCAATTTCTTCTAGTTTGAAGACTAACCTATTGTGAGCAACCGTATCAAATGCCTTGGCAAAATCCAAGTAGATCACATCCACTGTAACACCCTGATCTATACTTCTACCTACTTCTTTGTAGAATGCAATTAGGTTAGTTTGACATGACCTATGTTTCATAAAACCATGCTGATTATTGCTAATAACACAGTTCTTCCCAATGAATTCCTGAAAATTATCCCTTAATAGCCGTTCAAATAATTTCCCAGTCACAGAAGTTAAGCTCACAGGTATATAATTTCCAGGCAAGGATTTTGAACCCTTTTTAAATATAGGAACAACATCTGCCTTCCTCCAATCCTCCGGTACAATACCTGAAACAAAAGAATCTTGAAAAATTTAAATACAGAGGTTCACTTATTTGCCCACTTAGCTCCTTAAGTGGATGCAGTCAGGCCCCGGAGCTTTATTTACATTACTTTTCTTTAATAGCTGTAACACCTTGTCTTACGTTATCCAATCACAAGTTATCTGCAAGTTTGTTGCAGCAATAATTTGCTTATCTCTTGCCATAGGATCTTCATTAATATATACTGAAGAAAGTTATTTAAAATTTCAGCCTTTTCCTGGTCTATATTGACTAACAGACCCATCTCTGTTTTTAGTGTACCTACTTTAATTTTTTTTTTTTTTTAGAATTTATGTACTTGAGAAAAATTTGGGGGTTGGTTTTGCATTCTTTGGCTATCAATTTCTCATTTTCTAGTTTAGCCACTTCAATTGCCTTTTTGCAAGCATTATTGGCTAACTTATATCTTTATAGGATGCCTCTGATTTGTCTGATTTTAAATGCCCTTTATTTTTAATCTTTTACTTCTCTACTAAGCCACATTGGTTTTAATTTGTTTCTTTTATATTTATTACCCAATGGTACATACTGAGAAATGAACCTTTCTAATATTTGTTTGAATAGTTTCCATTTTTCCTCAGTGTTTTTATCACTAAGGAGTTTATGAAAGTCAATATGTTGTAGAGCTGCACTAATCTTATTAAAATTGGCTTTTTTTTTAATTATAGGTTTTAATATACCCCACGTGCTTTTTATTTTTTGAGTTTATTTCAAGTTACCATATCGTGATCACTATTTCCCAAATGCTCCCCTACTTGAATGTTGGTTAAAAGATCAACATTGTTTGTTATGAGATCCAGACAAGCATCCTTTCTAGTTGGTGCTTGTACCAGTTGTGACATAAAGGTGTCATTTAACACATTCAAAAACCTGATTCCCCTTGCTGAAGTACTAGTCCCTCTGTCCCAAATTATGTCTGGGTAATTAAAATCTCCAATAATTAAAGTGTTACCCCGATTTGCAGCTTTACCAATTTGCTCGAACAGTTCTTCCTCATTAATATTTACATGTGGTGGTTTATAACATATCCCAACCAATAATTGATTTCCCTTTGTTTGCCCCAAGCAGAAATCTACCCATAAAGCTTCCACATTTTCCTTGTCACACTCCACATGCCTAAGATTTGACTTTAACTCATGGCTTACATACAAACATACCCCACCACCCTTCTTGTTTTTCCTATCCTTCCTAAATAGCGTGTACCCATTTACGTTAACTGCCCAGTCATGTGTCTCAGCCCACCATCTTTGTTATGACTACTATATCATATTCTTTAGTGTATGCTATTGCCTCTAGTTCCCCCACTTGTTATATAGGCTCCTTGCATTAGTAAGCATACATTTAATATTACCATGAGTCATTTGTACTTTTTGTGAATTATCAATATTACATACCTCCTCTGTTCTGAGCTTTCCCCTCCCCCCCCATCTCCACCCCTTTGTTCTGAGCTAAAGCCCATCTCTTTTCTGTCCTATCTCCATTTTCTAGATTGCTATGACCCTCCCCCCCGACTACTAGTTTAAAATCTCCTGCAACCTTCTAACCATCCTATCCCCCAGCACAGCAGACCCTCTTCCGTTTAGGTGACTATACGGGTTGTACCCAAGCGCAAAATAGGCCCAGTGCTCTAAAAACCCCAAATTCTCTTTCCTGCACCAAGACTTCAGCCACGCATTGATCTCTCTAATCTCCCACTGCCTTTCTGCTGTAGTGCACGGCACAGGTAATATTTCTGAAGATATTACCTTGGAGGTCCATTGCTTTAGCTTACTTCCTAGATCCCTGAACTCACTCTTTAGGACCTTCCATTTTCCTCTGACTTTGTCATTGGTACCAATATGGACCATGACAGCTGGGTCATCCTCAGCCCCTCCCAATAATCCCTCCACTCTGTCAGCAACATGTCGGACCCGAGCACCTGGGAGACAAACTGTCCAGTTGAGTCGATCAGAGTGTCAGATTACCCTATCTACTCTCTTAAAAATAGTCCCCTACCACCACAACCTGTCTAGACTTCCTTACCCTCTCAACCCCACCCGTATTAGAGGGGCTGTTAGAAGTTAGGGCTGTTCCTGCTGTACAGCTACTCCTGAGCTGATGCTCCCAACATCTTCACTCAAATGAGCAAATCTGTTAGGCTGCACTAGGTCAGGACTAGCTAAACCTTTCCTCTTCCCTCCCCCTCTGCTTCCTCGCCCCACTGTTACCCAGCTATGTGCCTGTTCTCCAACTGTCTCATCTCCCCCCACTCCACTACCTGCACCAACTAAACTCTGCTCAGTGAGCAGTAGACTCATCTCAAGATTGTCAATTTCCCTCAGTGTTGCAATTTGCCTCTCCAGATCTCCAATCTGAGCTTCCAGAAAAGCCACTCGCTCACACCCACCACAGAGGTATGGACCCTGGACAGATTTATCCAGGCATGCATACATGCAGCAGGATGTACACTGAGTAAAACTTGTAATCTTGCAAGCACTCATCCCCAGTTACCAAAAAACACAAGTGAGCAAAAACACTGTTTACCCTCTTGGTTTAAACTCCCATGTAGTTTAAAAACTCCTGTTTCAACTCCTACAAAAGAGACTACTTGAAATGGCCTACTTTCAAGCAAACTCCGGTGAGCAAGCTCTGTGAGTCAGTAGTGGGTTTAATTGGTAATACAAATCCCACACAGGTGGAAACCACACACCATCCTCAAAGACCTGAGTCCCTTTCACTACACTTGATATCCATGTAAAAGTGTCATGACATCTGTAAGCTCTGCCATTGCTTCCTGTCCTTGGCTGACAAAGAGCTTAAACCTCTCACCTATTAATGTTCAGCTCTTTGTATCTCCATGGTATATGCAGGTAATTGTAAACAATGCCACCAGACATTCTAAAGGAAGGATTCAGTGAAAGCAAACTGGAAAACATAACCAATGCTTCCCTGGTGAAACTCTGCCAGGAAACAGGGAGAGAGTCTAACTTGCCGTATGTTTTCCAGCTTGCAAATATCTGGAATTGATGGTCTCTGTTTACAGCTTCCAGCCATGGAAAGCAGCCAGTGAGAGCTACATACAGGGTGACTCCAAATGCCCAGACATCAATACTTGGACCCAAGTGTAGATACTGGTTAGGTTCCAGAATAGAAAGCTCAGGTGCCATGTATGGTATTATGAGACATCGATGGGATGAATTTACCAAAACGTTCTGTTAGACCAAAATCTCCGATCTTGATGTTGTGGCATTCTTTATCCATAAGCAAGATGTTGTCTGGTTTCAGGTCTCTGTGCACCAACCCTTGATTATGAATGAAAAATAATGCTTCGGAAATCTGAGCAGCACAACGCTTCACAATGTATTCTGGTAACCCAACCTAAAAGATTTAGAGAAAAAAAAATTCAGTAAAATATAAAGTAAAGATAAAATAAAACTTTTTTACCAATATCATTCCCAAAAACATTATTTTAATAAATCAGCTGATAACTCTCCTCTAGCAAAAGTATTCCTCAAATATTAGATATTGTGTTGTAAGCAATGATTTACGCATACAATGTTTAATTATCAATGTACACCATACATCCAGTTCTGCGTTATATATGCTGCTGAAAACAGAACAGTATGCAGCTATTTCAAAATTAGCCCAGAGTTGACAAAGTAATTAGTACTTTATATATTTTTATGGAGATGGCTGTGTTTTTAATTTTTTTTTAAATTAAATAACTTCAACATTGATAATTAACCAAACTAAGATGCAGCTAGAACAAGTGTTGGTAACCAGTGGCCCACCTGTTCTTAGTGATATACAATTACAGCAAATATCCTCTGCCAGATATTGTTATAGTACATAGGGTGTAGGGTATCAGGTTGCCCATGCCTAAATTAGCATATATATACTCTAACAAGACCATGCATTGTTACTAATCTGCTTTAAAATACCACTGATACTATTCCAAAGAAATTATATAGCATATTTTCCTTACCTTCTCAACAATAATGGATTCAAGGGTCCCTGCTGTTGCCACCTCCTGGACATAGATGTAGTGGTTCAGGGTATCGAAGAAGTAGGGGTAGGTAGTAATGATACCCCTGTGATGAGAAAGATAGACCACAACATTGAATTCCTTGACAAAGGCATCTTGGTGGGTTCTTTCTTTCATGAGTTTTAGCGCCACTGATCGACCTGGTAAAAATTATCAAGACGGTTGTTAAAACCATTTTCATGAATACAATCAACTATACTAACGTAACGAGTGTCAGGCATAGCATGAGCATGTTTAATATAATACTATTAAGAGTTCTCTTTAAATGCTCCAGTATTTCCTTCTGGGTGCCGTGTGCGTGCATGCGACACTTGGAAATTAATTTAATTTGCCTATTGTTTTGGCTGTGCCAGTGCAGCAAGATATACAATGTAAAGACGAAAAAAAGTTTGTGCAAAAAGTGCAATTTCTGCTTAAAGTACAGGTTGTTATAGCCAATAACTATTCTAAATATTGTATGTTATTAGATGAGCACACGTGCCAACAAAGGCTTCAGGGATATTCAAACAGTCTATGTACCTGCTAGCTTGTCGTAAGCCAGTAAAACTTGACCAAAGGTCCCTTTTCCAAGCTTTTCAAGAACCTGGTACTGGTCTGGAATCATCTGGACCTCTTGGTTTTCGGGTGTATTTTCCATTGCAATGAGCTGGAAGGCAGGTTCTTTACTCAGATCTGAAGCGTAGACCTGAGGATGCAAACAGTTTTAAACTGCTTTTTTATAATCTATTCTAAGTAAAGATAAATCTTCATTACAAATAATGCTAATATTTAACCAATGTTTTGCTATAACGTGTTTGACAAACTCAGTGAATGCGAACATCCTATGTTAGCATCCTCTGTACATTTACCAAAATTATAGTATTGCAATCTAAAGCTATGAAGTGTAGACAGTTTCCAAGTTGGGAAACATAAAGTAAGACAAATCGTCCCATTCCATGTAGAACAATTCTCTCCCACTCCTTTTCTCCTGCCAAAGAGTAGTTGAACTTAGCAGGCACAAAACAAATAATGAAAGCATGGTAAAGTGTGAATCTAGTAGTTTTTGGAAGAGGACAAGACCAGTTCTTCAGAATGGGTCCATGGAGAGATCTGCCTCCAGAAAGTGGTAAAAAGACCGCAAAATGCATTTATGGGGTGTGTTAATAGACCTGAGGAATATTCGAATACAATTGGAGAGACTATAGAACAGATGGACTGTGTATAATCCAGACATTATATGTAAAATTAGGTAGCACTTTATACAGATGTTAACACGTAAATGCAAATGGTATATTTCAACAAATAGTATTTAATAGATTGAATTGTTCTTTTAGCCAGACCAAATTTTGTGCCAATGTTCAGAAATCACCTGTTAATATTCCAGAGTGTCCTGACTAACCCCAAATGAATTAGATGCTATGAATTAAAGGACAGAACCAGTTTTACAAACCAAGCTACACATTAAAACATTTCTCTCTCCACCTACTGTGTAATACAACTTTAAATCACGCTATAGGTTGACTGAGACTTACGTGAAATTTAGTCCAACATACAGAGAACCAAATGTTAGTCATCCAACAGGAATAATAATCATGTACATTTTTTTTATTCCCTGAACATCTGATTGTTTCTATTTCAGTATTCAGTTTAAGCTTTAGTTTCTTTAAACAAATGTTATTTTATAGCAAAATAACAAATTTTCAAATTAGAGGAGTTGTAGACCGTTTCCATCTCTACTATTTTAACCTACTCTTTGCTACTTATCTATATCACCATGATGTGTAAAAAATAAAAAAATAATTACACTCCCTTCAAACATCATGTATCAGTTTATAAGGAATATTAGAGATTACCTTTAAAATCTTACTATCAACCCTGGGTTGAGATCACTTTGGAATATTGAAAAAGTGATCTTTCAAAAGTTCAACACGTGGAAATTGTCTCCTACAGTCCAATGTCTTAAAGAGGTTCCTGCTAAACAAACAAGAAGTCAAATTCTGAAGGCTGTAAGCCTGCTAATGGTCTTTTATAGGAAAACTGCCCTGACTAAACTATAAACCCCTCCCTTAATTGGATGCAAATTGAGTATCCCACCAATAGCCATGGTCATGTTAAATAGGTGTGAAGATTTCTATTGGTCAGTGTCCAAGCAGTGGGTGGAGGAAAGTTATATGTAATATGTTAATTAGAAACACACTGCAGTATCTGTTTCATTAGCATTATAATTACCTTTTAAGAATTGGTTTTTAAAGAAATGTGTAATGTAAAGATAGCATAAACCTTGTGGAGGAAAACTTAAATTATACAGTCTAGGTATGGTAAAATCTTAATATTCAATGTAAAAAATTATTTATCATGATTGTGTAGGAAGCTTAAAAGATAGGTTTTAACTTAGAAAATCCAGCACCTCTATCTTTCTGAGACCTCATGCATCAATACAGTGTTTTTTGGTTTTTTTTGTGCCAAAAGTTGCACATTATCACTGTGGAGAATGAAATATGTATTCTTTATTAAACTGGAGTACTGCAAAATTGTGTGTTCTGCATTTTTTTAAGTGATTTTGTTGTTGATAATTTTATAGGTTGGATTTTAAGATTAGAAATTGGTCTATAGCTTAAAACATAGAAACATAGAATGTGACGGCAGATAAGAACCATTCGGCCCATCTAGTCTGCCCAATTTTCTAAATACTTTCATTAGGCCCTAGTCTTATCTTATAGTTAGGATAGCCTTATGCCTATCCCACGCATGCTTAAACCCCTTTACTGTGTTAACCTCTACCACTTCAGCTGGAAGGCTATTCCATGCATCCACTAACTTCTCAGTAAAGTAATACTTCCTGATTATTTTTAAACCTTTGCCCCTCTAATTTGACTGTCCTCTTGTTGTGGTAGTTTTTCTTCTTTTAAATATAGTCTCCTCCTTTACTGTGATTCCCTTTATATATTTAAATGTTTCTATCTCATCCCCCCTGTCTCGTCTTTCCTCCAAGCTATACATGTTGAGATCCTTTAACCTTTCCTGGTAAGTTTTATCCCGCAATCCATGAACCAGTTTAGTAGCCCTTCTCTGAACCCTCTCCAAGGTATCAATATCCTTCTGAAGATACAGTTTCCAGTACTGTGTACAATACTCCAAGTGAGGTCTCACCAGTGTTCTGTACAATGGCATGAGCACTTCCCTCTTTCTACTGCTAATACCTCTCCCTATACAACCAAGCATTCTGCTAGCATTTCCTGCTGCTCTATTACATTGTCTGCCTACCTTTAAGTCATCAGAAATAATCACCCCTAAATCCCTTTCCTCAATGTTGAGGTTGGACTCTATCAAATATTCTGTACTCTGCCCTTGGGTTTTTACGTCCAAGATGCATTATCTTGCACTTATCCACATTAAATGTCAGTTGCCACAATTCTGACCATTTTTCTAGTTTACCTAAATCATTTGTCATTTGGCTTATCCCTCCTGGAACATCAACCCTGTTACATATCTTAGTATCATCAGCAAAAAGACCTACCTTACCATCAAGACCTTCTGCAATATCACTAATAAAAATATTAAGGAGAATGGGTCCAAGTACAGATCCCTGAGGTACCCCACTGGTGACAAGTCCAAGCTTCGAATATATTCCATTAACTACAACCCTCTGTTGCCTGTCACTCAGCCACTGCCTTACCCATTCAACAATATTGGAATCCAAACTTAAAGATTGCAGTTTATTGATAAGCCTTCTATGTGCAACAGTGTCAAAGCCTTACTGAAATCTAGGTAAGCAATGTCTACTGCACCACCCTGATCTATAATTTTAGTTACCCAATCAAAAAAATCAATAAGATTAGTTTGGCATGATCTCCCTGAAGTAAACCCATGTTGTCTCTGATCTTGAAATCCATGTGTTTTTAGATGTTCATCAATCCTATCCTTTAACATGGTTTCCATCACTTTCCCCACTACTGAAGTAAGGCTTACTGGCCTATAGTTGCCAGACTCCTCTTACCTATTACCTTTCTTGTAAATGGGCACAACATTCGCTAACTTCCAATCTTCTGGGACTACTCCTGTTAACAATGATTGGTTAAATAAATCTGTTAATGGTTTTGCTAGTACACCACTAAGCTCTTTAAATAGCTTTGGGTGTATTCCATCAGGTCCCATTGACTTATTTGTCTTTACTTTTGAAAGTTGAAATAGAACCTCTTCCTCTGTAAACTCACGTGTAATAAATGACTCATTTATCCTTTTTCTCAACTGAGGTCCCTTTCCTTCATTTTCATCTGTAAATACATAACAAAAATATTCATTGAGGCAGTCAGCTAGACCTCTATCCTCGTCTACATACCTTCCTTCTTTTGTTTTTAATCTAACTAATCCTTGTTTTACTTTTCTTTTCTCATTTATGTATCTTTTTTACTGACTGTGCAATTTTCTCTTGTGTGTGATTTGGAAGCTCTTATAACTTGCTTAGCCTCTTTCTGCCTAATCATATAGATCATTTTGTCTTCCTCACTCTGGTTTTTTTTATAATTCCTAAATGCTAACTTTTTGTTTTTAACTATTTTGGCCACATCTTCGGAGTACAACAGTGGTTTCTTGAATTTTTTACTTTTACTGACAAGCCTAATGCAATCTTCTGTTGCCTTCAGTAGTGCAACTTTTAAATAATCCCATTTCTCTTGGACTCCATTTAAATTGCTCCAGTCTGATAATGACTCCTCTACCCATATTCTAATTTTAGAAAAGTCTGTTTTGCTAAAGTCTAAAACTTTTGTTTTTGTGTGGTGTGACTCAGTCACTGTTCTTATATTAAACCACACTGACTGATCACTGGATCCTAAACTTTCACCTACAGTAATATCTGATACCAAATCTTCATTTGTTAACACTAAATCTAGTATGGCCTCTTTACGAGTTGGCTCCTCAACAACTTGTTTTAGAGACAATCCCAGTAGGGAGTTTAGAATATGTGTGCTCCTGGCACAAGTAGCTAATTTTGTTTTCCAATTTACATCAGGAAGATTAAAGTCACCCATGATGATAACTTCCCCCTTCATTGTCATTTTAGCTATTTCCTCAACTAGTAGATTATCTAACTCTTCAATTTGTCCTGGGGGCCTATAAATCACACCTACACGAGTTACTGTGTGATTACCAAATTCTAACGTAGCCCAAACGGACTCTGTTTGCCTCACTAACTTTTATTAGGCTAGATTTTATGCTATCCTTCACATACAAGGCCACCCCTCCCCCTTTCTTGCCTTCCCTATCTTTCCTATATAAAGAGTACCCTGGTATTGCTATGTCACAGTCATTTTTCTCATTGTACCATGTCTCAGTAACAGCGACTAAATCTACACTATCAGTTGCCATTATTGCCACAAATTCATGGATCTTATTCCCTAAACTGTGAGCATTTGTAGACATGACTCTAAGCTTATCATTTTTTAACACACTTGCTACAGGCACCTTCTGTCCTTGTTTTTGGGGACAATTGGATTGATGTTTTATCACCCTTTTGCCCCCCCCTCCTAGTTTAAATACATCCTAGCAAAACCTCTGAACTGCTCACTGAGAACATTTGTTCCCTTTTGAGAAAGATGAAAACCATCTTTTTTGTACAGCTTATCTCCATTCCAAACAGAGCTACCATGAGAAATAAAGCCAAATCCTTGCTCCTGACACCATTCACCAAGCCACAAGCTAAAGTCCCTAATACGCATCTGCCTGTCGTTCTGAGTGTTATGCACAGGCAGAACTTCAGAGAATGACAGTGTGGAAGCAACCTGCCGTATATCATTGGCAAAAACACTAAACTTCCTTAACCTCGGAAACCTCATTGCAAGCCAAGTCATTTGTCCCTAGATGGACAAGTACATCCAATTCCCCTTCCTGCTTTGCTTGCTTAACAATATTACAGATACGTCTCCTGTCTCTGTGAGCAGTAGCTCCGGGAAGACACCTCACAAGACCACCATTGTCCATCTCCACACCTCTTATAATGGAATCCCCCAACAACTGCTTTCTATTAGGCCTCACCATAGTCTCCAAGCCGGTCTCCACAACACCATTAGCCTCAGTGCCTCTATCCACAACACCACTAGCCTCAGTGCCTCTCTCCACAACACCATTACACTCTGAAAGTGCAGAAAATGAATTATGAAGAGCAACAGACTGGGCAAAATGCCTTTTATCCACAACTCTAAGTCTACCAGATCCTACAGTAATCCATCTGCCTTTCCTAGTAAATCTCTGCGGCAGTGGCTTTGCAGCAGTTCCAGCCTGAGTTTGTTCACCAGATAATTTACAAATCTCAGACTTCAAAAATACAATCTCCTGCCGCAAGATAGAGAACTGTCTACAGATTAGACAACAACCAAACCTCCAAAAAGTGGAACGTGAAACAAATGCATAGCAATTGTTACACTGAACTAAGTCTGCCATTCCAGTTAGGAGAATAATTTAAATCTAACAAATCTTAACTTTGTATTTATCCTCCTGAATACCTCAGATTACCTCCAGTTTATCTCCAGAATATCTCCAACTACACACTTAGAAACGGCACTCTCCAGAATATCTCCAACTACACACTTAGAAACAGCACTTAGAAGTAGCAACAAGCTATATTAGCAAAGCTAATGACAACAAGCCTTATATAACTCCTAAAATCACCACCCACTATGAATGTTTAACACCTGGGTAGGCCTCTGATTATTTGCAAACAATAGCTAATTAACCAGCAATCAATAGCAAGTGACTAGCTTAATCATATCAAATGCCTTATAATTACCAACAGGAATTCAAACCTTGTGCAATCAGTAACCTGTTCCTACAGATGAATCTTACCTGTAACAGTAGAAAAGAAAGCTCTTAGCACAACTCTTAGACAGTTGAAGCTTCTGTAAAACTCTCCAGAATATCTCCAACTACACACTTAGACACAGCACTTAGAAGTAGCACCAAGCTATATTAGACAAGCTAATGACAAGCCTTATATAACTCCTAAAATCACCACCGACTAGGAATGTTTAAATCTCTTTAGACATGACCAATAACTAATGCCGATATATTCTAAAAATACAATAGTAACTATTTGAATATGCAATAATTATTTTCTGAAATTTAATTGACTAAAGGGATAGGTGTGATATGAATTTTAATGCACTTTCTTTTCCAGATGTATTTGCATTACAACTGAGTTAGCTGGTTAACAATTTTGGAATATTAAGCTGAATTTGAACTTTGTGACCCATTGAATTCAAATTACCCCTATCCAATTGTATTGTTTCGGCGTTGCCTATATGAACAGATTTAGTTGACCAATAAACAGCAGTTTATTTTTATTGTTTTATAAACTTGATCTTGGGATGACTATTATAATTCTAGTAAATTTCAAGTAATTTTAATTTTCAGTCCAACAAACTGTAAAAATTAATGTAGATTTTAGTGAAATTCTATAAATTTAATAGTCTTAACAGAATATTAGATATATTGCAAACACAAGAACGGATATAAAATACAGAATTTCTATATTCGATGAGGTACGACCTCGTCTGGAAAAAGGTTGAGCTTTGGTTATGCTATGAAATGAGATTGGGCAGACGAGAGTTGTTGAAAATGTTATATTTGTTACCTTTTTTTTTTATTACACTAATAGCAACATGAAAAATAGGAGTAATTGGAGCCATAGGTATCAATTTCTTCCTCAAATCTTTTTATTTGTACCATACTATACTGCCGTATCTAGAAGTCATATTACTTGTACATCACATTTATTAGTTGGGTTACTTGGAAGCTTCAAATAAGATGCTTTGCTACTAGTTCGGAGTGTCACAAATCATTACAGCTCCTTCTGTGCCAGCCTTCAGAACTGTTAGATTCATAATTTTTCAGATGTTTGCAGGTCAAATTTTCATTTGGTCAAACTATTAATATCAATTATTGTATTTCTTACAAATGTAATGTTTACTCTCGGACTCTGCTACTAATTTAGAGGGGTATTGTTCTACAGCTCATTGAAGTTTGTCCACATTTAATAGCATATTATCCAATAGAAAAATAAGACCTTTTTAACTGAACAGTGCTCATTTTCATTTTTTTTTGCTATTTGTTTGAAAGTTTTTTTTTTTTTTTTTGTTTTTTTTTGCGGATTTTGTTATGAGGCTATTATTAATGCCTCACTCCTTATTATTCATTATTCTGGCTCCCCCTATAGGTGAGTATAACACAGATGCTGTCATTCACAATTCCCAAATGTTATATCCTGTATTCACTATTTTGGTATCAGTAAAGCTGAATTTTGTTTTACTTTTTTTTTTTTTTTTTCTTGCTTCAATGTGGGTCTATAATTATTAATAATCGGGAATGTGGAAAGCTCTCTGAATTGGTTTCCCTTTGTAAACTTTTTATTTAACTCCTCTTAAACTTGCTTTTACAAATTTAAAACCGATACCATATTATATACTATATAATAAACTATTCACAATTGATCCCCAAAAGTCAACATTATTAGTCGTTACCAGATCCATATAAGTAACCATTATAGTAGGTGCTTCTAACTGAGAAACTAAGGTCTAAATTCTTCTACCTACGTCAATGTCTAGATAGTAATAATATCCAGGGATTATGGTTTTAACTCCGATGTATACCTTTTCAATTTGCTCTAACAGCTGGTTTTCTGGAATAATGAAATTTTGGGGGTTTCTAAGATACTCCTACAACTACAATATTTCTCCTCTTACCTCCTAACAGGATTTCTACCCAAAAGGCCTACACATTTTACTTTTATGCAGGGCCGACGCTACCATAAGGTTGCACAAGCAACCGCCTTAACGTCTCCTAACCTGGAAAAGCGGTGCGGAGGTGAAAGGAATGAGTCAGTCACTATAATCAGTGGCAAAGGCCACATAGATACATATCATATTTTAGGCCCCAACACTCTTGGCGGAAGAATAAGTGTCCAGTGGATGCTAAGGTGAAAGTGAATTTCACAAGTGTATGTGAAAATAAATGAAACAATCTGGCATTAGTTTCCCTTTTTCCAAAGATTCTACCCCAAAGGTGTCCTCAAATCTTCAACATATAAATACACAATACATAGGGGTGATCCTGCTAAGGAAGTAAAAAATGGTAAAACATGGACAATATAGGTTTTATCAATTGAATGCTCTCTTTTGACTTACATATTGAGTGGACAGAGTAGTATTTGTTTCAGGAGTGTTTATTTCATTTATATTGCCCAAATTGAGTTGAAAATCTTTAAGGTGCATCCAGATAGAACATGAGCAAGATAAAGGGCAAAATACAATTTTATTCACTTACAAATTAGTAATGGCAATCCTATGCATTTCATCCCACATCAAGAACAATTCTGCAGTATGTACAAGTGAGGCATAAATATACCTCCCTGCCCACCATATTCTTATAAACCCCTCTTAATTGATCCATCCATACTTTCATTGGCTTTCTGACATTGTGCAGCAGGCGCGAAGATGTCGTGTTCCAAGTATGCGTTTCATTTCATTCTGGAGTTTGTGTGCTTGTAAGTCACCTTCCACTCATGTCTTCACGTCGTGGAAGTGATGTGTGCATTCAAAATTAGTTCCACTTCTCTCACTGCCCGATCTGATGTAAGTATAAGTCCTTACTCCAAGTTATCCAGTGGGCATGTAGAGAAAAGGGAAGATGGGTTAAATGACATAAGTGGGTATTATTAAAGTGCTTATCACTTATAACCAACTATGATCAAAATTTCCTCTATGAATGAATAAATATAAACCAAGATCATTAAGCAGTTGCAAAAGACCAAGCAGTTATGCAGGATTCTAAGACCAGACAGACCAACATGTACACAGCTTGGATTGACTACAAGAAAGCCTATGACACAATGCCACACACATGGATACTGGAATGCTTGGCTCTATACAATATCAACAAGACAATAAGCACTCAATGGGCAGGTGGAAAACAACTTTAGAAGTCAATTCCAGGACACTTACTCAAGTGAACATCAAATGTGGCCTATACCAAGGTGATGCACTATACCCAATGCTGTTCTGCATAGGCCTCAACCCCCTTAGCCAATTCATCAAGAAGAGTGGATACAGATACAAGAGTGGAGCTACCATCAGCCACCTACTCTACGTGATGACATCAAGCTGTATGCCATGAATGAGCAGGTCACTGACTCACTGATCCACATAACTAGGATATACAGCAAAGACATCGCAATGTCATTCGGACAAGATAAGTTTGGAAGGATGATAGTGTCATGGACAGATAGGATCCAACAAGCAAAGACAAAGACTGCAAATACGAAAAGACAATAAGCCTATTACCAGACCTAAAAATGTCAGAATTAAACTCCAATGGAGTAGTAAAAGACAAGCTGAGGTCTGGGATACAGATGACAGAATAAACGTTAAGAATAGCCAAAGGTCAGGGACAATAGAAAGAAGTCAATGACAAGCCAAGGTCAAAATGCCAGAATTAGCAGAATTACATAACTCTTGGATAAACCAAACTAATGGAAACCACAACAGGGCATCAAACAAATGGACCAGGGAGTTTAAATAGCCCAGATAGGGCTCTAATTGGTTACTGTGACCTGGTGCTTCCAAAACGTGTGTGCACTGCAATGATGTGGTGATGCAAGCAGGTCCATGTCACCAGCATCAAAAACTAAGGCTGCGCCTTTAAATTGTGGCCCTTGGAACAGCGTGTAGCATGGAGAACGTAAAGAGGCCCGGCAAGAGGTAAATTTATTTAGTTTTAGTGTGTCTGTGCTGAGCGAGTGTGGACACGCTGTCATGCTGACAGGACGCAGGCTCATGAACGTGCCGATTGGGCGTGGGGACATGACCTCCTTGGATTGGCAGTGTGACAGTACATCCCCCTCGAATGCCCACCAGGCAGACAGGATGCGGTTTAGCAGGAAACCTGGCATGAAAAGACCAGATCAGACGAGCAGCCTGCACATCAGAGCGGGAACCCAGGACCTCTCCTCTGTGCCATACCTCTTCCAGTGAACCAAATATTGCAAGGAACCGTAAGTCGACAATAGAATGACCCTCCACAGTAACAGAGGGAGGAACATTAGCCATTGTTTAATGATTACATATCAATAGTTTCAGCAAGGAAACATGAAAAACATTGTGTATGCGCAATGTACAAGGCAGTTCTAGGGCAAAGAAAACAGGATTAACCTTCCATAAAACACGTAAGGGACCTACAAACCGTAGTGACAATTTCACTGACTGAACTTTTAGTCACATATTACGTGTAGAGGGCCAGACCTTGTCACCCACTAAGTAGTAAGGACCAACACTCCTGTGTCTGTCTGAAAAATGCTTATAACGTTTAGCTGCTTGTGAGAGAGGCTTTAATCTGAACCCAGGTATTCTGAAGAGAAGATAGATGCTGATCTAACACAGGCATACCACTTGTAGAAAAGGAATCCGGATGAACAATGGAATGAAGTCAATGATTAATGTTGAATGGGCCAAACCGAGAGAAGTCTTGTGTGGAGTTGTTGCGTGCGAACTCAGCCCAGGGAAGGAGATCAGAGCAGTTGTCTTGGTTAATGGAAATAAAACATCTTAAATAGTTTTCCAGACACTGGTTGGCTCTTTCAGCCTCACCATTAGACTGTGGGTGGTAAGCAGAAGAATAAGACCTCTTGATACCCAACTCACTGCAAAACTTAGAAATGAACTGACTCCTATGCGACACACTCTTGAGGAAGCCCATGCAAACGAAACACCTCTTTGATAAAAATCAAAGCCAATTCACAAGAGGGATTAGATGCACCATTTTAGAAAATTGTATCCATGGCTGTCAAAATAGTAGTGAGCCTTAGATTTAGGTAAATCAACTATAAAATCCATTGCTAAATGTGACCAAGGTACGTCTGGGATATCGAAAGGTTGTAATAATCCACAAGGCAGGTTTCTAGTGGTCTTAACTTTAGCACATGTTATGCAAGCAGCGATTTTACTCTCTGGTATTGATGTGTAATGTAGGCCACCAAAATTGCCTAAAAATAGCAGATATGGTCTTATGGATGCCCGGGTGTCCTGCTGTAATGTTTTCATGAAATAAGACACTAGGTCTTTCTGAAACCGGTACATACAATACATTGGGAAAGCATTTTGAGAGGAGCCTATGACTGTCCTGCCTGTATTTTTTTCTAACCCACAAGACAAGCATAGGAAGGTGGTAGCTACAATGCGTTCAGAGGGAATGATGGGAGATAACCTCTTCAATATCATCTTCCATATCAAATTGTCTGGACAAGACATCAGCCTTTGTATTTCTGGTACCTGGACTGTATGTTATGATTGTTGAATCTAGACAAAGACCATCTGACTTGTCTGGAAGTTAAGTTTGGCTTCGCTGATCTATGCCAAGTTCCTATGGTCGGTTATGATCATGACCGGTATCGTGGATCCCTCTAAAAGGTGTCTTCATTCCTTCAGAGCTAGAATGATGGCCGTTAGTTTGCAATTACCAATATCGTAATTTCGTTCAGCAGGAGACAATTTCTTTAATAATTCCCAGACATGTAGTGGTTTGTCTGGAGATTCTCTTTGAAAAAGAACAGCCCAAAGTCCTGTTTCTGATGCATCTACCTCCAAAACAAATGGTTTGGAGGAGTCAGGATGATGAACTGGGGCAACAGTAAACAACAATTGTAATCTGTCAAATGCTGAAAAGGCATCGGGAGGCCAGTATTGTGTATTAGCACATTTCTTTGTTAGGTTCGTGATAGAAGCTATTACAGATGAAAACACTTGGATAAACCTACAGTGGTAATTGGGAAAAACCCTCAATTCGTTGAATGGCTTTTAGACCTTTGGGTAAGGGCCAGTTGAGTATGGCTTCTAATTTTTTGGGATCCATAGAAAAATTAGAAGGAAATTATGTACCCAAGAAATTAACCTTTTTCTTATTTGCAATATAAACCCTTCAACGTCTGTAGAACTGTCTTCACATGAATGTGATGTGTGTGTGGAGATCGGGAGAGAAGATGAGTATAATGTCAAGATATAACAAGACACATGAATGTAATCTCTTAAAACAAAATTGATCAGGTCTTGGAATACAGTGGGGGTGTTGCACAAGCCAAAAGGCATGACTAAATATTCATAGTGCCCATTCCTAGTGTTGAATGTTGTCTTCATTCATGTCCTTCCTTTATATTTATTAAATTATAAGCACTACAGAGATCCAGTTTAGTAAAAACAGTCTATTGAAAAGTTATGATATGAGGAATAGGATAGTCATTCGTTATGGTTATTTTATTTAGACCTCTGCAGTCAATACTCAGGTCTCAGGTCACCTTCCTTCCTTAGAAACAAGAAAAAAAAAAACACAAGCAGGAGAGGAGTGACGTATGAAACCCTTAGAGAGAGGGATTCCTACATGTATTCCTCCATTATAACACTTCCCTATGGGGATAGTGGATACACATGACCTCTAGTAGTACCAGGCAATGAATCAATGGTACAGTCGAAAGGTCTGTGTGGTGGCAGCGTTTCAGCATGAATCTTATTGAACACCTCTTTAACGGACATATATTGGGACGGTATTTCCATGGATAAAGGTGTGGCAGTAGATACATTAATAAGTTTTGGTTGTATGCTTCTTTCCGTGCATGAATCACCCCATGTTGATACTTCACACTGAATTCAATCAATATGAGGGTTGTGTAAAGAAAGCCAGGGGAAACCCAAGACAACCGGACAGGATGGAGAGGATATATCCTGAAAAATAATAGATTCCTTATGTAAAACACCTATTGATAGATTTATGGAACATGTCTCTTGGGTAATAAAAGGATTTCTTAGAGGTCAAATATCTATGGCTTCAATGGCCAAAGGTGTTGCTCTGCCTCTTAGTGGTACATGACGCAAGAGAGTATATTCAGTTTCTATGAAATCATCTGCTGCTCTAAAATCTAGAAAAGCTGTGTTAAAAATGGCATCTCCCTAAGATAGCGAAATAGGAAGCAGGAATCTATGGCTGGTCCCCTAATGGTCCTTAGGTGCGTTCATTTTCTGAACGGATAGGTCATGTTAACCATAGATGACCTCGTTTGCCACAAAGAACACAAACCCTCACCTCTCCTGTATTGCTTCTCAGCTCTGATAGCTCAGTTACATCTAACTGCATAGGTTCAGGATCATGTTGGGAAACTGCAGAAGAGAGAAAAATGAGGAGCCACAGAAATAGACAAATGATTAGGTTTGCTCTTCATCTTTTTCTCTGAGCCTTTTATCTATTTCCATCAAGTTATAAATTTGTTTAACCCCTGTGGTAAATCTTTAGCAGCGGTTTTGTCTAATATGGTGTCATACAATCCCTTTGTGAATGCTGCAACGAAACAACTATTAGTCCAGTTGACTTTGTGAGCTAAAAGTACGAAATTTGATGGCATAGTGTGATACTGTATGATTACCCTGCTTTATGCGCATCAAAGCCTTCGCAGCGGGTTTTTCTTTCCCTAAAGGTTTGAAAGACAGCTTAAACTGTGACAAATTCCTTGTGATTATAAGCTATGGATCTCTCACTTTGCCACAAAGGGTTAGCCCAAGCTAAAACCTTACCAGTCAATTGGTTCATGGGAAAAAAAACAATCTTTGTTCGGTCAGAAGGAAAGACCTAGGTGAAGTTTCAAAGTGATACTCAATCTGATTCAAGAATCCTTGAAATTTGAGGGGGTTCAGCACTAAACCTAGGAGGAGGTGTCCACTTAATAGAAGGGCTTTTATAGTAGGAGGCCTCAGACACTGCAGGCTAGAGAGTCATAACAGTCTGAAGTGCCTGAGCAAACTGATCCATCCTATGATCAGGTTCTTCTACTTTGATCTTGTGGGTAGTCATTTGCTGGCTTATAAATGCAGGATCCATAATGGTCCTGTCGTAATGTCAAGGACAGATTGGATCCAACAAGGACAGGAACTATGAAAAGACAGTAAGCCTATTACCAGACCTTAGAATGGCCGGATTAAACACCAATAGAGTAGTACAAGACAAGCCAAGATCAGATATACAGAAGTCAAAATAAACAACGAATAGCCAAAGGTCAGGGACAATAGAAAGCAGAAAAGTTGACAAGCCAAGGTCAAAATGCCAGAATTACCCTAACTATATAATGCGCTCTCAGATAAACCAAAGACATGGAAAACATGACAGGGCATCAAACAAATGGACCAGGGAGTTTAATTAGCCCAGGTAGGGCTCTAGCTGGCTACTGTGACCTGGAGACGTCTGCATCACTAGCGTAAAAAATGGAGGCTGTTCCTTTAAATTGGAAGCGGCCAGTGTTCTTGAGAATGCCAGCGTGATTCCCGGCTGTGTAGCATGGAGATCGGAGGAAGACCAGGCAAGAGGTTGATTTATAGCTTTAGTGTCCGTGCTGATCAAGTGGGGGCACGCTGTAATGCTGACCGGGCATGGAGTCTCCCCGGATTGCCAGCGTGACAGCAAGAAAAGTGAAGATCAGGACAGAAGGAGTTCAAGTACCAGAAATCTGAATAATAGATGTGGAGAATATCTACAAGTACCTGGGGGTACCACAAGCATATGGCAACCACGAGGAAAGGACAACATCCAAGTACCTCCAGAGAGTCAGATGGGGCCTGAAGTCCCAGCTGAATGGCAAGAACAAGATCCAAGCCAACAGTACATATGCCCTACCGGTCATAAGGTACCCAGCTAGAATAATCTGGCAAGAGAAGGATGTCAAGACCCTCAAGTCTCATATAAACCCCTCATAGGAGCCATAGAAAGCATTGATGGATCAAATATTTTTTTTTCCCAGCTCAGATATATTTACTCCTATTCAGTTCCGGGTTACATCCTTTTTGATGTGATCCCACTTTGTTCTGTGTGCCCAAGCCTGTGTGCTTGTAAGTCCACACCCATTCACATAAATATGTAATTGAAGCGATGATGTATGCGTTCCACGTCACTCACTGCCCGATCGGCTGTGAGTAGGCCTTTGTTCAAGTTATTCAGTGGGCATGTAGAAAAAAGGGAAAGAGAGGGTATGATTAAAGTGCTTGTAACTAATAAACTTTTTATCAAATCTAAATAAACTTTATTAATGGGAAAAAAAACATAAATATATGTATGAAAATTCTAGTATAAAGCATAATTCATAATACATGAACTCTATTCAAATTTATGCACAAGACACATGAATAAACTGGTTTATATATGGATGCATTCTTTCATATGGGGCTTAACTAAATCTTTCTTAATTGGTATATCCAATGATGTTCAATTTTATCCCGCCCACATCCTTACCCCAATAAAGATAAAAGGAGGGGTGGAAGGTATGTTAAATTATTGGACAGATTGTATAAAAAATGTGTATTTAAATATTTATGAAATGATGGGTAATGCGATTACTCCTATTTTTAAGCAGATTTTTAGAAGTATTTAAAAATGGATGAGAAAGGGGCTAAAGGATGGTTAAGACACACAGGTATATCCTATATAGGGATGTAGTGTATGCACCTGTATTACAAATCCACCTTCATAAACTTACTACATTGTATAACCCATCCTGCTGCTTTTTGCTACACTGTAATGACATGACCAACCATTGTGACATGATAAAAGCTAAACTGGCTATTGCTGGAATCAAGACAGGAACCTTAATCTTTCCAGCCTTGTATTTAAGAGCTTTTTTGGAAAGCTCACACCCTACCTGAGCAGAATGTACTCCACGGCTGTTCCCAACTCTTATAACCTCCGATCCAGTACCAGTACTTTATCTAGTCTACCTCAATACAAAATGAAAATGTTGCAATCCTCTTTTCCCTACAGAGCACTGCTATTATGGAATAACCTTCCGAACACTTTCAAATCTTCCAGCCTAAAATCCTTTAACAAATCCCTCTCTACATATCTCAACAGAATGCACCTATAATCATGGTTGATTAAATTTCTTGCGTATTCTGCATTACATTTATATATGTTGTGTATTAATTTGTATTTTGAATATTTTATTGTACCCTATTGTAAAAAAGTTTTAGTGGGCCCAGGACATGCAGAAAAATGCTAGAAATCTAAATGTATTTCTGGTAAATATTTATAAATAAACAATTTAATACAAACCTACCTTCATGTACACGGCATCCTCGAAGACCTGAGGTCCTTTTACTACATTTGATATCCATGTACAAGTGTCATGATATCTGTAAGCTCTGCCATTGCTATCGCTTCCTGTCCTTGTCTGACAAAGAGCTTAAACCTCTCACCTATTAATGTTCAGCTCTTTGTATCTCCATGGTATATGCAGGTAATTGTAAACAATGCCACCAGACATTCTAAAGGAAGGATTCAGTGAAAGCAAACTGGAAAACATAACCAATGCTTCCCTGGTGAAACTCTGCCAGGAAACAGGGGGAGAGTCTAACTCGCCGTATGTTTTCCAGCTTGCAAATATCTGGAATTGATGGTCTCTGTTTACAGCTTCCAGCCATGGAAAGCAGCCAGTGAGAGCTACATACAGGGTGACTCCAAATGCCCAGACATCAATACTTGGACCCAAGTGTAGATACTGGTTAGGTTCCAGAATAGAAAGCTCAGGTGCCATGTATGGTATTATATGAGACATCGATGGGATGAATCTACCAAAACGTTCTGTTAGACCAAAATCTCCGATCTTGATGTTGTGGCATTCTTTATCCATAAGCAAGATGTTGTCTGGTTTCAGGTCTCTGTGCACCAACCCTTGATTATGAATGAAAAATAATGCTTCGGAAATCTGAGCAGCACAACGCTTCACAATGTATTCTGGTAACCCAACCTAGAAGATTAGATAAAAACAAAATATTTCAGTAGAATATCCAGTAGAGAAAAATAAACACATTTACCAATATCACTTTCAAAAACATTTTAATAAATCGGCTGATAACTCTCCTCTAGCAAAAGTATTCCTCAAATATTGGTTATTGTGTTGTAAGCAATGATTTACATACTTTTTTAATTATCAATGTATGTCATACATCCAGTTCTCAAGGATTTCTCAATATTCAGCAAGAGTTGACAAAGTAATTAGCACTTTTTATGGAGATGGCTGTGTTATTAAAAAAAATTTAATGAAATCAACCTGAACATTGATAATTATTTAACCAAACTAAGATGCAGCTAGAACAGGTGTTGGTAACCAGTGGCCTTCCTGCTCTTGGTGATATAAAATTCCAGCAAATCTCCTCTGCCAGTTTGTTATAGTACATAGGGTATCAAGTTGCCCATGCCTAAATTAGCATAGAAACTCTAACAAGACTATGCGTTGTTACTAATCTGCTGAGAAATACCACTGAGACTATTCCAAAGCAATTGTTTAGCTTCTTTTTCTTACCTTCTCAACAATAATGGATTCAAGGGTCCCTGCTGTTGCCACCTCCTGGACATAGATGTAGTTGTGCAGGTTATCAAAGAAGTAGGGGTAGGTAGTAATGATACCCTTGTGATGAGAAAGATAGACCGCAACCTTGAATTCCTTGACAAAGGCATCTTGGTGGGTTTTCTCTTTCTTCATCAGTTTTAGCGCCACTGATCGACCTGGTAAAAATTATCAAGACGGTTGTTAAAACCATTTTCATGAATACAATCAACTATAGTAACATTAATGTGTCAGGAGTAGCATGAGGCTGTTTAATACTATTAAGACCGTTCTCTTTGTGCTCCAGTATTTATTTCCAGGTGCCTCATTCGTGCATGCAACATTTGGAAATTTAATTTGCCTATTTTAGCTGTGCCAGTGCAGCAGGATATACAATGTAAATAAAAAGACAAAGAAAATAACTAACTTTTTTTTGGCTACTAGGTTGTGCAAAAAGTGAAATTTCTGCTTGAATTACAGGTTGTTATAGCCATTAACTATTCTAGATACTGCGTTATTAGATACACACGTGTGCCAACAAAGTCTTCGGGGATATTCAAACTGTCTGTACCTGCTAGCTTGTCATGAGCCAGTAAAACTTGACCAAAGGTCCCTTCTCCAAGCTTTTCAAGAACCTGGTACTGCTCTGGAATCATCTGGATCTCTTGGTTTTTGGATGTATTTTCCATTGCAATGAGCTGGAAGGCAGGTTCTTTACTCAGATCTGAAGCGTAGACCTGAGGGTGCAAAACATTAGTTTTAAAATCTGCTTTTTTATAATCTATGTAAAGATAAATCTTCATTACGAATGATGCTAATATTTAACCAATGTTTTGCTATAACATGTTTAACAAACTGTCAGTGAATGCTAATATCCCATGTTTGTTAGCATCCTCTGTACATTTACCAAAATTATAGTTTTGCTGTTCTGAATAAGAATACAGATTTGTAATCTTTTTAAAACATTGCAATCTAAAACTATGAAGTGGGTAAACCTAAACTACAAGAAAAATCAGCCCATTCCATGTAGAACAATTCTCTCCCACTCCTTTTCTCCTGCCAAAGAGTAGTTGAACTTCGCAAACCCAAAATAAATAATGAAAGCATGGTACAGTGTATCTCTAGTAGTTTTTGGAAGAGGACAATACCAGTTCTTCAGAGTGGATCCAGGGAGAGATCTTCCTCCAGAAAGTGGTAAAAAGACAGCAAAATGCATTTATAGGGTGTGTTAATAGACCTGAGGAATATTTTAATACAATTGGAGAGACTGTATAACAGATGGACTGTGTATAATATAATCAAGACCTTAAATGTAAAAGTAGGTAGCACTTTATAGATTTTTTTTTTAATAATCCAAATTGTATATTTATAGTGTATAATTAATCAAACGGTATTTAATAGATTGATTTGTTTTAACCAAATCAGATTTTGAGCCAACGTACAGAAATCACCTTCATATTTCAGATCCAGAGTGTCCTGACGAACCCCAAATTAATTATATGCTATGAATTAAAGGACAGAACCAGTTTTACAAACCAAGCTACACATTAAAACATTTCTCTCCACCTACTGTGTAATACAACTCAGTCAACCTATAGCTTGATTGAGACTTGTGACATTCAGTCCAACATACACGGAGAACCAAATGTTATTCATCCAACAGGAATAATTATCATGTACATTTTATTTCCTGAACATCTAATTGTTTAACCGAATACTGAAATAGAGTTTTAGTTTCTTTAAACAAATTTTGTTGTATAGCAAAATAACCAAATTTCAAACTAGAGAAGCTGTAGACCGTTTCCATCTCTACTATTCTAACCTACTCTTTGCAACTTATCTATGTCACCATGATGTGTTAAAAAATAAAAATAAAATAATCACACTCCATTCAAACATACTGTATCAGGTTATAAGGAAGTGTAGATCTTACCTTTACAATATTACTATCAACTCTGGGTTGAGATATCACTTTGGAATATTGAAAAAGTGATCTTTCGAAAGTTCAACAGGTGGAAGTTGTCTCCTACAGTCCAATGTCTTCAAGAGGTTCCTGCTAAACAAACAAGAAGACAAATTCTGAAGGCTGTAAGCCTGCTAATGGTCTTTTATAGGAAAACTGCCCTGACTACACCATAAACCCCTCCCTTAATTAAATGCAAATTGAGTATCCCACCAATAGCCTTTGTCATGTTAATAGGTGTGAAGATTTCTATTGGTCAGTGTTCAAGCAGTGGGTGGAGAAAATATATTATAATTAATATGTTAATTAGAAACAGACACTGCAGTATCTGTTCTATTAGCATTATTAGCATTATAATTACCTTTTTAAGCAAAAATCTTAAAGAAATGTGTAATGTAAACATAGCATAAACCTTGTGGAGGGAAACTTAAATGAAAGTCTAAGAGCGGGGAAAATCATAATATTCAATGGAAATTTTTTTTATTTATCGTGTGTGTGTAGGAAGCTTAAAAGTTAGGTTTTAATTTAAAATCCAGCATCTCTATCTTTCTGAGACCTCATTCATCAATAGTTTTTTATGGGCAAAGTTGCACATGATCACTGTGGAGTTTGAAAGATGCATTATTTATTAAACTGGAGTACTGCAATATTATTGTTTTACTGCTATTAGATTTTATGATTAGAAATTGGTTTATAGTTTCTCAATAAATACATTTGACGTCAAATTGATTGTCCTTAACAATGCAATATATTGTGTAAATCTCACTAAACAAACCTTACCTTATTAACCAAAAGTCACCAAGTCTGCATCAAAAAATGCTATTTTTTTGTTATCCCACCAAACTTATTTTTCTGTTTAGGTTAAAGATAGTTAAATATATATTTAAAAATATAACCCCAATAAGTAACTATGTGGTAAAGACAACCAACTGGCTTTAAAATAACCTTTTATTCTATAACCTGCCTAAATATTAAACCCTACTATTCTACCAGCTGTAACCTGCTATAAATCTCATATATTGTGTTGTTGACTTAAAACTATCCAATACTTCTTCACATATTGGTATTTCTTTTTACCCCAAATTATTCATTTTTGAAGCTCCTAATCTATCTTGCATAAACCCTATAGTGTGTATATTCCAGAGATTATCAGGATGGGGGTGTTGGGTGGGATGGGCGAGTATGATTTCTCCAAATAACTCACAAAATTAATATGGAGGGTGTGCATTCATGCTGCATAACCTTCAATTAGTTGAACTCCTTGTTTTTCCATTTTTGTTTCCTTTTGAGCAAATATTCACATCAAACATAATTTGGAAATAATACTTTAGGAAGTGATTAAAGATACATTTTATGAAGATTCTGTTTGATTCCCCCTGTTTTTATCTATATACAGAGTTAACCAAAGTCTATTCCTGTCTTATAGTACTATTACACTAAGAATGATGGTTATCATGCACCCAGCTACACTAACATTTGTCCCATTAATGGCAATTTTTCCTTTTTAAAATTGAGTGGATCTTGTGTAAATGGAAAGGAAATCCAAAATTGGAGATTGGGCATGATGACTTCTAGAATTCTTCCTATGGAAATTTCTTAAATCTTCTCCCCAGCTTATCTGCAATCCACGCTCTTTCAATCTGGCAATTTATCCTGGTCCCACTGGTAACATTGCTATTTAAACCCTCTTTCACTGTGCCCAGCATTCCTATAATGCATGGTATTAAATCAGGCCTAGTATTGCACCCAGTCAGTGAAACTTAAAAAGGCATGGATGGATACACTATATCTGACGTATGGAGACTGGGTAACAGAAGAACATAGATTATATATCATAAAAGACAGGGGTCAAGTCCTGGGGAAAAAGTGTGGGAACTCACCCAAGGTCCACCCCACCCCACCCCCACCCCCCCAAAAAAAAAAATATATACTTGTATTCGCAGAGCAGGGAATAACACATTTTAAATTAAACAGACTATTCTATAAAGGAAGTTTAAACATTAGATCTCACTTCACAGGAAATAGAGAGACTGTGTAGGTCACATACATGGGAGGTGTGACTAAGGCTGCATAAACAAAGTGATTTAACTCATCTGAAGTAGAAAATTGAGCAGTTAGACTGCAGGGGCATGATCTATATACCTAAACTACTCCATGAAGCTAAAGTTGTTTTGGCACTTGTAGTGTCTTTCAGTATATTGCATATGCATATTATTTATTTATAAAATATTTTACCAGGAAAGATACATTGAGATTTCTCTCGTTTTCAAGTCCTGGGTCCACAAATCATTGCATTGTTACATTAGGTACAACAAAATACAAAAACAATATTAATACACAATATATACAAAATTTAACATAGAACAGGAAGGAAATATATAATCAACCATGACCTGTGCATTCTGTTTTGAGGTATGTAGAGAGGGATCTCTTAAATGACTTTAGGCTTAGGGAAGATTTTAAATTGTGCGGGAGGTCGTTCCACAATTGTGGTGCTCTATAGGAGGAGAATCGGGCCGCTTTCTTTTTGTATTGATGTAGACTAAAGTGCTTGTACTGGATCGGAGCTTATAGAAAGTGGGAACAGCTGGGAAAAGCATTTTGTAAAGGTAGGGTGGGAGTTTCCCAGAAAAGCTCTTAAAAACAAGGCTGGAAAGATGAAGGGTGCGTCTGGATTCCAGCGATAGCCAGTTTAGTTCTTTTAGCATGTCACAATGGTGGGTCCTGTAATTACATTGTAGCACAAATCGGCAGGACAAGTTATACAATGTGTTGTGTTGAGTTTATTAATGTGGGGTTGCGATGCAGATGCATATACTAGATCCCCATAATCAATGATTGGCATCAGCATTTGCTGTACAATCTTTTCCTTTACTGTAGGGCTTAGGCAGGATTTGTTTCTGTACAGGGCAGCTAATTTTGGATAAAGTTTAGATGCAAGCTTTTCTATGTGGAGGCCAAAAGATAGATTGGGGCCTAACATCATACCCAAGTATTTGAAAGAGAGGACTTCAGTCAGTGTGCTATTTGAATTTGTTTTGATGGATAGGTGGGAATTGTGTAATTTGTGTAATTTAGGTACTGTTCCAAAGATCATTGTGACTTTTTTGTGATCCACTTTTCTACCTCTGTAAACTGGTCTTGGCGCACAGCCTCAAGTTGGGGTAGATTGGATTTGCTTGCATAGATTACCGTGTCATCTGCGTACATGTGTACATTTGAGGATTGGCAGACATTAGGCAGATCATTTATAAATAATGTAAATAGTAGGGGGCCGAGAATGGAACCCTGGGGAGCACAACACGTGACTGGGAGAGGGAGGGAGTCACTGTCAGAAATGGACACATATTGCGAGCGATCCGATAGATACGATCGAAACCAGTTTAGAGAATGATCACCAATACCTGAGTTTTTGAGTTTGTGCAGTAGAATGTCGTGGTCTGTGTCAAAGGCCTTAGCAAAATCAAAGAAAATAGCTCCAGTTAGGGCTCCTTGTTCCATGAAAGTTTGGATGTCATTGCAACCTTCTAGGAGAGCAGTTGTAGTGGAGTGATTCTGTTGAAAGCCAGATTGATCAGGGGTCAGATAGTTTAATTGTTGGTAGTACTAACAAAGTTGCATATGGACACATTTTTCTAAGATTTTTGACAATACCGGGAGCAATGATATTGGGCGATAGTTAGAAACCAAAGTAGTGTCACCACTTTTATGAATAGGCACAACTCTCGCAGTCTTCCAACGTTTGGGTATGTATCCAGACACCAAGGATTCGTTAGAGTTGAGACGGGTTTAGCAATTGCCGGCGCACTGAGCTTCAACAGTACTGTGCTGAGGAAAAAGTGCAGGAACGTAGAGTCCTGCAGGAATGAGTGGGAACGAGTCCTGATAACAGATCAATTCTAATATTTTAAAGGTGGACATATTACTGGCCTACTTTATGTAGGAATATTTTTTTTTATTATTAAATACCTCATAAATTTGGAGTTTAAGACATTCCTGACAATTTAATAAACTTTGGGGAGAACAGAAAACATGTTTTACTAAATTATATAGTGTGTGTGTGTGTATATGTGTATGTATATATATGTATGTCTGTGTGTATATGTATGTATATATATATATATATATATATATATATATGTATGTATATATGTATATATATATATATATTGTATATCAAAAGTGGGGTCCACAATGCTCGGTATCGTGATTACTGAAAACTCAAATATCTGTCTTTAGACATGACAAAAAATGCAGTTATATACTAAAATGCAATAGTAACTATTTGAATATGCAATAATTCTTTTCTGCAACTAAATTGACTAAAGGGACGGGTGTGACACGAAATTGAATGCACATTTTTTTCTAAATGTATTTGCATTACAACTGAGTTAGCTGGTTAATTTGGAATATTAAGCTGAATTCAATTGTGTAACCCATTGAATTCAAATTACCCCCAACCCATTGTATTATGTTTTGGCATCGCCCATATTAACAGATTTTGTTGTTCAATAAACGGCAGTTTATTTTTATAAACTGAATCTTGTATACCTTTTCAATTTGCTCTAACAGCTGGTTTTCTGGAATAGTCAAATTTTGGGGGTTTCTAAGATACTCCTACAACTACAATATTTCTCCTCTTACATCCTGACAGGATTTCTACCCAAAAGGCCTACACATTTTACTTTTATGCAGGGCTGACGCTACTATAAGGTTGCACAAGCAACCTCCTTAACGTCTCCTAATCTGGAAAAGTGGTGCAGAGGTGAAAGGAATTAAAGAACTTAGTCGCTATAATCACAGTGGCAAAGGCCACATAGATGGATATATCATATTTTAAGGCCCAACACTCTTGGCAGAAGTATAAGTGTCCAGGGGATGCTAGGGGTCTATTTATACAAAAAAGTGACTTTTACAATTAGCTTCCCTCTTTCCAAAGATTCTACCCTGAAGATGTCCTCAAATCTTCAACATAAATACTCAATACATAGGGGTGTTAAAAATGATAAAACATAGACAATATAGGTTTTATCAATTGGTCACTCACAATATGTAAGTCAAAAGATTGCATTGAGAGTAGTGCTTGTTTCAGGAGTGTTTTTCATTTATATTGTCCACATTGAGTTGAAAATCTGTGAGGTGCAACCAGATAAAACATGAGCAAGATAAAGGGCAAAATACAATTTTATTCACTTACTCAGTAGTTGGTAATCGCAATCACACATTAGGGACAATTCTGCAGATAGTACAAGTGAAGCATGAATATAAACCTCCCTGCCCACCATATTCTTATAAACCCCTCTTAATTAATCTATCCATGCTTTCATTGGCTTTCCTACATTGTGCAGCACGCGCTAAGGTATGTGTTCCATTTCATTCAGGGTGCTGGAGTTCGTGTGCTTATAAGTCACCTTCCACTCATGTGGAAGTGAAGGTGTGTGCATTCCAAATGTGTTCCACTTATACTCACATCAGATCGAGCAGTGAGATAAGTCCTTATTCCAAGATGGGTTAAATGACATAAGTGGGTATTATTAAAGTGCTTATCACTTATAACTAACTATGATCAAAATTTCCTCTATGAATGAATAAATATAAACCAAAATCATTAAGCCGTTGCAAAAGACCAAGCAGTTATGCAGGATTCTAAGACCAGACAGACCAACATGTACACAGCCTGGATTGACTACAAGAAAGCCTATGATACAATGCCACACACATGGATACTGGAATGCTTTGCTCTATACAATATCAACAAGACAATAAGCACTCAATGGGCAGGTGGAAAACAACTTTAGAAGTCAATTCCAGGACACTTACTCAAGTGAACATCAAATGTGGCCTATACCAAGGTGATGCACTATCCCCAATGCTGTTCTGCATCGGCCTCAACCCCCTTAGCCAATTCATCAAGAAGAGTGGATACAAGAGTGGAGCTACCATCAGCCACCTACTCTACATGATGACATCAAGCTGTATGCCATGAATGAGCAGGTCACTGACTCACTGATCCACATAACTAGGATATACAGCAAAGACATCGCAATGTCATTCGGACTAGATAAGTTTGGATAGTGTCATGGACAGATAGGATCCAACAAGCAAAGACAAAGACTGCAAATACGAAAAGACAATAAGCCTATTACCAGACCTAAAAATGGCTGAATTAAACTCCAATGGAGTAGTAAAAGACAAGCTGAGGTCTGGGATATAGATGACAGAATAAACATTAAGAATAGCCAAAGGTCAGGGACAATAGAAAGAAGTCAATGACAAGCCAAGGTCAAAATGCCAGAATTAGCAGAATTACATAACTCTTGGATAAACCAAACTAATGGAAACCACAACAGGGCATCAAACAAATGGACCAGGGAGTTTAAATAGCCCAGATAGGGCTCTAATTGGTTACTGTGACCTGGTGCTTCCAAAACGTGTGTGCACTGCGATGTGGTGATGCAAGCAGGTCCACGTCACCAGCATCAAAAACTAAGGCTGCACCTTTAAATTGTGGCCCTTGGAAGAGCGTGTAGCTTGGAGAACGTAAAGAGGCCCGGCAAGAGGTAAATTTATTTATAGTTTGTGTGCCTGTGCTTAGCGAGCGTGGACACGCTGTCATGCTGACCGGGCGCAGGCTCATGAACGCGCCGATTGGGCGTGGGGACATGGCCTCCTTGGATTGGCAGTGTGACAGTACATCCCCCTCGAATGCCCACCAGGCAGACAGGATGTGGTTTAGCAGGAAACCTGGCATGAAAAGACCGGATCAGACGAGCAGCCTGCACATTGGAGCGGGAACCCAGGACCTCTCCTCTGTGCAATACCCCTTCCAGTGAACCAAATATTGCAAGGAACCCTGGGAGAACCGTAAGTCGAAAATAGAATGACCCTCCACAGGAACAATAGAGGGAGGAACATTAGCCATTGTTTAATGATTACATATCAATAGTTTCAGCAAGGAAACATGAAAAACATTGTATATACGCAATGTACAAGGCAGTTCCAGGGCAAAGAAAACAGGATTAACCTTCCCTAAAACACGGTAGGAACCTACAAACCTGTGGTGCCAATTTCATTGACTGAACTTTTAGTCGCAGATTACGTGTAGAGGGCCAGACCTTGTCACCCACTAAGTAGTAAGGACCAACACTCCTGTGTCTGTCTGAAAAATGCTTATAACGTTTAGCTGCTTGGGAGAGAGGCTTTAATCTGAACCCAGGTATTCTGAAGAGAAGATAGATGCTGATCTAACACGGGCATACCACTTTTAGAAAAGGAATCCGGAAGAACAATGAAATGAAGTCAATGATTAATGTTGAATGGGCCAAACCGAGAGAAGTCTTGTGTGGAGTTGTTGCGTGCGAACTCAGCCCAGGGAATGAGATCAGAGCAGTTGTCTTGGTTATGGGAAATAAAACATCTTAAATAGTTTTCCAGAGACTGGTTGGCTCTTTCAGCCTCACCATTAGACTGTGGGTGGTAAGCAGAAGAATAAGACCTCTTGATACCCATCTCACTGCAAAACTTCTTCCAAAACTTAGAAATGAACTGACTCCTTCTATCCGACACACTCTTGAGGAAGCCCATGCAAACGAAACACCTCTTTGATAAAAATCAAAGCCAATTCACGAGAGGGATTAGATGCACCATTTTAGAAAATTGTATCCATGGCTGTCAAAATAGTAGTGAGCCTTAGATTTAGGTAAATCAACTATAAAATCCATTGCTAAATGTGACCAAGGTACGTCTGGGATATCGAAAGGTTGTAATAATCCACAAGGCAGGTTTCTAGTGGTCTTAACTTTAGCACTTGTTACGCAATCAGCGATTTTACCCTCTGGTATTGATGTGTAATGTAGGCCACCAAAATTGCCGAAAGATAGCGGATATGGTCTTATGGATGCCCGGATGTCCTGCTGTAATGTTTTCATGAAATAAGACACTAGGTCTTTCTGAAACCGGTACATACAATACATCGGGAAAGCATTTTGAGAGGAGCCTATGACTGTCCTGCCTGTATTTTTTTTCTAACACACAAGATGACAAGGATAGGAAGGTGGTAGCTACAATGCGTTCAGAGGGAATGATGGGAGATAACCTCTTCAATATCATCTTCCATATCAAATTGTCTGGACAAGACATCAGCCTTTGTATTTCTGGTACCTGGTCTGTATGTTATATTGTTGAATCTAGACAAAGACCACCTGACTTGTCTGGAAGTTAAGTTTGGCTTCGCTGATCTATGCCAAGTTCCTATGGTCGGTTATGATCATGACAGGTATCGTGGATCCCTCTATAAGGTGTCTTCATTCCTTCAGAGCTAGAATGATGGCCGTTAGTTTGCAATTACCAATATCGTAATTTCGTTCAGCAGGAGAGAATTTCTTTAATAATTCCCAGGCATGTAGTGGTTTGTCTGGCGATTCTCTTTGAGAAAGAACAGCCCAAAGTCCTGTTTCTGATGCATCTACCTCCAAAACAAATGGTTTGGAGGAGTCAGGATGATGAACTGGGGCAACAGTAAACAACAATTGTAATCTTTCAAATGCTGAAAAGGCATCGGGAGGCCAGTATTGTGTATTTTCATCTGTAATAGCTTCTATCACGAACCTAACAAAGAAATGTGCTAACACTTGGATAAACCTACAGTGTTTATCTTTGGGAAAGGGCCAGTTGAGTATGGCTTCTAATTTTTTGGGATCCATAGAAAAATTAGAAGGAAATTATGTACCCAAGAAATGAACCTTTTCTTATTTGCAATATAAACCCTTCAACGTCTGTAGATCTGTCTTCACATGAATGTGATGTGTGTGGAGATCGGAAGAAAAGATGAGTATAATGTCAAGATATAACAAGACACATGAATGAATGTAATCTCTTAAAACAAAATTGATCAGGTCTTGGAATACAGTGGGGGTGTTGCACAAGCCAAAAGGCATGACTAAATATTCATAGTGCCCATTCCTTGTATTGAATGCTGTCTTCCATTCATGTCCCTCCTTTATTTTTATTAAATTATAAGCACTACAGAGATCCAGTTTAATAAAAACAGCCCATTTAAGTCTATTGAACAGTTCTGATATAAGAGGAATAGGATAGTCATTCGTTATGGTTATTTTATTTAGACCTCTGCAGTCAATACTCGGGTCACCTTCCTTCCTTAGAAACGAAGAAAAAACAAACACTCAAGCAGGAGAGGAGTGACGTATGAAACCCTTAGAGAGAGGGATTCCTACATGTATTCCTCCATTATAACACTTCCCTATGGGGATAGTGGATACACATGACCTCTAGTAGGACCAGGCAATGAATCAATGGTACAGTCGAAAGGTCTGTGTGGTGGCAGCGTTTCAGCATGAATCTTATTGAACACCTCTTTAATGGACATATATTGGGACGGTATTTCCATGGATAAAGGTGTGGCATTAGATACATTAATAAGTTTTGGTTGTATGCTTCTTTCTGTGCATGAATCACCCCATGATAATAATTCACACTGAATTCAATCAATGAGGGTTGTGTAAAGAAAGCCAGAGGAAACCCAAGACAACCGGACAGGATGGAGAGGATATAACCTGAAAAATAAGATTCCTTATGTAAAACACCTATTGATAGATTTATGGAACAATAAACTTTCTTTGTTAGGTCAGAAGGAAAGTCCTAGGTGAAGCCTCAAAGTGATACTCAATCTGATTCAAGAATCCTCGAAATTCGAGGGGGTTCAGCACTAAACCTAGGAGGAGGTGTCCACTTAATAGAAGGGCTTTCATAATAGGAGGCCTCAGACACTGCAGGCCGGAGAGTCATAACAGTCTGAAGTGCCTGAGCAAACTGATCCATCCTATGATCAGGTTCTTCTACGTTGATCTTGTGGGTAGTCATTTGCTGGCTTATAAATGCAGGATCCATAATGGTCCTGTCGTAATGTCAAGGACAGATCGGATCCAACAAGAACAGCAAATATGAAAAGACAGTAAGCCTATTACCAGACCTTAGAATGGCCGGATTAAACACCAATAGAGTAGTACAAGACAAGCCAAGATCAGGTATACAGAAGTCAAAATAAACAAAGAATAGTCAGGGACAATAGAAAGCAGAAAAGTTGACAAGCCAAGGTCAAAATGCCAGAATTACCCTAACTATATAACGCGCTCTCAGATAAACCAAACACATGGAAACCATGATAGGGCATCAAACAAATGGACCAGGGAGTTTAATTAGCCCAGGTAGGGCTCTAGCTGGCTACTGTGACCTGGAGACGTCTGCATCACTAGTGTAAAAAATGGAGGCTGTTCCTTTAAATTGGAAGCGGCCAGCGTTCTTGAGAATGCCAGCGTGATTCCCGGCCGTGTAGCATGGAGACCGGAGGAAGACCAGGCAAGAGCTTGATTTATAGCTTTAGTGTCCATGCTGATCAAGTGGGGGCACGCTGTAATGCTGACCGGGCATGGAGTCTCCCAGGATTGCCAGCGTGACAGCAAGAAAAGTGAAGATCAGGACAGAAGGAGTTCAAGTACCAGAAATCTGAATAATAGATGTCGAGAATATCTACAAGTACCTGGGGGTACCACAAGCATATGGCAACCACGAGGAAAGGACAACATCCAAGTACCTCCAGAGAGTCAGATGGGGCCTGAAGTCCCAGCTGAATGGCAAGAACAAGATCCAAGCCAACAGTACATATGCCCTACCGGTCATAAGGTACCCAGCTAGAATAATCTGGCAAGAGAAGGATGTCAAGACCCTCAAGTCTCATATAAACCCCTCATAGGAGCCATAGAAAGCATTGATGGATCAACTATTTATTTTTTTCCCAGCTCAGATATATTTACTCCTATTCAGTTCTGGGTTCCGTCCTTTTTGATGTGATCCCACTTTGTTCTGTGTGCCCAAGCCTGTGTGTTTGTAAGTCCACATCCATTCGCATAAATATGTAATTGAAGCGATGATGTATGCGTTCCACGCCACTCACTGCCTGAACGGCTGTGAGTAGGCCTTTGTTCAAGTTATTCAGTGGGCATGTAGAAAAAAGGGAAAGAGAGGGTATGATTAAAGTGCTTGTAACTAATAAACTTTTTTTATCAAATCTAAATAGACTTTATTAATGAAAAAAAACCATAAATATGTATGAAAATTCTAGTATAAAGCATTCATAATACATGAACTCTATTCAAATTTATGCACAAGACACATGAATAAACTGGTTTATATATGGATGCATTCTTTCATATGGGGCTTAACTAAATCTTCCTTAATGGGTATATCCAATTATGTTCAATTTTATACCGCCCACATCCTTCCCCCAATAAAGATAAAAGGAGGGGTGGAAGGTATGTTAAATTATTGGACAGATTGTATAAAAAATGTGTATTTAAAAATTTATGAAATGATGGGTAATGCGATTACTCCTATTTTGAAGCAGATTTTTAGAAGTATTTAAAAATGGATGAGAGAGGCGATAAAGGATGGTTAAGACACACAGGTATATCCTATATAGGGATGTAGTGTATGCACCTGTATTACAAATCCACCTTCATAAACTTACTACATTGTATAACTCATCCTGCTGCTTTTTGCTACACTGTAATGACATGACCAACCATTGTGACATGATAAAAGCTAAACTGGCTATTGCTGGAATCAAGACAGGAACCTTAATCTTTTCAGCCTTGTGTTTAAGAGATTTTTTTGGAAAGCTCCCACCCTACCTGAGCAGAATGTACTCCCCGGCTGTTCCCAACTCTTATAACGTCCGATCCAGTACCAGTACTTTTTCATTTTGTATTGAGGTACACTAGATAATGTTGCGATCCTCTTTTCCCTACAGAGCACTGCTATTAAAATGTTATAAATAAACAAATTTTAATACAAACCTACCTTCACGTACATGGCATCCTCGAAGACCTGAGGTCCTTTTACTACACTTGATATCCATGTACAAGTGTCATGACATCTGTAAGCTCTGCCATTGCTATTGCTTCCTGTCCTTGGCTGACAAAGAGCTTAAACCTCTCACCTATTAATGTTCAGCTCTTTGTATTTCCATGGTACATGCAGGTAATTGTAAACAATACCACCAGACATTCTAAAGGAAGGATCCAGTGAAAGTAAACTGGAAAACATAACCAATGCTTCCCTGGTGAAACTCTGCCAGGAAACAGGGGGAGAGTCTAACTCGCCGTATGTTTTCCAGCTTGCAAATATCTGGAAATGATGGTCTCTGTTTACAGCTTCCAGCCATGGAAAGCAGCCAGTGAGAGCTACATACAGGGTGACTCCAAATGCCCAGACATCAATACTTGGACCCAAGTGTAGATACTGGTTAGGTTCCAGAATAGAAAGCTCAGGTGCCATGTATGGTATTATATGAGACATCGATGGGATGAATCTACCAAAACGTTCTGTTAGACCAAAATCTCCGATCTTGATGTTGTGGCATTCTTTATCCATAAGCAAGATGTTGTCTGGTTTCAGGTCTCTATGCACCAACCCTTGATTATGAATGAAAAATAATGCTTCGGAAATCTGAGCAGCACAACGCTTCACAATGTATCCTGGTAACCCAACCTAGAAGATTAGAAAAACAATTATTTAAGTAAAATATCAAGTAGAGAAAAATAAACACATTTACCAATATCACTTTCAAAAACCTTTTAATAAATCAGCTGATAACTCTCCTCTAGCAAAAGTATTCCTCAAATATTGGTTATTATGTTGTAAGCAATGATTTACATACTTGTTTAATTATCAATGTATGTCATACATCCAGTTCAAGGATTTCTCAATATTCGGCAAGAGTTGACAAAGTAATTAGCATTTTTTATGGAGATGGCTGTGTTATTAAATGAAATCAACCTGAACATTGATAATTATTTAACCAAACTAAGATGCAGCTAGAACAGGTGTTGGTAACCAGTGGCCTTCCTGTTCTTGGTGATTATAAAATTCCAGCAAATCTCCTCTGCCAGATTTTGTTATAGTACATAGGATATTAAGTTGCCCATGCCTAAATTAGCATAGAAACTCTAACAAGACCATGCATTGTTACTAATCTGCTGAAAAATACCACTGAGATTATTCCAAAGCAATTGTTTAGCTTCTTTTTCTTACCTTCTCAACAATAATGGATTCAAGGGTCCCTGCTGTTGCCACCTCCTGGACATAGATGTAGTTGTGCAGGTTATCAAAGAAGTAGGGGTAGGTAGTAATGATACCCTTGTGATGAGAAAGATAGACCGCAACCTTGAATTCCTTGACAAAGGCATCTTAGTGGGTTTTCTCTTTCTTCATCAGTTTTAGCGCCACTGATCGACCTCGTAAAAATTATCAAGACTGTTGTTAAAACCATTTTCATGAATACAATCAACTATAGAAACATTGTGTCAGGAGTAGCATGAGGCTGTTTAATACTATTAAGACCGTTCTCTTTGTGCTCCAGTATTTATTTCCAGGTGCCTCATGCGTGCATGCGACACTTGGAAATTAATTTAATTTGCCTATTTTAGCTGTGCCAGTGCAGCAGGATATACAATGTAAATAAAGACAAAGAAAATAACTAACTTTTTTTTGGCTACTAGGTTGAAATTTCTGTTTGAATTACAGGTTGTTATAGCCATTAACTATTCTAGATACTGCGTTATTAGATACACACGTGTCTCAACAAAGTCTTTGGGGATATTCAAACTGTCTGTACCTGCTAGCTTGTCATGAGCCAGTAAAACTTGACCAAAGGTCCCTTCTCCAAGTTTTTCAAGAACCTGGTACTGCTCTGGAATCATCTGGATCTCTTGGTTTTTGGATGTATTTTCCATTGCAATGAGCTGGAAGGCAGGTTCTTTACTCAGATCTGAAGCGTAGACCTGAGGGTGCAAAACATTAGTTTTAAAAACTGCTTTTTTATAATCTATTATATGTAAAGATAAATCTTCATTACGAATGATGCTAATATTTAACCAATGCTTTGCTATAACATGTTTAACAAACTGTCAGTGAATGTTAATATCCCATGTTTGTTAGCATCCTCTGTACATTTACCAAAATTATAGTTTTGCTGTTCTGAATCAGAATAGATTTGTAAACTTTTTAAAACATTGCAATCTAAAGCTATGAAGTGGGTAAACCTAAACTACAAGAAAAATCAGCCTATTCCATGAAGAACAATTCTCTCCCACTCCTTTTCTCCTGCCAACGTTAAGTTTAACTTCGCAAACCCAAAATAAATAATGAAAGCATGGTACAGTATATCTCTAGTAGTTTTTGGAAGAGGACAAGACCAGTTCTTCAGAATGGATCCAGGGAGAGATCTTCCTCCAGAAAGTGGTAAAAAGACAGCAAAATGCATTTATAGGGTGTGTTAATAGACCTGAGGAATTTTTAATACAATTGGAGAGACTGTATAACAGATGGACTGTGTATAACATAATCAAGACCTTAAATGTAAAAGTAGGTAGCACTTTATAGATTATTTTTTTAATAATCCAAATTGTATATTTATAGTGTATAATTAATCAAACGGTATTTAATAGATTGATTTGTTTTAACCAAATCAGATTTTGAGCCAACGTACAGAAATCACCTTCATATTCCAGATCCAGAGTGTCCTGACGAACCCCAAATTAATTATATGCTATGAATTAAAGGACAGAACCAGTTTTAAAAACCAAGCTACACATTAAAACATTTCTCTCCACCTACTGTGTAATACAACTCACAGTCAACCTATAGCGGGATTGAGACTTGTGACATTCAGTCCAACATACACGGAGAACCAAATGTTATTCATCCAACAGGAATAATTATCATGTACATTTTATTTCCTGAACATCTAATTGTTTAACCGAATACTGAAATAGAACGTTTTAGTTTCTTTAAACAAATTTTGTTGTATAGCAAAATAACCAAATATCAAACTAGAGGAGCTGTAGACCGTTTCCATCTCTACTATTTTAACCTACTCTTTGCAACTTATCTATGTCACCATGATGTGTTAAAAAAAACAAAATAATCACACTCCATTCAAACATCCTGTATCAGGTTATAAGGAAGTGTAGATCTTACCTTTACAATATTACTATCAACTCTGGATTGAGATATCACTTTGGAATATTGAAAAAGCGATCTTTCAAAAGTTCGACACGTGGAAATTGTCTCCTACAGTCCAATGTCTTCAAGAGGTTCCTGCTAAATCAACAAGGAGTCAAATTCTGAAAGCTGTAAGCCTGCTAATGGTCTTTTATAGGAGAACTGCCCTGACTAAACCATAAACCCCCCCCCTTAATTAAATGCAAATTGAGTATCCCACCAATAGCCTTTGTCATGTTAATAGGTGTGAAGATTTCTATTGGTCAGTGTTCAAGCAGTGGGTGGAGAAAAGAGATTATATGTAATATGTTAATTAGAAACAGACACTGCAGTATCTGTTCTGTTAGCATTATTAGCATTATAATTACACATTTCTTTGCTTAAAAAGGTAATGTAAACATAGCATAAACCTTGTGGAGGGAAACTTAAATGAAAGTCTAGGAGTGGGGAAAATCATAATATTCAATGTAAAAAAAATTATTTATCATGAGTGTGTGTAGCAAGCTTAAAGGTTAGGTTTTAACTTAAAATCCAGCATCTCTATCTTTCTGAGACCTCATTCATCAATAGTTTTTTTCTTTTTTTTTTTATGGGCAAAGTTGCACATGATCACTGTGGAGGTTGAAAGATGCATTATTTATTAAACTGGAGTACTGCAATATTATTGTTTTACTGCTATTAGATTTTATGATTAGAAATTGGTCTATAGTTTCTCAATATATACATTTGACCTCAAATTGATTGTCCTTAACAATGCAATATATTGTGTAAATCACTAAACAAACCTTACCTTATTAACCAAAAGTCACCAAGTCTGCATCAAACATATGCTATTTTTTTGTTATCCCACCAAACTTATTTTTCTGATAAAGATAAAGTTAAATATATATTTAAAAATATAACCCCAATAAGTATTTACTATTTGGTAAAGACAAACTAGCTTTAAAATAACCTTTTATTCTATAACCTGCCTAAATATTAAACCCTACTATTCTACCAGCTGTAACCTGCTATAAATCTCATATATTGTGTTGTTGACTTAAAACTATCCAATACTTCTTAACATGTTGGTATTTTTTTTTTTTTTTACCCCACGTTATATTCATTTTTGAAGCTCCTAATCTATCTTGCATGAACCCTATAGTGTGTATATTCCAGAGATTATCAGGATGGGGGTGTTGGGTGGGGTGGGTGAGTATGACTTCTCATAAAAACTCACAAAATTATTATGGAGGGTGTGCATTCATGCTGCATAACTTACAATTAGTTGAGAACTTTTTTTTTTTTTTTTCAATTTTTGTTTCCTTTTGAGCAAATATTCACATCAAACATAATTTGGAAATAATACTTTAGGAGGTGATGAAAGATACATTTTATTATGAAGATTTGTTTGATTCCCACAGTTTTTATCTATATACAGAGTTAACCAAAGGCTATTCCTGTCTTATAGTACTACTACACTAAGAATGATGGTTATCATGCACCCAGCTACACTAACATTTGTCCCATTAATGGCAATTTTTCCTTTTTAAAATTGAGTGGATCTTGTGTAAATAGAAAGGAAATCCAAAATTGGAGATTGGGCATGATGACTTCTAGAATTCTTTCTATGGAAATTTCTTAAATCTTCTCCCCAGCTTATCTGCATTCCACGCTCTTTCAATCTTTGGCAACTTGTCCTGGTCCCCATGGTAACATTGCTATTTGAACCCTCTTTCACTGTGCCCAGCATTTCTATAATGCTGTCATTATAAGTCAGTGAAACTTAAAAAAGCATGGATGGATACACTATATCTGACGTATGGAGACTGGGTAACAGAAAAACATAGATTATATATCATTATAACAGACAGGGTTCAAGTCCTGGGGAAAAAAGTTTGGGAACTCACCCAAGGTCCACCCATCCTCCTCCCCCCCTCCCCCCAAAAAAATATAGGCTTATACATATGCAATATACTGAAAGACACTACAAGCGCCAAAACAACTTTAGCTTCATGGAGTAGTTTAGGTATATAGATCATGCCCCTGCAGTCTAACTGCTCAATTTTCTACTTCAGAGGAGTTAAAGCACAAATCGGCAGAACGAGTTATACAATGTGAGTTTATTAATGTGGGATTGCGATGCAGATGCATATACTACATCCCCATAATCAATGATTGGCATCAGCATTTGCTGTACAATCTTTTCCTTTACTGTAGGGCTTAGACAGGATTTGTTTCTGTACAGAGCAGCTAATTTTGGATAAAGTTTAGATGCAAGCTTTTCTATGTGGAGGCCAAAAGATAGATTGGGGCCTAACATCATACCCAAGTATTTGAAAGAGTGGACTGCGGTCAGTGTGCTATTTGAATTTGTTTTGATGGATAGGTGGGAATTGTGTAATTTGTGTAATTTAGGTACTGTTCCAAAGATCATTGTGACATTTTTGTCAGTGTTCAGGAAGTTTGTTTTTTGCGATCCACTTTTCTACCTCTGTAAACTGGTCTTGGAGCACAGCCTCAAGTTGCGGTAGATTGGATTTGCTTGCATAGATTACCGTGTCATCTGCGTACATGTGTACATTTGAGGATTGGCAGACATTAGGCAGATCATTTATAAATAATGAAAATAGGGGGCCGAGAAGGGAACCCTGGGGAGCACCACACGTGACTGGGAGAGGGAGGGAGTCACTGTCAGAAATGGACACATATTGCGAGCGATCCGATAGATACGATCGAAACCAGTTTAGAGAATGATCACCAATACCTGAGTTTTTGAGTTTGTGCAGTAGAATGTCGTGGTCTGTGTCAAAGGCCTTAGCAAAATCAAAGAAAATAGCTCCAGTTAGGGCTCCTTGTTCCATGCCAGTTTGGATGTCATTGCAACCTTCTAGGAGAGCAGTTGTAGTGGAGTGATTCTGTCGAAAGCCAGATTGATCAGGAGTCAGATAGTTTAATTGTTGGTAGTACTAACAAAGTTGCATATGGACACATTTTTCTAAGATTTTTGACAATACCGGGAGCAATGATATTGGGCGATAGTTAGAAACCAAAGTAGTGTCACCACTTTTATGAATAGGCACTACTCTCGCAGTCTTCCAAAGTTTGGGTATGTATCCAGACACCAAGGATTCGTTAGAGTTGAGACGGGTTTAGCAAATGCCGGCGCACTGAGCTTCAACAGCATTGCTGGGATTTGATCAGGTCCGGACTGGTTTTTCATTTTTAGATTAAGATGTTTTTAATGACACTAACAGGTACAGGTCTAAAAATAAACTTGTCTCTATTGGGCCTTTGCAAATTTAGTGTGACCTGATCCACATTTGTACTTTCAGGATGCGTGTCACTTATTAGCTTGGCAATCAGGGCAGTAGAGCATCCGACAAAATCATTGTTAAAGGCATTTGCTACATCTAAGGGAAGTTGCAGGGTTTGGTTACCCACTTTGACAGTGGAGGGTTGGGAGTGGATTGGGGGAGTTTGTAGTTTGACTTTCCAAAAGTTTCTAGGGTTTGAGATGTTACTCTTCAGATTTTCATAGAAATATTGGGCCTTGGCCAGTTTTGTCTGTTTTGTGCATATATTTCGCCATTGTCTATATGCACCGTGATCATTCATAGAGCCAGTACGCTTAAACTTTGACCACAAAGAATCCCGAAACTGGTACATTTGGATGAGGTCAGCTGTGATCCAGTTCATATGTGCTCCTTTTACCCTCACCTTACGCAGCGGGGCATGCAAATTCCAAATTTGAAGGAGTTCAGACTGAAAGTATTCAACAGCACAGTCTAGATCTGGGATAATGTTTAATCTGTGCCATGAGAGATTCTTGATGTCATTTAGAAAGGATTCAAGATTACATTTTTTGAAGGACCTAGTTATTTTAACCTTCGAGGATTTAATAGCCTTTATTTTGCACACGCAGTACACTAAACAGTGATCACTGAACGTGTTTGGGAGAACAACCTCCTCCTGGATTCTATCAGGAGAAGTGGAGAGGATCCAATATATGTATATGTACTGTATGTAGCAGTACTGGCAGTGGCTTAGGCAGAATTTTATTCTATTATAAATGCCTTATATTAAATGGGATTATGTTAAGGGTAAAATAGTTGATAGTATAGCTGAGAACACACGAGGTGGCATGTTCACAAGTAATTAAATGTAGAAAAATCACTGCACACCATACATTTTAATTAAAAGAAAATCATCAATCTGTATTATGACATTTGCACACAAGTACATGATAATCCAATCTGATCATTGATAAGATAAAGTAGAACTATCAGTGTGTAGTTAATACAGCAATAAATATGAAACCTGCAAATAACAAGGTCTGCAAATATCTTTTACATTTTACTAGCTAGGCCATTGTTTGATGTCCTGTGCTGTCTCTTTCCAAAATTTTGGCTTCAAAACTTTTGTCAGTTTCACTTTATCAACTATAGCTAGAGAGAGAGAGATTCAATAAAGGTAATCACTTCCCTTGTAAGTCAGGTAGTAACAAGAGGGTTCCTCAAAGGTCCTCAAAATGCAAATATAAAATATAAGATACACCTAAAAAAAAAAAATCAGGACAGAGATTCATAGGGCAACACTATAAAATCAAAGATGTGGCCCCTTTAAGTAAATATTGCACTCACAAGATGTTGTAATGTTAAAAGCCCATCGGAATGTCTTTCAATATTCAGCCACCAATGTCCTCAGAATCCCAGGGTACATATTAAAAGGAAAGAACTGGACATAGTATAATAATGCTTAAATATTAAATGACACTTTAATTGAATGCACTTACAAAAAGTGGAAGATTAAAAACCTCATCAATAAGTCTCTATCAGTCGATTTCAGCTGGATGAGAGACCCAAAATAAGCCTTGGTGTGTGGCTCAACGCGTTTTGTCTCCCAAATGGAAACTTCCTCAGGAGCAAATGGAATAAAATACAATAAAATATAATACAATAACAAAAAATGAAGCATCACATTATATCAAAGTCCAGAGTTCCTTTTAAGGGTCTTCTTATCATTTGTTCCCCCAATCAGGGATGTCGGAATCACCTGTTCTTGGTTGCCTCGTCTGTTCGTTACCAAATAAGGACTTCCATTTTTTCGTGGAACGCATATGCGCTCCACCGGCCGGTGGTCCGCGATGACATCATCAATCAGCGTGTGGAACGCATATGCGTTCCACTTCAAGCGATCTCGGAAACAAAAAGAAAATACTGAGAGGATGCTACAAGCATCAATAATCAGGTGAAAGTGCACCCAAACACTTCATATGAAATCCATCAGATATAAATTAGATATACACATTGAGTGCTTGTCAACACACATAAATCAATATACATTGAGTGCTATTAACAGAGGGAGAGAAATTGATGGAATCACAAGCTATAATCCCAAATAGGGATATAAGGAAAATAAATAAATAAATAAATTAAATAAATAAATAAATACAAATAAATGAAATAATAAAAATAAAATAAAATAATAAAAAAATAAAAAGAAAAGAGAAAATAAAAATAAATAAATATAAAAATAAATGAAATAATAATAAAAATAAAATAAAAAATTAAAAAAAATAAAATAAATAAATAAAAATGAAATAATAAAAAAAATCAAATTAATAAATTAAAGAAAACATATTTAAATCAAAATCTACATTCATCCCTAATGGTTGAAGAGTTTTAAGCTTGTGTATCCAAAAACCCTCCTTCTGTCTAAGTCTCATAACAATATCACCTCCCCTCACACCAAGTGATATCTGCTCAATAATCACCCAGGAAAATACATGTGTATCAAAGAGTGGACAACGGTTACAGTGTACTGGAACAGAATGGTTGAGCAACTTGTTCCGTATATTGTTCTTATGTTCCAGGAAGCGTACCTTGGCCTTCCTCACTGTTCTCCCAACATATTGCACTCCACATCCACATGTGAGGAGATATACATCATGTGTGGAACATGTAACGTGTCCCTGGATCTTAAATTCCTCCTTTGTAACAAAACTAGAAAAGGAATATGTATGTGAAGGCTGACCTCTACATGCTTTACACATTCCGCAAGTATGAAACCCCTTGGAATAATAGGGTTTAGTCTTCTGAAAGAGACTTGGGGCAAGAAAACTCGAAAGGTTCTTTCCTTTTCTATAAATAATGTTGGGATATTGTGGGAGTTGTGCTCCTATGTCTTCATTTTATTAATGGCAAAAGTTTTAGTTGTATTGTGTTGAATGCAAATTCAAAGGATCTATCTGAGTTATTGGTTGGTTTTACTTTATTCAACAAAAGATCACCTCTTTCGATATCTCCAATTCTTTTAACCTCTCTATCCAGTTGTCCTCTCTCATATCCCTTCTCTACAAATTTGGTGGTTAGAATTTCGGCTTGTTCTATAAAGGTGTTTTTACTGGAACAATTCCGTCTGAGCCAAGTATATTGGCTCTTAGGAACCCCTGCTAACCATCTCGGATGATGTCCACTTTTTGATACAATAAAGCTGTTGGTGTCAGTAGGCTTGAAATAAGTTTTAGTAAGAATCTGAGAATCCTCTGAAGATGGTCAGGTCCAAAAAGTCATTAAAAGTGGAACTAACTACTGGACTGAAAATCAAAGAGAGGGCATTATCATTGAGGTATCGAAAGAAATCACGTAGTTGTTGTTCAGACCCCTTCCATATGACAAGGATGTCGTCTATATAATGATGCCAGAGCACCAGGCCTGCCCCATATGGATTGTTATCCCAAATGGACCTACCCTCCCAAAAGTCCATAAAAATATTGGCATAACTTGGGGCAAACCTGGTGCCCATGGTTGTTCCCTTGATTTGCAGGAAGTATTCATCATTGAACATGAAGAAGTTGTGGGTAAGTATAAATTCAATGGCTTCTAAAAGAAACCCTGCAAATGCTGGATCTAAAGACGTGTCTCTATCTAGGTTATCTTTAACTGCTTGTAGGCCAAATTGGTGGTCAATCACTGTATATAATGAGCTCTGTCTAAAGATGCCCACATATAATCCTCATGCCATTCAATCAACTCTAACTCCTGCAAAAGATGTTTAGTGTCTTTCAAATAGGATTGGGCCGATTGGGCGTATCTTTGTAGTGAATAATCAATAAACTGAGAAAGATTCGATGTTAATGAATTAATGCCACTAATGATAGGTCTGCCTGGTGGGTTCACTGTGCATTTGTGTATTTTGGGTAAGAAGTAAAAGGTCGGAATTCTAGGGTTCTCCTGATAGAGAAACCCAAAAATCCCGATGTCTATCACTTCTTGTTGGACTGCCTTTTCTAATAAGATCTTTAATTGGGATTTAAACGTCTCATTGGGGTTTTTGGAGAGTTTAATGTATGTTTTCTCATCCCCCAATAGTCTATATGATTCTCCCAAATAAAATTCCACAGTCATAACAACGATGCCTCCCCCCTTGTCAGCATTTTTTATCACTGTCATCTCTCCTCTTTAGAACATTAAGAATTTGCATTTCATGTTTAGACATATTACAGTATTCTTTCTTATTGGTTAATTTGTCGAGATCTGACATCACCATTTTGGAAAAAGTTTCTATTTGTCCACCTTTTTCATAGGGGCAAAATGTTGACCGGGGTTTGAATTTCTTAAAAGAACCCTGGTCACATATATACTCAGATTCTCCTCTTAAGGGTTCTTCCAATGTTTTTTTGATGAAGAACCTTTTGAGACTTAACTTTCTAAAAAATTTCAGTGTGTGTGTGTATATATGTGTATGTATATATATATATATATTTTTTTTTTTTTAAAGAATCAGGAGGGACATTAGGGGTGTATTTCAAACCCTTTTTTAAAATAAGGCATTCCTCTCTAGTGAGGTGTGCATTAGATATATTAAAAATACCCAATAATTCCTCTTCTTTATGTGGATTTAATTGGAGTCCTCTCTCTCCAAACTTAGTCTCCTCTTTTTGGATGGAGTATTTCGTTCTCTGAGAGGAGCAAAGCGGTTGGTCAGGTCTATCCTTGGGGCTCTGGGTGAAAAATATTGGGTGACTTCTTTTTTTCTTGGTTCTTAGGTTTTGCCCCTACTCTAAAAAATCCCTACTATTGTATGTATGAGGGGAAGGCGATTTTTCTCTCCTGTTTGGATTCTGAGTATTAGATTTCTCTTTAGGTGGGACATTAGAGACTGACCTATTGCTAAATCTGGTCCTTGGTGAATGGGGTCTAATTTGCTCGTTACTCCTTCTAAAAGAAATGGAATCACGGCTATAGTTAGAATTAAAATTAGCTTTGAAATTAGATTTTCTCTGTCTATAATCAACACTATCATTTTGAAAGCTGCGCCTGTCCTTAAATTCTCAATTTCCAGTCTTGTTTTTAATGGAGAAAAAGCGATTTTCTTTTTCCCTTTTATCTTTTATATTTTCCATTTTTTGTTTCTGCTATTTTTTCGTCCATTTTTTGGACTCTATCATATACAATCTTCTCCTTTCCTATAAATTCTAAACTCCTATTTATCAAATTTATTATCGTTCTCTAGTTCTTGTGTTACATCTTTTAGATTCTTTCTCAAAATCAACAATAATCTCCATTAGAGTTGTTGCACATGTTTCCAGAGCTACGTCCCATCTATCAGCATAGCGGGAATTAGCTAATCCATTTGCAGGATTTTTTGATAGTCTTAGGCCTCTGGGTAAAAGTGGAATGTACTTTAGTGGAATGTATTTCTGAAATTATCCAGTACATGTTTCTACTAAAATTATTTTGCTGTAATTCTAACTGTTAATTGTATTGGCTTCATACCATGATATATATAGCATATACTTGTAAGCTATTTTCAGAATAATTATTGCCCACGGTTATGTAATTTTTTATATGCTCAATCTTCTTATATTTATGAAGTTTTAATGTTTAAAGTGGTAGGTTGATTACACCACTTGCACCTTTATTTTCTATCTTACATGTCGCTTTGCACTGAGGTCAGACTGCTGGTGGTGTGCCTATTACACTAATTATTGCATGTTTACAAGTTCAAGGCTCATTCAAATTAAATGTATCCATTAAAGAGCCAGATGTTGAACATTAATGCCCTTCACAGCCCAACACAATAATAAAATAAATGCAGTCATATTTATATCATAGTATGCAAATGATGTGGATATTTGACCAGGACCCCTGATGATCTCATCAAGTTATTGATAATAAAAAAAGTCATGATGGTGTCTGCGTGGGAATGTTGCAGTAAAAATTATAATCTGCTACCTATTAGAGTGGGGTTAAGGTTTAGTAACCCATTGCTTAAGCCAGGGTTGTGTATGTAAAAGCTGAGTTTGACACCACATGTTGCATTGGAGACTCCACCTGAAGGGTTAAAAGACCTGTAGCACTCTTTCCTCCCATCCCATAGTCCAAGCATCCTCCAAACATCACTGCCCTCCTCCCAGGTTATTAATAAACATAAGGATTTGAGACTTTCTCCAGGGCTTACCTTGCAGCTAGTGTTAACTGATTCATTTGGGGGATTTTCTTGTGGGTCCCATAATCGGGCAGAGGGAAGGATACTCAGCCTTTTTGCCTAGCCATAGGTTGTACTATGGCTCAGACTGTCCAGAGTGGGTGCCCCCTCTTCTGGTCCTAGCCTTAAGTATTGCTAGCATCTGCTTGGCTCAAGTAAGTGGAAACTGTCTCTTCATCTTTGCAGGTCAGCCAAACACTCCTATAGGTAAGAGTGGGGGTGTCTGTGCAGTTTCAGTATAGTATCGGAGTTGGAATGTCTTATCAATCAGTGGATTCACCATTCTGAAAGTTCACTGTACTGATACACAGTGTATCACATACAGTAACTGCACATTCCAAACTCCAACTTTAATACCGGTGAAGATGCATTGTATTTAATGCTGCCAAGCTCTGTATTGAAGTTATTTGTAACCATGGTGTGACTTACATGTTACAGAAATATCTGCCTCCAAAGGATATTTTAACCATCTGAGCATCAGAGAGACTTGCTACGCAAAGGGCAGGTCCTGCAGGACTAGTAACGGGAACGGCGTTCCTGCTGAGGGAAAAGTGCAGGAACGTCGAGTCCTGCAGGAATGAGTGGGAACGAGTCCTGATAACAGATTAATTCTAATATTTTAAAGGTGGACATATTACTGGCCTACTTTATGTAGGAATATTTTTTTTTATTAAATACCTCATAAATTAAGAGTTTGTGACATTCCTGACAATTTAATAAACTTTGGGGAGAACAGAAAACATGTTTTACTAAATTATATATATACTGTATATCAAAAGTGGGGTCCACAATGCTCGGTATAGTGATTACTGAAACCTCAAATATGTCTTTAGACATGACAAAAAATGCAGATATATACTAAAATACAATAGTAACTATTTGAATATGCAATAATTCTTTTCTGCAACTTAATTGACTAAAGGGATGGGTGTGACACGAAATTGAATGCACATTTTTTTCTAAATGTATTTGCATTACAACTGAGTTAGCTGGTTAATTTGGAATATTAAGCTGAATTCAATTGTGTAACCCATTGAATTCAAATTACCCCCAACCCATTGTATTATGTTTTGGCATCGCCCATATTAACAGATTTTGTTGTTCAATAAACGGCAGTTTATTTTTATTCTTTTTATAAACTGAATATTGGTGTGACTGTTTCTTGTGCTAATTTTATTTCAATTAGAGATATTATAATTCTGATGTGGTAAATTCAAAGAAATTAAGTCCAAGAAACTGTATAGAATCTCCCTAAAATCTACATTTTTAAATTTAATAAGTCTAAACAGAATCTTAAATATATTGCAAACACAAGAACTGAAATAAAATACAGAATTTCCATATTCGATGCAGTACGGCCTCCGTCAGGAAAAAGGTTAAGCTTTGGTTCTGCTATGAAATGAGGTTGGGCAGACTAGAGTTGTGGAAACTGTTCTATTTGTTACCTTTTCTTATGACACTTTAATAAGCATTTAAAAATAGGAGTAATTGGTGCCATTGGTATCATTTCTTCCTTAATTATTTTTTTTTTTGCCATATTATACTACCATATCTAGAAGTAATATTACTTGTACATTCTGCAGGACTTGGTTGCTTGGGAGTGCTGGATGTTAATACGGCTTTAAGGGGTCCAGTCTGAAATATAAGGTCTGAGGTTAGAAAGAAAAAAGAAATCAAACACTATTATGGGTGGGGAGACATGGGGCTATTGAGGCAATTTAGAGATGAAAAACCAGAGGGGAGAACATTTGGGATAAAAAGACATGAAGGTGAAAGTCATATTCACAAAGTGCCAGGTTGTTGTAAGAGATTCCACAGAACATCACATTTTTCAACAATTCCCTTTGTACCATAACAGTACCTTTCTGTTAGTCTATAATATAATGGATATAAGATAAAGCTATGTGGAATATATTAGCATTCTATAATTAATAATCGTGAATGTGCAAAGCTCTCTGAATTTGTTTACCTTTGTAAACTTTTTATTTAACTCCTCTTAAACTTGCTTTTACAAATTTAAAACAGATACCATATTATATACTATATTATAAACTATTCACAATTGATCCCCAAAAGTCATCATTAGTCGTTACCAGATCCATATAAGTAACCATGATAGATGGTGCTTCTACTAATTGAGAAATGAAGGTGTAAATTCTACTATCCCATGTCAATGTCTAGATAGTAATAATAGCCAGGGATTATGGTTTTCATTCCAATGTATACCTTTTCAATTTGCTCTAACAGCTGGTTTTCTGGAATAGTCAAATTTTGGGGGTTTCTAAGATACTCCTACAACTACAATATTTCTCCTCTTACATCCTGACAGGATTTCTACCCAAAAGGCATACACATTTTACTTTTATGCAGGGCTGACACTACCATTAGGTGGCACAACCAACCGCCTTAACCTCTCCTAATCTGGAAAAGTGGTGCAGAGGTGAAAGGAATTAAAGAACTTAGTTGCTATAATCACAGTGGCAAAGGCCACATAGATGGATATCATATTTTAGGGCCCAACACTCTTGGCAGAAGTATAAGTGTCCAGGGGATGCTAGGGGTCTATTTATACAAAAAAGTGACTTTTACAATTAGCTTCCCTCTTTCCAAAGATTCCACCCTGAAGATGTCCTCAAATCTTCAACATAAATAAATACTCAATACGGGGTGATCCTGCTAAGGAAGTTAAAAATGATAAAACATAGACAATATAGGTTTTATCAATTGGTCACTCACAATCTGTAAGTCAAAAGATTGCATTGAGTAGTGCTTGTTTCAGGAGTGTTTATTTCATTTATATTGTCCACATTGAGTTGAAAATCTGTGAGGTGCAACCAGATAAAACATGAGCAAGATAAAGGGCAAAATACCATTTTATTCACTTACTCATTAGTTGGTAATCGCAATCCCACATTAGGGACAATTCTGCAGATAGTACAAGTTAAGCATGAATATAAACCTCCCTGCCCACCATATTCTTATAAACCCCTCTTAATTAATCTATCCATGCTTTCATTGGCTTTCCTACATTGTGCAGCATGCGCTAAATCATGTGTTCCAAGTATGTGTTCCATTTCATTCCGGGTGCTGGAGTTCGTGTGCTTATAAGTCACCTTCCACTCATGTGGAAGTGATGGTGTGTGCATTCCAAATGTGTTACACTTATACTCACATCAGATCGAGCAGTGAGATGAGTCCTTACTCCAAGATTGGTTAAATGACATAAGTGGGTATTATTAAAGTGCTTATCACTTATAACTAATAAACTAAAATCAAAATTACCTTTTATGAATGAATAAATATAAACCAAGATCATGTGTGTGTGTGTATGTATGTAATTTTTTTTGTGTACGGTGCTATTCTTGTAACGTAAATGTATGTATAGCATGGTGTAAATTATAGATATGAACAAGTCAATTGAAGTGTGCCAAAACCGACATATGCGGTGGCCTGTAATAAAGAGGGTAAAAATTAGCAGTGTCTTACCAAAGAAATATTTATTGCATAGATGAAACATAGTGCAAAGAAAATACCTCAAGATGACAATTTAACAAAGGCAGACCTAATTTCTAACACCGGTTGAGGTATACACAAAGCAAAGGCTGATGACTTCCAGCAGCCTAAAGACTTAATTACGTGTACTGGAATATCGGGACTAGAGGCTATGGAGGCTGCCCCTATCCGAAAAGAATGGCCAGAAAAATTGCTAGCGTTCAGACCTAGTCTGGTCAGTAATATGCGTACGTACTGCATGAATTTTGCTGTTAAGGCAGCTTTGTGGAGGACTAGCAGCGGGATGTCAGACTAAGGTGGTAATGATTGGAGACATGTATTCAGTACATTTACCGGGCACCACTTGTTTGAAGTAGGATAATATGTGATATGCACTACTTTACCCAGCTGACTTGTTTTAGTAACGGGTAGGGACAAGATATAGTGATCTTGTCATTTAATGAGATAGGAACGTTTGAGGCAGTCTCGTGCGTATTTGTTACCATGTATGCTAAATTTGCAAGGTCTAAGAAAAGCGTAATAAGCCAAATAAATCGCTGTTTTGATTACCAGATTTGTGGTGTGTTCAAACGGGGCAGTATCCAATAAGTCAGACATGTCCTTAAATAACGGTCTGTGCATTGGTAATCTTGTGGTTGGAGGAGTGGTACTGGTTTTCTGTATGCCTTTTTCGTATGTTTTAAATGGGGTAAGATGCTAAAAAAAAATAAAAATAAAATAAAAATCTGGGTATAAGGTATACATGTGGTGTTGGATTCCGATTAAATGGTCTTTGAGTTTGAGATGACAAAAGGATGCAAAAGCTACCAGCTGTGATAAAGTGAAGGCAGCTAGCCCTATAACATTTAACTCCAGGGGGGAGTATGTGTAGTATGTGTTGTAGGCAACACAAATCAAAGTTTAGTAATGGGACCCTGGGGTGGAGCAATTGGAGAGCAGGGTGGGCCAATGCTCGACTCTGCAGTTTGCATACAACTGGGAGAAATAAGTTCCAGGTCAGAGTTTTGTCTCCAACCCACTGCTCAGCTGCAGATAATCAGCTGCAGCAGTGGGAATAAACCCCTCCCTACTAGGCAGGTAAAGGGGGATTGCTGGCTTCCTCGCAGGAAGGAGAGACGCTGTTCTCTCCTGTGAGAGTCAAGGAGACTGAGCAGTGGGAGAGAATTGTTTCTTTCTTAAAAGGAATGGAAGCCACATGCTTACTGAGTGTTGAGTGCAGAGATCTGACAAAGGCACTAGGTTGGTGAAACCAATTATTATTCTGTTATAGTTTAAACCCTTGAGAGATCGGGAACCTGATGTTAGCAAGTGCTCAGACGAGCTAGGTTTTTGTTTATAGGGATTTGTTATATTTATGTTTTCATTTGCTGCTGTCTCCTGTGTGGACTTACAAATAAAGTGCCTGGAGTATATGAAAATAAAAGGACTGTGCCTGTTTACCCTAGAGGACCGTGCTATCTGCAAACAAGGATCACACAACGTTGAAATGGTAAACTGAACCAAGTTATGTTCTAATGTAAATCTTATACAGTTTGAAGGCTCTATTGTAGGACAGTTTAGTGTTTCCAGATAGGGCTAAACTAGCCAAGGTGAGACTATGCCTTGCCAATTCTTTTACTCCATTACAAGATCCTGAAAACACGGTGCTGCATTGACTGTTGGAGAGGCCGTGGTTAATGTCTCTGAAGGCCTGGAATTCAAAGTGAGACAATTTGTCAGCCGCAGTATTATAGATCCCTGGTACATGACAACACACCAAATAAAACTGATTACAGGCAGCCAGGTCAGTCTTCTCATGATCGTCAGAGATGAGGAACGACCCTTGTTTATGATGAAGCTAGGTTGTAGGAAAAACAGCGTACAGAGCTACCTACCAAAGACTGACCCCATACCATGGCTGCTGTAACTATAGGGTATACCTCGAATAAGGCTGAGGTGCGTGAGACCCCTTCGATGTGCTGTACCTCTGGCCAACCATCCCAGAGCCACTCATTGCCAAATATGGCAGCAAAACCTGTTGATGCTGCAGCATCCATCCAAATGACAGGAGAATGGATAGACAATTGTGGTAAAAACATACTTCTGCCATTCCATTGCAACAAGAAATTTGCGCCACATTCATAAATCCGCAGTAGCCTGGGAATCCATTTGGCAATAGAGGAAGGAGGCAAAGGAGTCTAGAAATAAAGGCTATACATTGCGGAATGATAGGTATTGCAAAATTTAGTGAGCCCAACAAAGATTGCAATTCCTTTCGATTGCATGTCCTATTATGCAGAAAGTCATTTAAGGTTTGTAGGATACCATCAATATTGCCTGAGGGGAGGCTCGCTTCTATGCTGACTGAATTGAGCAGGATACCCAAGAAATTAACTGTGTGTGATAGAATTTATCTTGATTCCAAGGCTCAAGCTTATAGGTGTCATATAATGATATCCTATATTAAAATTGGCTAACTTGGACTCAGGAAAGGAAATGCTTGATGCTTAACACAACGCTTAAGACCATATATGTCTAGTTCCGGGAGCAGAGAGCCCCCACCTGAGATGTATCTTCTCATCTTTTTGTTCTTTCTTACCTTGGAACTTGTGTGTCCATGACGTTCATCCCTATGTCTTATCTGTACTCCCTTCCTATTACTGTTCTTTGAGAACTTACTTTTTAATATATAAAACCCAGCTGATGAATAAAACGGCAGAGGCTTATTTTGAATACCAACAGGTGTCTGGTGTCTTATTTTTGCTTCTCCAAGTGCACTTGTGATAATAATTTGGGCTTCCTCTGAATATAACAAAGATCATTATTTGGATCCACAACACGTGTCAGGGCTTTCTGTTTTCTTGGTAGAAACTGGCACCCCCAAGGAATGAAAAAACGAGATGGCCATAGTTAGATCAGGAGGAGGACAGGAATTATTCTCCACGAACAGAAAGTCATCTAGATAATGTTACCGCATGGCATCTGCAATTGTTCAACAGGAACCAATATAAGGTTTCGACAAAGGTATAAAATAAACGTGAGCCTTGTGAAAAAATAATAGAAACCTTTCCATTTCAGACCATGCAGATGCCATAGTGACAGGCGTATGGGTAGTAATTTAAATGCATTGATGTCTCTTATTCAGCCAAGCCCCTACACCAGCTGTAATAATGGTGTGTATGGCTTTGTCTATGGTGGCGTACTGAATGGAAAATTCCTCTGATGGAATTAGAGAATTAAGGCTAGGTATGGCCAAGGAGTGAGGTGCAGATAGGTCTAGAATGAGTCTGCATCTCCCTGAGGATTTCCCGGTGACTAATCCTATAGAGTTGGTTCTCCAACTGGAAAATGGGGGTGCCTGAAAAAGTCCCAACAAGAAGCCATCTTCCAATTCTCTTTGTAAAAGAGCATCAACCATTTCCATGTCAGAAAACGCTGATTGCAAATTGTTGCATTCGTAAGTGCCAGCAGGGATATGTACCAGACCTGTGTGAAATCCCTCCGTGAAGCCATCAATCAAGAAATCCACTAGATGTTTGGATCGGTAAGAAGCTAATGCGTGAGCCAAAGAACCAATGTTTACAGAGGTCAAATACAGTTTAGCATGACCTTCATTAGACACTTGGACTTGGCATGAGCCCTTAAACAATGCGAACACACATGTAACAATCTGCAGGCACTATAGCCACATGTACCTATATTAAAGTTGTTACACACCTACGACTTCCCGAGGTTGTAACAATATGACAACAGAGTTTGTCCTTGCCTGATCTGTCCATCCTAGTCTTTGTCTCCTGGAAAGTCCCAGGTTTGGACTCTGGCATGATGGAACAATAGTCTGAGGCATGTGAGGTAGAAGCACAAATTGCACAAGCTGGTGTCTTGAGACCAGCAAAGTGTCTGCAAAATAGCTCAGTATCCATATGGCTCCAGTCAGTTTTAACGTCATACTGAGCCAAAATTGCAGACGCCCTCGCCGAAAATGACCGGTGGTAATCCTAAAAGGATGACCCACCGTATTTATTTCCCAAGTCCACCAGCTTGTGCAAATAGAGGTCGAGTAATCTCTGATTAATAGATTAAAATAGTTTTGCAATATGGGAATTAGTTTCAGTAGATATTTGACATGAATTGGTCCCAGTGCTTTTTTTTAACACAGTATTGTAACACCGTAGTATTCCTAGTAATTGCAGCGTGTACACAGCTGTTTATACATGTAGCTGAAGTAACAGGATCTTCTCCCACGTGGGAGAAGTAAACAAAACGGCCGGCAAATGGAGACCTTGGGTGGTCTCTAAATTCTGCATCTGTGTGTGTGTGTGAATTACACCCTTCCCCCCCCCCCCCAGAGCGGACCACGAGCATGTGGCACAGAGGTGAGGGGACCAGAACTATGTGACACTCACGATTTTTTTCGCGCCCCTGAGCGTTTGGCAAAGCAGCAGCTTGTTGTGAACCTTAAGTGACAGGATCGTGACCCGTAAGTAGCGAAACCGGAAGTGATCACCTGCCGAACGTCTGAATCCACTGTGATGCAGGTAAAAGGGGGAGTGCTTAAGTAGGATCAACAATCCTCTCCCACAACTCCAGGCAAGGAGAGAGAGAGACTCTAAACAAAATTACAAATGCAACACTTGTTTGTGTGTTCAGTGTGTGTGTGTGTATATGTATATAGCCTTCTTTCTTGCTTTTATATGAACTTGTCCCTAATAAAAAACTTGAGCCCTTTTTATCATTAAAACGTACCTCCGTTCAAGCACCGAGCTCCTTGTCAGCCCACTCCCCATTTTTCATCAAAATCACAGGGCCCAATAGGACACTTCTTTGAGAATCGTCATCGTGCTCTGGTGCACATGCACACCTTCATGCTGCACCAATCAGGTTCTTCATAGAGCGGGTTTCAATGCCGCTCTATGAAAGAACTGAGCTCTCTACGGCGCATGTGCGCGCTATTCGAGTTTGTGAGCTGGCTGACAGCTCAGCGTCTATGCCTGCCCCATCCTAAGGCAACCCTCCAGCTTAAAATAAGTATGCAAACACACAGTAAATATTTTTAAACATACACACTCACTATCAATCTGTCTCACCCACACTCACTCAGTCATCCCCACACACACTCATAAAATAAGTTTACTTACAGTTTGGATCCTCCTGCTGGGTCTCAGTTTTCAGCCTGTTGGACGCTGGGATGCTGCCTCCCTGTATTGGCAGTGTGACCGGGAACCCAGGACCTCTCCTCTGTGCCATACCCCTTCCAGTGAACCAAATATTGCAAGGAACCTTGGGAGAACCGCAAATCAACAATAGAATTACCCTCCACAGTAACAGGAGAGGGAGGACCATTCGCTGTTGTGTAACAATGACATATCAATGGTTTCAGCATGAAAAACATTGTATGTGCAATGTACGTGGCAGTTCCAGGGCATAGGAAACAGGAGTAACCTTGTGTAAAACATGGAAGGGACCCACAAACCGTGGTGCCAATTTCATTGACTGAACTTTTAGTCACAGATTACGTGTAGAGGGCCAGACCTTGTCACACACTATGTAGTTAGGACCAACACTCCTGCATCTGTCTGCAAAATGCTTATAATGTTTAGCTGCTTGGGACAGAAAGGCTTTAACCTGAACCCAGATATTCTGAAGATAAAATAGATGCTGATCTAACACAGGCATACCACATTTAGAAAAGGAATCAGGAAGAACAATGGGATGACGTCAATGATGCAGAATGGGCAAAACCGAGAGGAGCCTTCTGTGGAGTTGTGTGAAGGAGATCAGAGCAGTTGTCTTGGTTATGGGAAATAAAACATCTTAAATAGTTTCCAGGGACTGGCTCTTTCAGCCGCACCATTAGACTGTGGGTGGTAGGCAGAAGAATAAGACATCTTGATACCAAACTCACTGCAAAACTTCTTCCACAACTTAGAAATTAACTGACTCCTTCTATCCAACACAATCTCTTGAAGAAGCCCATGCAAACAAAACACCTCTTTGGTAAAAATATAAGCCAATTCACAAGAGGATGGTAATTTGGGGAGAGGAATTAGATGCACCATTTTAGAAAATTGATCAATGGCTGTCAAAATAGTAGTGAGCCTTTTATTTAGGTAAATCAATGATAAAATCCAGTGCTAAATGTGTCCAAGCTACGTCTGCGATATCCAAAGGTTGTAATAACACACAAGGCAGGTTTCTAGTGGTCTTAACTTGACGGGTGATTCTCTTTGAGAAAGAACATCCCCAACTCCTATTTCTGATGCATCGACCTCCAAAACAAATGGTTTGGAGGTGTCAGGATGTCATAAAAGGGGGGAAACAGTAAACAAGGATTTTAATCTGTCAAATGCTGACAAGTTATCAGGAGGCTAGGATTGTGTATTAGACCCTTTCTTTGTTAGGTTCGGGATAGGAGCTATTGCAGTTGAAAACTCTTGAATAAATCTATGGTGGTAATTGGAAAAACCCATAAATCGTTGAATGGCTTTTAGAACTTTGGTTAAGGGCCAGTTGAGTACGGCTTCTAATTTTTGGGGATCCATAGTAAAACCAGAAGAAATTATGTACCCAAGAAATGAACCTCAGCCAAAGAGGCATTTTTCTAATTTGCAATATAAACCATTCTTTAACAACGTCTGTAGAACTGTCTTCACATGAATGTGATGTGAGTGGAGATCGGGAGAGAAGATGAGTACATCGTCAAGATATACCAAGACACATAAATGAATGTAATTTCTCAAAACATCATTAATCAGGTCTCGGAATACAGTGGGGGTGTTGCACAAGACAAAAGGGTTAAGAACAATGGGATGACTTCAATGATTGATGTAGAATGGGCAAAACCAAGAGGAGTCTGGTAGCGGTTGGGGAACCCTAACAATATGCCTAACCCTAACCCTGCTCTTAACCAACCCTGCGCCTAACACCAACCCTCCTCCTAACCCTACTCCTAAACTAACCCTACCCCTACACTTACCCAAAGTTCTGAAGTCCCGAACTGAACATTTTTCCCATGCACATCCCTAATATTTGATACACATGACCTCTAGGATGCTCACTACCAGGCAATAAATAAATGGCACAGTCATACGTTCTGTGTGGTGGCAGCGTGTTAACGGACATATATTGGGAAGGTATTTCTGTGGATAAAGGTGTGGCAGTAGGTACATTAATAGTATTGATAGGTTTGATTGGTTGTATGCATCACCCAAAGATAAAACTTCACCCTGAATCCAATCAATATGAGGGCTGTGTAAAGAAAGCAAGGGGATTTTTGAATATGTTGGTCACCTAGATCGAGGCTATCAGGGGATGTAACTTTTGTGGGGGTTTTGTGCTTTGAAGGTATTGAGGTTTTTTTTTTTTAAAAGTGTGTTTTCTTTGCCTGGAGATAATTGAATTTAATACAATGCTGACTCAATTATCTCCCATGAACAGGGCAGGGATTGACCTATTTTGCATGGGAGTGTCCTGGACCTGAGAACCAATGTAATCCTGTGTGTTTTTACTGTAGTCTTATCTCAGGTCCATGAGGGAGTGCCCCTTGCATTTAAGGTCAGCTGTTTTACCCATCATGATGTCTAGGCTCATGGTTGGGGGTTTTATAGAGCCATATTCCCTCTGGGGATTGCTATAATCACTATACTCCCTTGGCTTACGACTGCTGTTGTAAGAGCGGCCTGCTTTGCTTTCTGGACTAGGAGAGGTTTACCCACTGGAAGCTGAATTCTGGTCCAGGGTGGGTGGAGGACAGAGACCACAACCAAGCTGTGGTGGTTATGGTGTCCGGTACAGAGCTTATGGTGCTCAAAGATTACTAGGAAGCAGCGATGGACAGAGGTACCCAGTCAGGGGGCTAGGTGGTCATCACATCTACCATCTATGGCCTCAATGGCCAAAAGTGTTGCTCTGCTTCTTAGTGGTACATGATGTAGGAGAGTATATAAAGCATCTGTGAAATTCTCTGCTGCTCCAGAATCTATAAGAGCTTTGGTGTCAAAAATGGCAACACCACAAGATAGCGAAATAGGAAGCAGGAATCTATGTAATGCTGACCGGGCATAACACCCCTAATGGTCCTTAGGTGAGCACGTTTTCTGGACGGATAGAGCATGTTAACTGTAAATGACCTAGTTTTCCACTAAATAACACAAACCCTCACCTCTCCTGTATTGCTGCTTAGCCTCCGATAGCTTAGTTACACCTAGCTGCATAGAGGGAAAGAGTGAAAAAACGAGGAGCCAAAAAAACAAGCGCTGCGGTTTGCTCTTCGTCTTTTCTTTTTCTCTGAGCCTGTTATCTATTTGCATCATGTAAGTTATATATTCGTTTATCCCCTCTGGTAAATCTTTAGCTGTGGTTTAGTCTAACAAGGTGTCATACAGTACCTCTGCGAATGCTGTAACCAAGCCACTATTAGTCCAGTCGACTTTGTGAGCTAAAGTTCAGAATCCGATGGCATAGTCTGATACTGAACGATTACCCTGCTCTATGCGCATCAAAGCCTTAGCAGCGGATTTTTCTTTCCCTAAAGGTTTGAAAGACCGCTTAAACTCGGTGACAAATTCCTTTTAATTATAAGCTATGGATCTCTCGCTTTCCCACAAAGGGTAAGCCGAAGTTAAGCCTTACCAGTCAACTGGTTCATGAAAAAAAAAAAACAATCTTTGTTCGGTCAGAAGGAAAGACCTAGGTGAAGCCTCAAAGCGATACTCAATCTGATTCAAGAATCCTCAACATTCGAGATGTTCAGCACTAAACCTAGGAGGAGGTGTCCACTTAATAGAAGGGCTTTTATAGTAGGATGCCTCAGACACTGCAGGCTGGACGGTCAGAACAGTCTGAAGTGACTGAGCAAACTGATCCATGCTATGATCAAGTTCTTATACTCTGATCTCGTGGGTAGTCATTTACTGGCTTATAAATGCAGGATCCATAATGGTCCTGTCGTAATGTCAAGGAAAGACAAGGACAGCAAATATGAAAAGACAGTAAGCCTATTACCATACCTTAGAATGGCCGGATTAAACACCAATAGAGTAGTACAAGACAAGCCAAGATCAGGTATACAGAAGTCAAAATAAAACAATGAATAGCCAAAGGTCAGGGACAATAGAAAGCAGAAAAGTTGACAAGCCAAGGTCAAAATGCCAGAATTACCCTAAATATATAACGTGCTCTCAGATAAACTAAACAAATGGAAACATGACAGGGCATCAAACAAATGGACGAGGGAGTTTAATTAGCCCAGGCAGGGCTCTAGTTGGTTACTGTGACCTGGAGACGTCTGCGTCACCAGCGTAAAAAACGGAGGCTGTTCCTTTTAAATTGGAAGCGGCCAGCGTTTTTGTGAATGCCAGCGTGATTCTCTGCCGTGTAGCATGGAGACTGGAGGAAAACCAGGCAAGAGGCTAATTTATAGCTCTAGTGTGTCTGTGCTGATCAAGTGGGGGCATGCTGTAATGCTGACCGGGCATGGAGTCTCCCCGGATTGCCAGCGTGACAGCAAGAAAAGTGACGATCAGGACAGAAGGAGTTCAAGTACCAGAAATCTGAATAATAGATGTAGAGGAAATCTAAAAGTACCTGGGGTTACCACAAGCATATGGCAACCATGAGGAAGACAACATCCAAGTACCTCCAGAGAGTCAGACAGGTCCTGAAGTCCCAGCTGAATGGCAAGAACAAGATCCAAGCCATCAGTACATATGCCCTACCGGTCATAAGGTGCCCAGCTAGAATAATCTGGCAAGAGAAGGATGTCAAGACCCTCAAGTCTCATATAAACCCCCTCTTAGGAGCCATAGAAAGCATTGATGGATCAACTATTTTTTTTTTTTCCCAGCTCAGATAGATTTACTCCTATTCAGTTCAGGGTTCTGTCCTTTTTGATGTGATCCCACTTTGTTCTGTGCCCAAGCATGTGTGCTTGTAAGTCCACACCCATTCGCATAATTGTCATGAAAGCGATGATGTATGCGTTCCACGTCACTCACTGCCCGATCAGCTGTGAGTAGTCCTTTGTTAAAGTCATTCAATGGGCATGTAGAAAAAAGGGAAAGAGTGGGTATGATTAACCCCTTAAGGACCAAACTTCTGGAATAAAAGGGAATCATGACATGTCACACATGTCATGTGTCCTTAAGGGGTTAAAGTGTTTGTAACTAAACTTTTTTTCAAATCTAAATAAACTTTATTAATGGGAAAAAAAGAACACAAAAAAAAATGAAAATTCTAGTATAAAGCATAATACATGAACTCTATTTAAATTTATGCACAAGACACTTGAATAAACTGTTTTATATATGGATGCGTTCTTTCATATGGGGCTTAACTAAATCTATCTTAATGGGTATATCCAATTCAATGTTCAATTTTATACCGCCCACATCCTTCCCCCAATAAAAATTAAAAGGAAAGGGGGAAGGTATATGTTAAATTATTGGACAGATTGTATATGAAATGTTTACCCATCATTTCATAAATATTTAATGTGATTACTTCTATTTTTAAGCAGATTTTTTGAAGTATTTAAGAATGGATGAGAGAGGCGATAAAGGATGGTTAAGACACACACAGATATACCCTATATAGGGATGTAGTGTATGCACCTGTATCACAAATCCACCTTCATAAACTTACTACATTGTATAACTCATCCTGCTGCTTTTTGCTACACTGTAGTGACTTGACCAGCCATTGTGACATAATAAAAGAACTAAACTGGCTATTGCTGGAATCAAGACAGGAACCTTAATCTTTTCAACCTTGTATTTAAGAGCTTTTTTGGAAAGCTCACACCCTACCTGAGCAGAATGTACTCCACGGCTGTTCCCAACTCTTATAACCTCTGATCCAGTACCAGTACTTTATCTAGTCTACCTCAATACAAAATGAAAATGTTGCAATCCTCTTTTCCCGACAGAGCACTATTATGGAATAACCTTCCGGACAGCCTAAAATCCTTTAACCAATTTCTCTCTACATATCTCAAAACAGAATGCACCTATAATCATGGTTGATTAAATTTCTTGCCTGTTCTGTATTAAATTTATATATCTGTGTATTAATATTTTGTATTTTGAATATTTTATTGTACCCTATCGTAATAAAGTAGTTTTTTAGTGGGCCCAGGACATGCAGAAAAATGCTAGAAATCTGTATTTCTGGTAAAATATTTTATAAATAAACAAATGAATAATACAAACCTACCTTCATGTACACGGCATCCTTGAAGACCTGAGGTCCTTTTACTACGCTTGATATCCATGTACAAGTGTCATGACATCTGTAAGCTCTGCCATTGCTTCCTGTCCTTGTCTGACAAAGAGCTTAAACCTCTCACCTATTAATGTTCAGCTCTTTGTATTTCCATGGTACATGCAGGTAATTGTAAACAATACCACCAGACATTCTAAAGGAAGGATCCAGTGAAAGTAAACTGGAAAACATAACCAGTGCTTCCCTGGTGAAACTCTGCCAGGAAACAGGGGGAGCGTCTATCTCGCCGTATGTTTTCCAGCTTGCAAATATCTGGAATTGATGGTCTCTGTTTACAGCTTCCAGCCATGGAAAGCAGCCAGTGAGAGCTACATACAGGGTGACTCCAAATGCCCAGACATCAATACTTGGACCCAAGTGTAGATACTGGTTAGGTTCCAGAATAGAAAGCTCAGGTGCCATGTATGGTATTATATGAGACATCGATGGGATGAATCTACCAAAACGTTCTGTTAGACCAAAATCTCCGATCTTGATGTTGTGGCATTCTTTATCCATAAGCAAGATGTTGTCTGGTTTCAGGTCTCTGTGCACCAACCCTTGATTATGAATGAAAAATAATGCTTCGGAAATCTGAGCAGCACAACGCTTCACAATGTATTCTGGTAACCCAACCTAGAAGATTAGATAAAAACAACATATTTCAGTATAATATCCAGTAGAGAAAAATAAACACATTTACCAATATTTTCAAAAACATTTTAATAAATCAGCTGATAACTCTCCTCTAGCAAAAGTATTCCTCAAATATTGGTTGTGTTGTAAGCAATGATTTACATACTTGTTTAATTATCAATGTATGTCATACATCCAGTTCTCAAGGATATATGCTGCTGAACAGAATATTTCAGCTATTTCAATATTAGGCAAGGGTTGACAAAGTAATTAGCACTTTTTATGGAGATGGCTGTGTTATTAAAATTTTAAATGACCTCAACCTGAACATTGATAATTATTTTATATTTTAATTCTTTTTTTTCGTGTTTAGGATATAACAAGCATGCTAGTAGCGCCACAACAGCGGGTACCCGTTAAAGAAACAATCAAACATTTTTGTGGCAATCCGCCAGGCCAGGGTTCTGTTCGAGAGGTCCTGGTAAAAGGATAGCGTCATGCCTTAAAATTGGAATTGGGGTGTTCCCCTGAGGGCTTGGAGGACTGCTTCTTTATCAGTCCCAGACCGGAATTGTACCACCAGGTCCCGTGGGACATCAGTTGGTGCCTTGGTCGGCGTGGGGATGTGGAAGATGCCATCCAGCATGACAGCTTTAGCTTGACGCGGTTACAGCAGGGCGCTCCATAATCTATTTAGTAAATGTGTCAGTTCAGCTTCAGGTATGTCCTCCTTGATCCCTCTGATTTTAATATTGTTCCGGCGTCTGGCATCTTCCTGTGCCGCGAAACGGCGGTCGTACAATTGATTTTGTTTTTGTAGGTCTCTAATCTCCTGTTGCAGCGTGTTCATGCGCTGTGTGCCTGTTTGTGTGGCCTCCTCAAGGGCTCCAATGCGGCCCATCAGGCCTTGCAAGCCTCCGCAGATCGTGGCTATTTCTGCCTGGAGGGTGGTTTCAAGTCTGCCAGGAGCTCCTAGAGGACAGCTGTCCGGTGTCGCTGGACCTGTCTTCGGCCTCGAGGTGGCAGGTATGCAGTCTTCTTCCTCATCCAAGGAGAGCCCATCTGAGAAATCCAAGCATCCTCCCGAGAGGGCAGCCATTTTAGGTCCGTGTGCGCCCTGCGTTTGCTGCCACATTTCTCCGATATTTAGCCCCATGTTCGGTCTATCTGGCTTGGGTTTTTTAGATTTTCGCCCTATGGTCTTTGGACGGACTGGTGGCGGTTTCCAGGTCCCCTTAGCAGGCGATAATTGTGTCAGAAAGTGTGTTTTCTACAGCTTGAGGCCCGGAGCTCCAGGCACATGCGACCGGTTGCTTCAAAGGCTAAGCTCCCCATTGATAATTATTTAACCAAACTAAGATGCAGCTAGAACAGGTGTTGGTAACCAGTGGCCTTCTTGTTCTTGGTGATATAAATTTCCAGCAAATCTCCTCTGCCAGATTTTGTTATAGTACATGGGGAATAGGGTATCAAGTTGCCCATGCCTAAATTAGCATAGAAACTCTAACAAGACCATGCGTTGTTACTAATCTGTTTAAAAATACCACGGAGGTTATTCCAAAGCAATTGTTTCGCTTATTTTTCTTACCTTCTCAACAATAATGGCTTCAAGGGTCCCTGCTGTTGCCACCTCCTGGACATAGATGTAGTTGTGCAGGTTATCAAAGAAGTAGGGGTAGGTAGTAATGATACCCTTGTGATGAGAAAGATAGACCGCAACCTTGAATTCCTTGACAAAGGCATCTTGGTGGGTTTTCTCTTTCTTCATCAGTTTTAGCGCCACTGATCGACCTGGTAAAAATTATCAAGACGGTTGTTAAAACTATTTTCATGAATACAATCAACTATAGTAACATTAATGTGTCAGGAGTAGCATGAGGATGTTTAATACTATTAAGACCGTTCTCTTTGTCCTCCAGTATTTATTTCCAGGTGCCTCGTGCGTGCATGCGACACTTAGAAATTAATTTTATTTGCCTATTGTTTTAGATGTGCCAGTGCAGCAAGATATACAATGTAAATAAAAAGACAAAATAACTAACTTTTTGTTGGCTACCATGTTGTGCAAAAAGTGAAATTTCTGCTTGAATTACAGGTTGTTATAGCCATCAACTATTCTAGATACTGTATGTTATTAGATGAACACATGTGCCAACAAAGGTTTCGGGGATATTCAAACTGTCTATGTACCTGCTAGCTTGTCATGAGCCAGTAAAACTTGACCAAAGGTCCCTTCTCCAAGCTTTTCAAGAACCTGGTACTGCTCTGGAATAATCTGGATCTCTTGGTTTTCAGATGTATTTTCCATTGCAATGAGCTGGAAGGCAGATTCTTTACTCAGATCTGAAGCGTAGACCTGAGGGTGCAAAACATTAGTTTTAAAAACTGCTTTTTTATAATCTTTTATAAGTAAAGATAAATCTTCATTACTAATGATGCTAATATTTAACCAATGTTTTGCTATAACATGTTTGACAAACTGTCAGTGAATGCTAAAATCCCATGTGTGTTAGCATCCTCTGTACATTTACCAAAATTATAGTTTTGCTGTTCTGAATCAGAATACAGATTTGTAATCTTTAAGACCTTGCAATCTAAAGCTATGAAGTGTGTAAACCTAAACTACAAGACAAATCAGCCCATTCCATGTAGAACAATTCTCTCCCACTCCTTTTCTCCTGCCAAAGAGTAGTTGAACTTCGCAATCCCAAAAGAAATAATGAAAGCATGGTACAGTGTATCTCTAATAGTTTTTGGAAGAGGAAAAGACCAGTTCTTCAGAGTGGATCCAGGGAGAGATCTTCCTCCAGAAAATGGTAAAAAGAAAGTGGTAAAAAGACAGCAAAATGCATTTATAGGGTGTGTTAATAGCCCTGATGAATATTTAATACAATTTGAGAAACTGTATATAACAGATGGACTGTGTATAATATAATCAAGACCTTAAATGTAAAAGTAGGTAGAACTTTATAGATTTTTTTTTTTAATCCAAATTGTATATTTATAGTGTATAATTAAACGGTATTAAATAGATTAAATTTTTTTAACCAAATTAGATTGAGCCAACGTACAGAAATCCCCTTAATATTCCAGATCCAGAGTGTCCTGACTAACCCCAAATGAATTATATGCTATGAATTAAAGGACAGAACCAGTCTCACAAACCAATCTACACATTAAAACATCTCTCTCCACCTACTGTGTACTAAAACTCTAAGTCAACCTATAGCGTGATTGAGACTTACGTGAAATTTAGTCCAACATACACAGAGAACCAAATGTTATTCATCCAACAGGAATAATTATCATGTACATTTTATTTCCTGAACATCTAATTGTTTAACCGAATACTGAAATAGAACGTTTTAGTTTCTTTAAACAAATTTTGTTGTATAGCAAAATAACCAAATTTCAAACTAGAGGAGCTGTAGACCGTTTCCATCTCTACTATTCTAACCTACTCTTTGCAACTTATCTATGTCACCATGATGTGTTAAAAAAAATAAAATAAAATAATCCCACTCCATTCAAACATACTGTATCAGGTTATAAGGAAGTGTAGATCTTACCTTTACAATATTACTATCAACTCTGGGTTGAGATATCACTTTGGAATATTGAAAAAGTGATCTTTCGAAAGTTCAACAGGTGGAAGTTGTCTCCTACAGTCCAATGTCTTCAAGAGGTTCCTGCTAAATCAACAAGAAGACAAATTCTGAAGGCTGTAAGCCTGCTAATGGTCTTTTATAGGAAAACTGCCCTGACTAAACCATAAACCCCTCCCTGAATTAAATGCAAATTGAGTATCCCACCAATAGCCTTTGTCATGTTAATAGGTGTGAAGATTTCTATTGGTCAGTGTTTAAGCAGTGGGTGGAGTATCACACTGCAGTATCTGTTCTGTTAGCATTATTAGCATTAGAATTACCTTTTTAAGCAAACATTTTAAAGAAATCGCATAAACCTTGTGGAGGGAAACTTAAATGAAATAGTCTAGGAGCGGGAAAATCATAATATTCAATGTAAAAAAAAATTCTTTATCGTGTGTGTGTGTGTGTGTGTGTGTAGCAAGCTTAAAAGTAAGGTTTTAGCAAGCTTAAAAGTTAGCTTTTAACTTTAAAAAAATCCAGCACCTCTCTTTCTGAGACCTTATTCATCAAGTTTTTTTATGGGCAAAGTTGCACATGATCACTGTGGAGGTTGAAAGATGCAATATTATTGTGTTTCTGCTATTAGATTTTATGATTAGAAATTGGTCTATACTATAGTTTCTCAATATATACATTTGACGTCAAATTGATTGTCCTTAACAATGCAATATATTGTGTAAATCACTAAACAAACCTTTCCTTATTAACCAAAAGTCACCAAGTCTGCATAAAAAATATGCAATTTTTGTTATCCCACCAATCTTATTTTTCTGTTTAGGATAAAGATAAAGTTAAATATATATTTAAAACTATAACCCCAATAATTAACTATGTGGTAAAGACAACCAACTGGCTTTAAAATAACCTTTTATTCTATAACCTGCCTAAATATTAAACCATACTATTCTACCAGCTGTAACCTGCTATAAATCTCATATATTGTGTTGTTGACCTAAAACTATCCAATACTTCTTCACATATTGGTATTTCTTTTTACCCCAAATTATTCATTTTTGAAGCTCCTAATCTATCTTGCATGAACCCTATAGTGTGTATATTCCAGAGATTATCAGGATGGGGGTGTTGGGTGGGGTGGGTGAGTATGACTTCTCCAAATAACTCACAAAATTATTATGGAGGGTGTGCATTCATGCTGCATAACCTTCAATTAGTTGAACTCCTTGTTTTTCCATTTTTGTTTCCTTTTGAGCAAATATTCACCTCAAACATAATTTGGAAATAATACTTTAGGAGGTGATTAAAGATACATTTTATTATGAAGATTCTGTTTGATTCCCACTGTTTTTATCTATATACAGAGTTAACCAAAGGCTATTCCTGTCTTATAGTACTACTACACTAAGAATGATGGTTATCATGCACCCAGCTACACTAACATTTGTCCCATTAATGGCAATTTTTCCTTTTTAAAATTGAGTGGATCTTGTGTAAATGGAAAGGAAATCCAAAATTGGAGATTGGGCATGATGACTTCTAGAATTCTTTCTATGGAAATTTCTTAAATCTTCTCCCCAGCTTATCTGCAATCCACGCTCTTTCAATCTGGCAATTTGTCCTGGTCCCCATGGTAACATTGCTATTTGAACCCTCTTTCACTGTGCCCAGCATTCCTATAATGCATGGTATTAAATCAGGCCTAGTATTGCACCCAGTCAGTGAAACTTAAAAAGGCATGGATGGATACACTATATCTGACGTATGGAGACTGGGTAACAGAAGAACATAGATTATATATCATAAAAGACAGGGGTCAAGTCCTGGGGAAAAAGTGTGGGAACTCACCCAAGGTCCACCCCACCCCCACCCCCCCAAAAAAAAAAATATATGCTTGTATTAGCAGAGCAGGGAATAACACATTTTAAATTAAACAGACTATTCTATAAAGGAAGTTTAAACATTAGATCTCACTTCACAGGAAATAGACTGTGTAGGTCACATACATGGGAGGTGTGACTAAGGCTGCATAAACAAAGTGATTTAACTCCTCTGAAGTAGAAAATTGAGCAGTTAGACTGCAGGGGCATGATCTATATACCTAAACTACTCCATGTAGCTAAAGTTGTTTTGGCGCTTGTAGTGTCTTTCAGTATATTGCATATGTATAGGTACTGTATGTAGCAGTACAGGCAGTGGCTTAGGCAGAATTTTGTTGTTCTGTTATATGCCTTATATTAAATGGGATTATGTTAAGGGTAAAATAGTTGACAGTATTTCTGAGAACACACAAGGTGGCATGTTCACAAGTAATTAAATGTAGAAAAATCACTGCATACCATAAATTTTTATTTAAAAAAAATCATCAATCTGTATTATGACATTTGCACACAAGTACATGATTATTATTATTATTAATTTATTATTTATATAGCGCCAACAAATTCCGTAGCGCTGTACAATGGGTATTGATAAGATAATTAAAGTAGAACTATCAGCAATAAATATGAAACCTGCAAATAACAAGGTCTGCAAATATCTTTTACATTTTACTAGCTAGGCCATTATTTGATGTCCTGTGCTGCCTCTTTCCAAAATTTTGGCTTCAGAACTTTTGTCAGTTTCGCTTTGACATCAACTATAGCTGACACTTTAGTGGAATGGATTTCTGAAATTGTTTATTATCCAGTACATGATGTTTCTACTAAAATTATTTTGCTGTAATTCTAACTGTTAATTGTATTGGCTTCATACCGTGATATATATGTAATTTCTGATATGCTCAATCTTTTTATATTTATGAAGATTTAATGTTTAAAGTGGTGCACCCTTATTTTCTATCTTACATGTCGCTTTGCACTGAGGTCAGACTGCTGGTGGTGTGCCTATTACACTAATTATTGCATGTTTACAAGTTCAAGGCTCATTCAAATTAAATGTATCCATTAAAGAGCCAGATGTTGACCATTAATGCCATTCACAGACCAACACACAAATAAAATAAATGCAGTCATATTTATATCATAGTATGCAAATGATGTGGATATTTGACCAGGACCCCTGATGAACTCCAAGTTATTGATAATAAAAAAAACGTCATGATGGTGTCTGCGTGGGAATGTTGCAGTAAAAATGATGATCTGCTACCTATAAGAGAGAGTGAGGTTAAGGTTTAGTAACCCATTGCTTAAGCCAGGGTTGTGCATGTAAAAGTGGAGTTTGACACCACATGTTGCATTGGAGACTCAACCTGAAGGGTTAAAAGACCTGTAGCACTCTTTCCTCCCATCCCATAGTCCAAGCATCCTCCAAACATCACTGCCCTCCTCCCAGGTTATTAATAAACATAAGGATTTGAGACTTTCTCCAGGGCTTACCTTGCAGCTAGTGTTAGCTGATTCATTTGGGGGATTTTCTTGTGGGTCCCATAATCGGGCAGAGGGAAGGATACTCAGCCTTTTTGCCTAGCCATAGGTTGTACTATGGCTCAGACTGTCCAGAGTGGGTGCCCCCTCTTCTGGTCCTAGCCTTAAGTATTGCTAGCATCTGCTTGGCTCAAGTAAGTGGAAACGATCTCTCCATCTTTGCATGTCAGCCAAACACTGCTATAGGTAAGAGTGGGGTGTCTTTTCAGTTTCAGTATAGTGTCAGTATTGTTAAAGTGTATCGGAGTTGGAATGTCTTATCAATCAGTGGATTCACCATTCTGAAAGTTCACTGTACTGATACACAGTGTATCACATACAGGAACTGCACATTCCAAACTCCAACTTTGATACTGGTGAAGATGCATTGTATTTAATGCTGCCAAGCTCTGGATTGAAGTTATTTGTAACCATGGTGTGACTTACATGTTACAGAAATATCTGCCTCCAAAGGATATTTTAACCATCTGAGCATCAGAGAGACTTGCTACGCAAAGGTCAGGCCCTGCAGGACTAGTAACGGGAACGGTGTTCCTGCTGAGGAAAGACTCGAGTCCTGATAACAGATCAATTTTAATATTTTAAAGGTGGACATATTACTGGCCTACTTTATGTAGGAATATATTTTTACCTCATAAATTAGGAGTTTGAGACATTCCTGACAATTTAACTTTGAGGAGAACTGAAAACATGTTTTACTAAAATATATATATAAAGTGGGGTCCACAATGCTCGGTATAGTGATTAATGAAAACTCAAATATCTGTCTTCAGACATGACAAAAAATGCAGATCTATACTAAAATACAATGGTAACTATTTGAATATGCAATAATTCTTTTCTGCAACTTAATTGACTAAAGGGATGGGTGTGACACGAAATTGAATGTATTTTTTTTCTAAATGTATTTGCATTACAACTGAGTTAGCTGGTTAATTTGGAATATTAAGCTGAATTCAATTGTGTAACCCATTGAATTCGAATTACCCCCAACCCATTGTATTATGTTTTGGCATCGCCCATATTAACAGATTTTGTTGTTCAATAAACGGCAGTTTATTTTTATTCTTTTTATAAACTGAATCTTGGTGTGACTGTTTCTTGTGCTAATTTTATTTCAATTACAGATATTATAATTCTGATGTGGTAAATTCAAAGAAATTAAGTCCAAGAAACTGTATAGAATCTCCCTAAAATCTACATTTTTAAATTTAATAAGTCTAAACAGAATCTTAAATATATTGCAAACACAAGAACTGAAATAAAATACAGAATTTCCATATTCGATGCAGTACGGCCTCAGTCAGGAAAAAGGTTAAGCTTTGGTTCTGCTATGAAGAGAGATTGGGCAGACTAGAGTTGTGGAAACTGTTCTATTTGTTACCTTTTCTTATGACACTTTAATAAGCATTTAAAAATAGGAGTAATTGGTGCCATTGGTATCATTTCTTCCTTAATTTTTTTTTTTTTGTGCCATATTATACTACCATATCTAGGAGTAATATTACTTGTACATTCTGCAGGACTTAGTTGCTTGGGAGTGCTGGATGTTAATACGGTTTTAAGGGGTCCAGTCTGAAATATAAGGTCTGAGGTTAGAAAGAAAAAAGAAATCAAACACTATTATGGGTGGGGAGACATGGGGCTATTGAGGCAATTTAGAGATGAAAAACCAGAGGAGAGAACATTTGGGATAAAAAGACATGAAGGTGAAAGTCATATTCACAAAGTGCCAGGTTGTTGTAAGAGATTCCACAGAACATCATTTTTCAACAATTCCCTTTGTACCATAACTGTACCTTTCTGTTAGTCTATAATATAATGGATATAGGATAAAGCTATGTGGAATATATTAGCATTCTATAATTAATAGTAAATGTGGAAAGCTCTCTGAATTGGTTTCCCTTTGTAAACTTTTTATTTAACTCCTCTTAAACTTGCTTTTACAAATTTAAAACAGATACCATATTATATACTACATTATAAACTATTCACAATTGATCCCCAAAAGTCAACATTAGTCCTCACCAGATCCATATAAGTAACCATTATAGATGGTGCTTCTACTAATCGAGAAATTAAGGTATAATTTAAGTGTTTATTTCATTTATATTGTCCACATCGAGTTGAAAATCTGTGAGGTGCAACCAGATAAAACATGAGCAAGATAAAGTGCAAAATACAATTTTATTCACTTACTCATTAGTTGGTAATAGCAATCCCACATTAGGGACAATTCTGCAGATAGTACAAGTTAAGCATGAATATAAACTTCCCTGCCCACCATATTCTTATAAACCCCTCTTAATTAATCTATCCATGCTTTTATTGGCTTTCCTACATTGTGCAGCACGCGCTAATTCATGTGTTCCAAGTATGCATTCCATTTCATTCCGGGTGCTGGAGTTCGTGTACTTATAAGTCACCTTCCACTCATGTGGAAGTGATGGTGTGTGCATTCCAAATGTGTTCCACTTATACTCACATCAGATCGAGCCGTGAGATAAGTCCTTACTCCAAGATTGGTTAAATGACATAAGTGGGTATTATTATTAAAGTGCTTATCACTTATAACTAATAAACTAAAATCAAAATTACCTTAATGAATAAATATAAACCAAGATCAAATCTGTGTGTGTGTGTGTATGTATATATATATATATATATATATATATATATATAATCAAGTGACTTGTTCATATCTATAATTTACACCATGCTATACATACGTTTACGTTACAAGAATAGCACCATGCACACAAAAAAATTATATACATACACACAATATATATATATATATATATATATATATATATATATATATAGTGTGTATGTATATAATTTTTTTGTGTGCATGGTGCTATTCTTGTAACGTAAACGTATGTATAGCAACCGACTTGTTCATATCTATAATTTACACCATGCTATACATACGTTTACGTTACAAGAATAGCACCATGCACACAAAAAAATTATATACATACACACAATATATATATATATATATATATATATATATATATATATATATATATATATATATATATAGTGTATGCATATAATTTATGTATATATATATTGTGTGTATGTATATATATATGTATGTATATATACATAAATTATATGCATACACTATATATATATATATATATATATTAGTGTATGCATATAATTTATGTATATATATTGTGTGTATGTATATAATTTTTTTGTGTGCATGGTGCTATTCTTGTAACGTAAACGTATGTATAGCATGGTGTAAATTATAGATATGAACAAGTCGGTTGAAGTGTGCCGAAACCGACGTATGTGGTGGCCTGTAATAAAGAAGGTAAAAATTAGCAGTGTCTTACCAAATAAATATTTATTGCATAGATGAAACATAGTGCAAAGAAAATACCTCAAGATGACAATTTAACAAAGGCAGACCTAATTTCTAACACCGGTTGAGGTATACACAAAGCCAATGCTGATGACTTCCAGCTGCCCAAAGACTTAATTACGTGTACTGGAATATCGGGACTAGAGGCTGTGGAGGCTGCCCCTATCCGAAAAGAATGGCCAGAAAAATTCTTAGCATTCAGACCTAGTCTGGTCAGTAATATGCATACGTACTGCATGAATTTCGCTGTTAAGACAGCTTTGTGGAGGACTAGCCGCAGGATGTCAGACTAAGGTGGTAATGATTGGAGATATGTATTCAGTACATTTACTGGGCACCACTTGTTTGAAGTAGGATAATATGTGATATGCACTACTTTACCCAGCTGACTTGTTTTAGTAACGGGTAGGGACAAGATATAGTGATCTTGTCATTTAATGAGATAGAAACGTTTGAGGCAGTCTCGTGCGTATTTGTTACCATGTATGCTAAATTCGCAAGGTCTAAGAAAAGCGTAATAAACCAAATTGCTGTTTTTATTACCAGATTTGTGGTGTGTTCAAACGGGGCAGTATCCAATAAGTCAGACATGTCCTTAAATAACGGTCTGTGCATTGGTAATCTTGTGGTTGGAGGAGTGGTACTGGTTTTCTGTATGCCTTTTTAGTATGTTTTAAATGGGGTAAGATGCAAAAAAAAAAAATTAAAAAATTAAAAATAAATAAACTATGGTTATCTGGGTATAAGGTATACATGTGGTGTTGGATGCCGGTTAAATATAATTTAATGGTCTTTGAGTTTGAGATGACAAAAGGATGAAAAAGCTACCAGCTGTGATAAATGTTATAGGCCTAGCTGCCTTCACTTTAACTCCAGGGGGGAGTATGTGTAGTATGTGTTGTAGGCAACACAAACCAAAGTTTAGTTATGGGACCCTGGGTTGGAGCAATTGGAGAGCAGGGTGGGCCAATGCTCCACTCCGCAGTTTGCATACAAATGGGAGAAATAAGTTCCAGGTCAGCGTTTTGTCTCCAACCCACTGCTCAGCTGCAGATAATCAGCTGCAGCAATGGGAATAAACCCCTCCCTGCTAGACAGGTAAAGGGGGATTGCTGGCTTCCTCCCAGGAAGCAGGAAGGAGACGCTGTTCTCTCCTGTGAGAGTCAAGGAGACTGAGCACTGGGAGTGCAGAAAAGAAAGCAGCAGGCTAGCTGAGAGCACTGGAGTGCGGAAAGGAGAGAGAATTGTTTCTTTCTTAAAAGGAATGGAAGCCACATGCTTACTGAGTGTTGAGTGCAGAAATCTGACAAAGGCACTAGGTTGGTGAAACCAATTATTATTCTGTTATAGTTTAAACCCTTGAGAGATAGGGAACCTGATGTTAGCAAGTGCTCAGACGAGCTAGGTTTATGTTTATAGGGATGTTATATTTATGTTTTCATTTGCTGCTGTCTCCTGTGTGGACTTACAAATAAAGTGCCTGGAGTATATGAAAATAAAAGGACTGTGCCTGTTTACCCTAGAGGACCGTGCTATCTGCAAACAAGGATCACACAGCGTTGAAATGGTAAACTGAACCAAGTTATGTTCTAACGTAAATATTATACAGTTTGAAGGCTCTATTGTAGGACAGTTTAGTGTTTCCAGATAGGGCTAAGGTGAGACTATGCCTTGCCAATTCTTTTAGTCCATTACAAGATTCTGAAAACACGGTGCTGCAGTGACTGTTGGAGAGGCCGTGGTTAATGTCTCTGAAGGCCTGGAATTCAAAGTGAGACAATTTGCCAGCCGCAGTATTATAGATCCCTGGTACATGACAACACACCAAATAAAACTGATTACAGGCAGCCAGGTCAGTCTTCTCATGATCGTCAGAGATGAGGAACGACCCTTGTTTATGACGAAGTTAGGTTGTAGGAAAAACAGCGTACTGAGCTACCTACCAAAGACTGACCCCATACCATGGCTGCTGCAACTATAGGGTATACCTCGAATAAGGCTGAGGTGCGTGAGATCCCTTCGATGTGCTGAACCTCTGGCCAACCATCAAAGAGCCACTCATTGCCAAATATGGCAGCAAAACCTGTTGATGCTGCAGCATCCATCCAAATGACAGGAGAATGGATAGACAATTGTGGTAAAAACATACTTCTGCCATTCCATTGCAACAAGAAATTTGCGCCACATTCATAAATCCGCAGTAGCCTGGGAATCCATTTGGCAATAGAGGAAGGAGGCAAAGGAGTCTAGAAATAAAGGCTATACCTTGTGGAATGATAGGTATTGCAAAATTTAGTGAGCCCAACAAAGATTGCAATTCCTTTCGATTGCATGTCCTATTATGCAGAAAGTCATTTAAGGTTGTAGGATACCATCAATTTTGCCTGAGGGGAGGTTCGCTTCCATGCTGACTGAATCGAGCAGGATACCCAAGAAATTAACTGTGTGTGATAGAATTTATCTTGATTCCGAGGCTCAAGCTTATAGGTGTCATATAATGATATCCTATATTAAAATTGGCTAACTTGGACTCAGGAAAGGAAATGCTTGATGCTTAAGACCATATATGTCTAGTTCCGGGAGCAGAGAACCCCCACCTGAGATGTCTCTTCTCATCTTTTTGTTCTTTCTTACCTTGGAACTTATTTATGTGTACATGACATTCATCCCTATGTCTTATCTGTACTCCCTTCCTATTACTGTTCTTTGAGTATTTGTACGTAAGAACTTACTTTTTACTATATAAAACCCAGCTGATGAATAAAACGGCAGAGGCTTATTTTGAATACCAACAGCTGTCTGGTGTCTAATTTTCGCTTCCCAAGTGCACTTGTAATAATAATTTGGGCTTCCTCTGAATATAACAAAGATCATTATTTGGATCCACAACACGTTTCAGGGCTTTGTTTTCTTGGTAGAAACTGGCACCCCCAAGGAATGAAAAAAACTAGATGGCCGTAGTAAGATCACGAGGAGGACAGGAATTATTCTCCATGAACAGAAAGTCATCTAGATAATGTTACCGCATGGCATCTGCAATTGTTCAACAGGAACGAATATAAGTTTTCGACAAAGGTATAAAATAAACGTGAGCCTTGTGAAAAAATAATAGAAACCTTTCCATTTCAGACCATGCAGATGCCATAGTGACAGGCGTATGGGTAGTAATTTAAATGCATTGATGTCTCTTATTCAGCCAAGCCCCTACACCAGCTGTAATAATGGTGTGTATGGCTTTGTCTATGGTGGCGTACTGAATGGAAAATTCCTCTGATGGAATTAGAGAATTAAGGCTAGGTATGGCCAAGGAGTGAGGTGCAGATAGGTCTAGAATGAGTCTGCATCTCCCTGAGGATTTCCCGGTGACTAATCCTATAGAGTTGGTTCTCCAACTGGAAAATGGGGGTGCCTGAAAAAGTCCCAACAAGAAGCCATCTTCCAATTCTCTTTGTAAAAGAGCATCAACCATTTCCATGTCAGAAAACGCTGATTGCAAATTGTTGCATTCGTAAGTGCCAGCAGGGATATGTACCAGACCTGTGTGAAATCCCTCCGTGAAGCCATCAATCAAGAAATCCACTAGATGTTTGGATCGGTAAGAAGCTAATGCGTGAGCCAAAGAACCAATGTTTACAGAGGTCAAATACAGTTTAGCATGACCTTCATTAGACACTTGGACTTGGCATGAGCCCTTAAACAATGCGAACACACATGTAACAATCTGCAGGCACTATAGCCACATGTACCTATATTAAAGTTGTTACACACCTACGACTTCCCGAGGTTGTAACAATATGACAACAGAGTTTGTCCTTGCCTGATCTGTCCATCCTAGTCTTTGTCTCCTGGAAAGTCCCAGGTTTGGACTCTGGCATGATGGGACAATAGTCTGAGGCATGTGAGGTAGAAGCACAAATTGCACAAGCTGGTGTCTTGAGACCAGCAAAGTGTCTGCAAAATAGCTCAGTATCCATATGGCTCCAGTCAGTTTTAACGTCATACTGAGCCAAAATTGCAGACGCCCTCGCCGAAAATGACCGGTGGTAATCCTAAAAGGATGACCCACCGTATTTATTTCCCAAGTCCACCAGCTTGTGCAAATAGAGGTCGAGTAATCTCTGATTAATAGATTAAAATAGTTTTGCAATATGGGAATTAGTTTCAGTAGATATTTGACATGAATTGGTCCCAGTGCTTTTTTTAACACAGTATTGTAACACCGTAGTATTCCTAGTAATTGCAGCGTGTACACAGCTGTTTATACATGTAGCTGAAGTAACAGGATCTTCTCCCACGTGGGAGAAGTAAACAAAACGGCCGGCAAATGGAGACCTTGGGTGGTCTCTAAATTCTGCATCTGTGTGTGTGTGTGAATTACACCCTTCCCCCCCCCCCCCAGAGCGGACCACGAGCATGTGGCACAGAGGTGAGGGGACCAGAACTATGTGACACTCACGATTTTTTTCGCGCCCCTGAGCGTTTGGCAAAGCAGCAGCTTGTTGTGAACCTTAAGTGACAGGATCGTGACCCGTAAGTAGCGAAACCGGAAGTGATCACCTGCCGAACGTCTGAATCCACTGTGATGCAGGTAAAAGGGGGAGTGCTTAAGTAGGATCAACAATCCTCTCCCACAACTCCAGGCAAGGAGAGAGAGAGACTCTAAACAAAATTACAAATGCAACACTTGTTTGTGTGTTCAGTGTGTGTGTGTGTATATGTATATAGCCTTCTTTCTTGCTTTTATATGAACTTGTCCCTAATAAAAAACTTGAGCCCTTTTTATCATTAAAACGTACCTCCGTTCAAGCACCGAGCTCCTTGTCAGCCCACTCCCCATTTTTCATCAAAATCACAGGGCCCAATAGGACACTTCTTTGAGAATCGTCATCGTGCTCTGGTGCACATGCACACCTTCATGCTGCACCAATCAGGTTCTTCATAGAGCGGGTTTCAATGCCGCTCTATGAAAGAACTGAGCTCTCTACGGCGCATGTGCGCGCTATTCGAGTTTGTGAGCTGGCTGACAGCTCAGCGTCTATGCCTGCCCCATCCTAAGGCAACCCTCCAGCTTAAAATAAGTATGCAAACACACAGTAAATATTTTTAAACATACACACTCACTATCAATCTGTCTCACCCACACTCACTCAGTCATCCCCACACACACTCATAAAATAAGTTTACTTACAGTTTGGATCCTCCTGCTGGGTCTCAGTTTTCAGCCTGTTGGACGCTGGGATGCTGCCTCCCTGTATTGGCAGTGTGACCGGGAACCCAGGACCTCTCCTCTGTGCCATACCCCTTCCAGTGAACCAAATATTGCAAGGAACCTTGGGAGAACCGCAAATCAACAATAGAATTACCCTCCACAGTAACAGGAGAGGGAGGACCATTCGCTGTTGTGTAACAATGACATATCAATGGTTTCAGCATGAAAAACATTGTATGTGCAATGTACGTGGCAGTTCCAGGGCATAGGAAACAGGAGTAACCTTCCGTAAAACATGGAAGGGACCCACAAACCGTGGTGCCAATTTCATTGACTGAACTTTTAGTCACAGATTACGTGTAGAGGGCCAGACCTTGTCACACACTATGTAGTTAGGACCAACACTCCTGCATCTGTCTGCAAAATGCTTATAATGTTTAGCTGCTTGGGACAGAAAGGCTTTAACCTGAACCCAGATATTCTGAAGATAAAATAGATGCTGATCTAACACAGGCATACCACATTTAGAAAAGGAATCAGGAAGAACAATGGGATGACGTCAATGATGCAGAATGGGCAAAACCGAGAGGAGCCTTCTGTGGAGTTGTGTGAAGGAGATCAGAGCAGTTGTCTTGGTTATGGGAAATAAAACATCTTAAATAGTTTCCAGGGACTGGCTCTTTCAGCCGCACCATTAGACTGTGGGTGGTAGGCAGAAGAATAAGACATCTTGATACCAAACTCACTGCAAAACTTCTTCCACAACTTAGAAATTAACTGACTCCTTCTATCCAACACAATCTCTTGAAGAAGCCCATGCAAACAAAACACCTCTTTGGTAAAAATATAAGCCAATTCACAAGAGGATGGTAATTTGGGGAGAGGAATTAGATGCACCATTTTAGAAAATTGATCAATGGCTGTCAAAATAGTAGTGAGCCTTTTATTTAGGTAAATCAATGATAAAATCCAGTGCTAAATGTGTCCAAGCTACGTCTGCGATATCCAAAGGTTGTAATAACACACAAGGCAGGTTTCTAGTGGTCTTAACTTGACGGGTGATTCTCTTTGAGAAAGAACATCCCCAACTCCTATTTCTGATGCATCGACCTCCAAAACAAATGGTTTGGAGGTGTCAGGATGTCATAAAAGGGGGGAAACAGTAAACAAGGATTTTAATCTGTCAAATGCTGACAAGTTATCAGGAGGCTAGGATTGTGTATTAGACCCTTTCTTTGTTAGGTTCGGGATAGGAGCTATTGCAGTTGAAAACTCTTGAATAAATCTATGGTGGTAATTGGAAAAACCCATAAATCGTTGAATGGCTTTTAGAACTTTGGTTAAGGGCCAGTTGAGTACGGCTTCTAATTTTTGGGGATCCATAGTAAAACCAGAAGAAATTATGTACCCAAGAAATGAACCTCAGCCAAAGAGGCATTTTTCTAATTTGCAATATAAACCATTCTTTAACAACGTCTGTAGAACTGTCTTCACATGAATGTGATGTGAGTGGAGATCGGGAGAGAAGATGAGTACATCGTCAAGATATACCAAGACACATAAATGAATGTAATTTCTCAAAACATCATTAATCAGGTCTCGGAATACAGTGGGGGTGTTGCACAAGACAAAAGGGTTAAGAACAATGGGATGACTTCAATGATTGATGTAGAATGGGCAAAACCAAGAGGAGTCTGGTAGCGGTTGGGGAACCCTAACAATATGCCTAACCCTAACCCTGCTCTTAACCAACCCTGCGCCTAACCCTACTCCTAAACTAACCCTACCCCTACACTTACCCAAAGTTCTGAAGTCCCGAACCGAACATTTTTCCCATGCACATCCCTAATATTTGATAAACATGACCTCTAGGATGCTCACTACCAGGCAATAAATAAATGGCACAGTCATACGTTCTGTGTGGTGGCAGCGTGTCAGCATGAATCTTGTTGAACTCCTCTTTAACGGACATATATTGGGAAGGTATTTCTGTGGATAAAGGTGTGGCAGTAGGTACATTAATAGTATTGATAGGTTTGATTGGTTGTATGCATCACCCCAAGATAAAACTTCACCCTGAATCCAATCAATATGAGGGCTGTGTAAAGAAAGCAAGGTGATTTTTGAATATGTTGGTCACCCAGATCGAGGCTATCAGGGGATGTAACTTTTGTGGGGGTTTTGTGCTTTGAAGGTATTGAGGTTTTTTTTTTTTTTTTAAAGTGTGTTTTCTTTGCCTGGAGATAATTGAATTTAATACAATGCTGACTCAATTATCTCCCATGAACAGGGGAGGAATTGACCTATTTTGCATGGGAGTGTCCTGGACCTGAGAGCCAATGTAATCCTGTGTGTTTTTACTGTAGTCTTCTCTCAGGTCCATGAGGGAGTGCCCCTTGCATTTGTCAGCTGTTTTACCCATCATGATGTCTAGGCTCATGGTTGGGGGTTTTATAGAGCCATATTCCTTCTGGGGATTGCTATAATCACTATACTCCCTTGGCTTACGACTGCTGTTGTAAGAGCGGCCTGCTTTGCTTTCTGGACTAGGAGAGGTCTACCCACTGGAAGCTGAATCCTGGTCCAGGGTGGGTGGAGGACAGAGACCCCAACCAAGCTGCGGCGGTTTATGCAATAAGAATAATCTACCAGGATTTTATTTACAAAAGCCGCATTTTAATTTGTCTAAAAAGATATCTTATTTTAGAGCAAATCAATACACCTGAATAAAATAGCTGTATGCTAACATGTGATACTATCACATTAATATATAATTATTCTTAATTCCACCTGCAGAATGGAATGTTATAACTATATATTCTTTAGTTAACTAAGATTTCTAAATATTGAAATCTGACCGTGATTTATCCAGTCATATATCATGCTATTAGTAAATTTTTATTAATTTAAATTAATTAAATAAAACCAGCATAATTACCAGTTATGTAGATATTCTCATCAGATGAGTAGGTAGTCCCAGAAACTTGATTGGTTGTATGGAAGTGCGTGAGTAATAGAGAAAAGTGGTGTTGGTTAGAAGGTGTCAGAGTATGTGAGTTGAGTGTTAGTCCCAGATATTGTCCTGGAGTCTCTCTCTCTGCATGTCCGAGTTGGAGTCCCCAAACTTCAACTCCCTCTCTCCAACTTTTCCCTTTGTCCTTACTTTTAAAGGGCCAGACTCTTTGTACGTCATTAGTTGATAAACCAATAGGAAGCCGTAGGTATGTCCAATCTATGGATCGCAATTTAGGTATTTGATCCATAGAGGGCAGTCTCGTCTAACTAATCCTTCTTATCCAGGAAAGAGTTAACTTTTCCTGATGACTATTTTGACGTTATTTGGTTATCTAAAATGACTACCATAACTTATATTTGCTGTCAGTTCAAAGCGTTTGTCCCAGTCTTTGTGGCAACTACTTTGATCGTAATTTGTAAAATTGACCGTTCTAAACTCAATTTCAACCCTTACTTACAATGGAACATTGTAAAATTTAGAAAGTAAAATTAATTACTTAGTCTTCTCTGTCACTAGTGTCTGTGTTTAGATAACGCATTCCTTAGCTCAAACAAGTGGCTAGTTACAGAAAGTAAGGAGAAATCAAGGAAATTGTGTTTGTTATCCTGAAGATAGCAAAATGGAGTCCGCTTTGTTCTGAGTCGCTGTGGCAATATACACTTTTAATTTCTTTTTAGCACAAAATGTCTGTTGATATAAATATTCTGACAAACAGAACCAGAGTGCCTCCTGGTGGAAGGGGGATTGCATTGGAAGGTAATGGAGGAGTTGTTTATCAACAACCCAACTGATTTTGCCTTGTCGAAGGCCATGTGCTTCACAGAGGACTCCATTATTGCCTAAGGGTAGAATGGGGGCTTGAATCCCTGTATTAGAACACTAACACTTCATTGGCATAAAGTTTGGCTGTTAATCACATCCCCCCCCACTTATTGCATCCCTCCTATTGGCAATGAAGTGGATGAGACATAGACTCTCTAAAACCCACCAGAGAGAGAGAGAGAGAGAATACATCCTGCAGTGTATCTACTTATGTGAACGCCAAGCCTTAATAGAGCTCTTTCCATTTGCGTACCATATTGAAGATGATATACTCTGGCAATCAATGACTTTAAGTAACAACACATACCAACCTGAATAACAATGCATACTATCGAAATACACAATACAATAAATGGGTGAATGAAAACATTTCCCACAGCAGTACCCCGTGATTGCTTAGAAAATGAGTCTTTGAATTTCTGCCACCAGGTTGTTCTAGCCATGTCATTGAATAAATGTTCAATCCGTTGAAGTTCTTGTTGCTGGTGGAAGAACTGAACATGAATACTTTCGCCAAAATCTTGTAGATGTTCGATTAATACTTGGTCTGACTTCAATTGATCAACCCAAGGGGTGTCCTCAGTTATAATAGGCTCTATTAATGGGGGTCCAAGGGTCATATTTATTGTTAGTAATAGTGGTACTGTCAGATTAAAGTAGCATGTATTCTTGTAGGATACCCTGTAACAAAATAAATTCCCTGTGTAATTAGTTCCTTTACAGAGCAGTGTTTATACCAGACTTGTACTTCATCGCTTGGCTCTGAGACAGAGCACACCTTTCCCTGCCCTAACGCAAATACCATGTCATCAGGATTTACTTGCGCCACAATCCCTTTGCAGTATGAATGGTTATGCCAACATGAATCCACTATGGTTCTGGCGTGCTTAGGAAATCTTAAGCAACCTAGGAAGTCAACCTGCTGTAATTCTTGACCATTCATAATTACATTAGGATATTGCAACTCATGATGTAACACGTGTGATTCTGTGACAGGTATTCCTATTGATAACAGTTGATAACTATTATGATATACACCACTAGATGGCATCAGTGAAGTTGCCCTACAGATATTACCCTGACATCCCAACCAACTATTAACCCACAGATCTCTATGTTCATAAGCAAACCTACTTATTTCTGGTAGTTCTCCGTTCCCCAGTGGTGTATGGTTATTATCTAAGGCTTGAGCCATGATCTTAAAATCTGTAGATAGTTGTTTGCATAGACAAACACACAACACTCCATGAATCTTGTCTTAATTTCTTAATTACACTGATTATTATTTCTTCTGTGTGTAGGATTGCTGAACTATATGTCTTTACTACTTTCTGTGTCAAACCTTCCACTAATGTATTGATCGTTTTGTGTTTGTATCCCTTTGGAGTTTAACACACCCTCTGACTGGAGTGTTGTAGTCATACTAGAGATGTCAATTGAATTTACAAATCCTAACCCTGTACCCACACCTCCCAGAACCGTACCCAGGATATCCCTCCTATCAGTGGCGTACTAAGGGGGGGGCGGGGGGGCGGTCCGCCCCGGGTGCCAGCAGGGTGGGGGGTGCCATGACCAGCCCCGCCGCCCCCCCCCCATGCTGCAGCCGCCCGAGCGCTCTGTAGAGAGCCTCAGGCGGCTGCAGCTTTGCCCGGGCGGTGCGTCCATGAGGGCGGACCGCACCGCCTGGGCGCAGCATGGGGAGAGGCGCTCCCTCCTGTCAGCTTCCTTTGCTGTAGCGTGGCCGAGCCCTGCAGCATTGATGGTCCGCGGGTACAGGAGACAGCTGCTCTCTGTACCCGCGGACTATACTGGGCTCGGCCACGCTACAGCAAAGGTGGGGGGAGAGAGAAAGGGGTGAGAGAGGAGGGGTGAAAAAAGGAGAAAGGGGGTAGGAGAGGGGGGGTGAAAAGGAGAAAGGGGGTAGAGAGAGGGGGTGAAAAAGGAGAAAGGGGGGTGAGAGAGGGGGGGGGAGAGGGGGGTGAAAGAGGAGAAAGGGGGTGAAAGAGGAGGGAGGGGGGATGAGAGAGGGGGGGTGAGGAGGAGAAAGGAGGGGGGGAGAGAAATTGAAATTGGGAGGAGGAGAAGGAAATTGGAGCGGGAGGAGAGATTGACATTCATCACATACACACAATGCACCCCTTGCACACAGAAAAACACACAATGCATACACACACAGACACACATACACAAGCAATGCAACCGTTACACACAATGCATCCCTTACACACACAGAAACACACAATGCATTCATTACACACACTCAATGCACCCCTTACACACATTCAATGCATCCCATACATACACAGAAACACACCTTGCAGCCCTTACACATAAAAACACAATTTCCACACAATGCATTCCTTACACACATATCAGGACATCCCCTACACACTCCACCCCCTGTGAACAAACTCATTGGTGGAACATGAAGGTGGACCCTGGGACCCAGACCTTGAGCTGTATAAAGGACCCCCAAAAAATGGAGCTGCTTCCCGTTCTCCCAGAACATTGATTTTTGTGACCACAGTTACAAACCGCCTCCAGAGAGCCTGTTCTGCACCAGACCAGTGGAGCCAGACTGCAGCTAGAGCCCATCATCATCCTTATCTGGTTGTAAGTAGGCAATCTAGTATATTATTCGTGGCACTAAGCTCTAATTTACCTCACATTAAAGAAACACTATAGTCCCCAGAACCACTTCAGCTTAATGTAGTGGTTCTGGTGTCTATAGCCTGTCCTTGCAGGCCTTTTAATGTAAACACGGCGGCACTGCAGCACTGGCGTTAGTTAACATGGCAAATCATATGGGTGGGGCATTGTGATGTCACATGGGGGAGGGGCGGCAAACTTTACTTTTGCCTAGGGCGGCAAAAATCCTTGCACCGGCCCTGGCTGGAGGGGGCTTTGTGAGCTGTGGCCGCACAGTGTCCCATGGTAGTTAGGGTGCCGTGCGGCCAGTACAGCTCACACAAGCAAACAGCTGATAAACTGGCCGCACGGAGGAAATGTGTATGTATGACTGTCTGCCTGTGACTGTCTGCCTGTAACTGAGTGTGTGACTGTCTGTAACGGAGTGTGTGACTGTCTGCCTGTAAATGTGTGTGTGGGGCTGCAAGGATTTTGTAGAAGGGGGCGGGGGTTTTGTATTGGGACAGGAGTCTTTACAAATTGTAAAAAAAAAAAGAGAACCTTTAAAAATTTTTACAGGTTTTTTTTTTTTTTTGGGGGGGCGGTGGGGGTGCCAAGCACAGGATCCGCCCCGGGTGCCAAATGCTCTAGGTACGCCCCTGCCTCCTATTCCTGTTTGCCAAATGATTCCTGACTATAGGGGTAGGTCTTAGTGAGCTGGTTTGGAAAGGGCCACTAGAGACTACTGTATTCTCCTGACACTCAGGTCTACTCTCATTATCCATTAGTGAAGGAGTTGTATATAGGTCAAAGGAGGAGCCAGGGTTGTAGGCTCTATCCCTTCCTCTATATTCAACAAGACCTTCACTTCCCCACCCTTATTGTGTCCTACTGTTCCCCAATTTATCCCCTTTACGATAAATTTATCCACTATAATTTGTGTTGTGATACTCTAAGATTGCTGTTAACATTATAAATAGGGTTAGTAATGTTTGATTCCAGATTAAAATTTTCACCCTCCAAATATACCACCCATTTTCCCCAACCAGTCCCACTGTTCCTCATTTTCCTTATTGTCTTTCCAGAATCCCTTGATGGAATCATGTTGTTTTATCCAAACTATCTCAACCACCCACCCAAAATCAAATATCACATCCACATGGAACTTGTAGATTGTCACTGCTCCAAATCCTAGTCCATCCAGTTATATCATGTGCATAATTCCCTCTCCGGTGCCTGCTTAAAGGAGTAGTATCTAATTGGGAACCATTTTTTGTTAAGTCGTCTGTAAAGTCTTTGGTGGATGGATCTGTAGTTGTATATATGGAACTGGTGTTGATTTGGCCTGTGACAAGCTCTTCCATCAAGACCCAGGTGAGTGTCATAATGTTGAGTGACATCTTTTCTCAATTTTGGAAAAATCTGTAAGAGATCAAGAAGCATCAGTTCTTAGCAGATAACTCTGCATCTGGGGAACAAGCCCCTTTCTATATTTTACATTGGTCTGCATGTACCCACTTATATCCCGGCTGCCTTCTGGCGTTTTTGGGGTTAGACCTTTACACTTTTAAAACAGTTGTGCCCAATGTGTCAAGGATTACATAGGGCTCTTCCCAATTTGCATCCCATGGAGCATTTTTGCGAAAATGTTTAATCATTACTAATCCCCCCCCCTTCACAAACAGAGCTTGAGGAGTAGATAAAATTTTACCTTCGGTTGGGGCCATATTTAAGGCAGCAAAAAGTAATAAGGAGTTCAGTTGCTCCTGAATTTGGGAGAGGTATTGGTCTCTAGACACAGATTCTCTCAGTAGAGTTGACAGTTGTGGTTCACCTGGTGGCCTAATGCCATCTGTCTCCCTGTCATAAGCTCATATGGAGAACATCTAGTAGTGTTAGAGGGTGTAGCTCTGATGGCCATGAGTACTGCAGGAAGATGACTAACCCACGATTTACCATATTGTACTAGCATTTTAGATAACCTGGACTTTAGAGTGCGATTCATCCTTTCCACTATACCTGATGACTGGGGATGGTATGGTATATGAAATCTGTTTAATTCCCAGTAGGGCGCACAGTTTTTGCATGACCTGTCCTGTAAAATGTGTACCCCTGTCTGATTCAATTATTTCAGGGAAGCCCCAGCATGGAAAGACATACTCCCATAATGCTTTGGCAATGGCTAGTGCAGAGTCTCTCCTTAGGGGAATTACCTATATCCACTTTGAAAATGTCAACAATTACCAAACCATATGAGACCCCCCACCCTTGGACAATGGAAGTGGGCCTATAAAATCAATCTGTATTGATTTCCAGGGACCGTCTGCAACTAACACTCTCTGAAGTATAAGTCTTTGTCCCTTAGGTCGTGGATTTACTTGGGCACAAATAAGACATTCTTGAACACAATGTAGAGCTGAAGTTTTTATTTCAGGCCAGTAAAACTTCTGTCTGAGGTGATATTCTAATACACTCTGTCCAATGTGGCCCATAAAAGCATGTGTTTACTGTTTAATGGGCTTCTGTAAATGGTGTGGGACAACAAAAGTCTCGCTTGTTGATCATTAGGATCACTGTAACATAGCAACCCTTCTTTAACAGAATAGCCACTTGGCAGGGTTTGCTGGTTTTGTAACAAAAGAGAAAGATTAGGATCTCTACTCTGTTCTGCTTTTAAATCTGGCACGTCTGAATCTTGAACTTTTGCTATTTGAGTAATTGAGTCTTTGCGTGTGAAGTGCTCCTCCCATGCTTGTTGTATCTCAAGGTCTTTTACATGTAAGTGCCAAGGATCCCCATCTAAGGCAGCTTCCTTTGCTAACCAATCAACTTGTTTGTTGCCCTGTGGATGTTGATCTGTAGAATTTGAATGAGCTTTTGCAACTGCTGCGTGGAGGGGGTGCTTTGATCCCCATCCAACTAGTTTTTCAAGAGCTTGACTGTGGGCCAGAGATTTCCCTGCTAAGTCTACCATTCCCCTTAGATTCTATATGGGCAGATACTCTGTTAGGGATCTGGTTACATATGCACTGTCACTATGGATACAGATAGGGTGTGTGTCAAATTTGTGACATGCCATAGAAATGGCTTCTAATTCGGCTCTCTGGGCTGAAAAATAATGCGGCAGCATGGATTTGAGGGATAGTTGTTCTGATGGCACCCAGATTGCAAATCCCGTATGGAATTTTCCCTAATGCCAAAAACAGGAACAGTCTACATAGACTTGAGGGGAGCTTTTATCCCTGAACAATTTAGAGGGTGTGTCTTTCTGTACGTGTATGTTACAGCACCCCCAGGCATAAAAGGGTTAAACCGCCGTTTAGATCTTCCCCTTCCAGAGACACAGGCAGCTACTGTAGAATCCAATCCACCAAACCACAGAAGCATTTGAATGCTCTCAAGCATATGAATGCTGTAAACAGATGAATAGGAAAAACCCTACAAATAGGTTTACACTCCTAGCAGTCAAACCGGAACAGCATACAATAAATCCCCCAAAGAATGAGACAAGGCTCTGTTTTGAGGGTCAAGCAGGAACAGACAGAGCTGTGGGTTTATTGTTCTTATATACACATTAGTACCACCCACAGGGTTTTGGAAAACAACCAATAAACACATACAATACACTCAGACACAACCACACAAAATCTTCCCCTCTACAATGGGTAATGTAATTATCACCAGCCGAGAGTTTTTCCACATTATTCATAACTTTAAAAGTATGCATCACATTCACAAAACATACGTTTAAAGAATCAGCATACTCCAAATACAAACATATGTCAAAATCATCCAAATTGGTCCAGTGGTTCAAAAGATAGATCGACCAAAGGAAGCATAGCATGGCTTTTCTGCCCCAAACCATGTTCCACAGAGTCTTCTATCCTGGAGATAATTGGGAAGTAATCCAATTATCTCCAAGGACAGAGGCAACTCCATTAAGCACACGGCAGTAAAGACCGTAAAATACAATACACAAGGGTACATTTATGACATAAAATACAGACATGCAACATATGCCCAGATAGCTTAGGTCTGAGCGCGCATTATTACTGAATGGCGCTCAGACCACACACATACAGTTCAATTGCCATGGAGCCAAAGTCTTTTATTACACGAATAGGCTTCATGGCACAGCTATCTGGGTTATGAGTTCATTCAGTAAATCCGAGAATCTAGCGAACGCCAGGGCAGAAATACAGGAATAGACCTTTCTGCATAGGAAAATAAAGTATTTAAATGCCGGTCCATAGTCAAAAGGCAGCAGGCAGGCAACCAGGCTCCTCCAATGCACAGTGGCGAGATTGGTCTCGTCACAGTGTATATCTGTGCAATCATGGGGCTCTCCTTGGATGTGCATGAGTTGTGGCAAAATGTATTTTGCATTATGCTGTACAGTAATGGCACGATGCTGCAAGTCTGTCAGCCACCTTGTAAGCCGCTCTGTGGATACCCCACTGAGAGATTGCTCAAACAACAAGGTGTGTGAGGGGTTTGCAGAATCAGCTTCCTGAACCCAACTATGTGTTCAGTAGCTTCCACTGCCCAATGTACACCTAACAGAGCCTTTATGCATGAATCATACCCTTTTTCTACTGGAGATAGAAGTCTGGAGAAATAGCCAACAGGCCTCCATTTTCCAGCATTCTCCTACAGCAATACAGATGAGAGAGAAGTATCAGATGTGCATATCTGGAGGGCAAATGTAGCCTCCCCATTCACAGTAGCTAGGGCTGATGCCAAATCTTGCTTCAGAACTCTGAATGCTTGTTCCTGTTCTGTGCCCCAGGGGATTTGTACTGTGTCTTCCCCTTTCAAGAGATCATAGAGAGGCTTTGCTTTTTCAGCAAACCCTTCAATGAATTCCCTTGAAAAATATACAAGTCCTAAGAATTTTCTGAGGGAGTGCTTGTTAAAAGGCCTGGGGACTTGCAACATTGCTTTTACTCTTTCAATAGTTGGGCACCTTGTGCCTCCTGTGATAGTCACTCCCAGGAATGTTACCTGTTGTCTCAGTAATTGTACCTTTGAAGTATTTAGCTTGAATCCAGCCTCTGCAATTAAGCTAAACACTTCCCTTAACAAATGCAAATGTTAATCTATTGTCTGTTTGCAATAAGATATCATCTACATATTTGTATGATACTGGATGGAGACAAGAATGCTTCGAATACCTTTGCTAAAGCCAGGTGGAAATAAGTTGGAGAGCTATGAAAGCCTTGTGGTAGTGTTGTGAATGTATATTGAGTATTTTTAAAGGTGACGGCAAATTCGTACTGGCATTCTGGGGCTAGCTTAATACTCCAGAAACCATTGCTAATATCTAATACCGAATACCATTCACAGGCGGCATTTAGTTTAGATGTCACCTCAGGTATGGAAGCAACCAAATTTGTTACTGGAGGAATACACTTGTTTACCATTCGAAAATCTACCGTTAATCTCAAAGTGCCCTTTTTCTTACGTACTAGCAACAAGGGTGAGTTATTGGAGGAAGAACATTTCCTAATGATACCCTGTTTCTCCAATTGATCAATTATTTGTGCCACGGGTTTGATGGCTTCTGTTGGAAACCTGTATTGTCTCTGTGGGGGAGCATTAGGTCCCACAATGTTAATTTCACTAGCTTTTATGCTGAGCCCAAATTTCAGGGAAATCCAAAATCAATTTACATAGATCAGAGTTTTCACTAATATCTGGCCACACTCTGAAGGAACATAGATGATGGATGCCACAGGGCTTAAAGAAGTATCATTGAAGAAAACAGGCTTTCTCCCTCTTGTAGCTCTCCACAAAACATTAATACAAAGGTCTACCAGCAATCCTTCTGTTCTCATTATGTCTGCATCCAGTATAGTACCTTCAGTGTTTACTTTTCCATATTGGTATTTTCCTATTCCACTGAGCACTTAGTCATACTCACTTTTGGTATAAGAAAAGCCTGAGACTGGGATCCCCCAAGTCTTACAAGAAAGGTCTGTTTTGCCCCAGAAGGGGGACTTAGTGGTAGGTCAGTAAGTATCACTGAAGCTCCTGTTTCTATGAGAATTTTTGTATGATGTCCTGCCATAATTCCGTTCACATAGGGGCATCCTGCATGGTTCCTAAATGTGTTACAAATAGGAACCATGTCATCCAGTGATAGTTATTCTGAAAATGAAATCCGAGAAACCTCATTCTCTGGATTCATTTTGGAATTGGCAGTCATTGTTCCCTGTACAGTCATCACTCAGGGCCTCCTGTGCAGGACCGTATAGATTTGTCCTAGGCAGGGGGGTGAGAATGGTGTCCCTGATTTGTCTTATCTGAGGGGTTATTTCGGTCAGTTTTTTTTTTTTTAAATAAGTTTTTGGATCAATTCTATGTTTGAAAGGCCTTGAGGGAACAGGATTATCCTGCCATCCCTCAGTTATCCTTTGATCTCTCTTTGCCTTTCTCCAATCACTCTGTCTGACCACTTCTGTTGCAATAAGTCCCTCTGAATGGAATCTCTGGGAGAGCTTGCCTCCCTTCATTAGCAGCCATAATTGCCACCTTGTGGCGTAATGTAACACCCTTTCCTAATTAAATTTTGTCTAGCTTTTCCGATAAGTTAGAACTCCTTCCAGAGTGTCTTTTTCCTCCGCTATCATTTTGCACTCCGGGATCTAAATAAGTGCATTTTTTTAATCAGGTATTGCAGTAAATCAGGAGGGGTTTGGTCTGGTGGATACAGTGGGTTAGTCGGTATACTTGTTCAAATTTAGAAGCAAAAACCCATCCTGTAAGTGTACCTTCATTTCAGCAAGTGAATGACTGTCTAAATCTCTTTCTCCGGTAATCAATTTGGATATTGCTCTAAGCCTGTCTCCTTCTGTCCCCCATTTGTCCTCTTTGAACCAGTCTTGATCCCGATTAATGGGCCCATTTATGAGTGAATTTAATCTGCATGCAATGCTGCTTGGTGCCCACATTTTAAGCATAATACATGCCTCTTTAGGAGAGAGCATATATTTTTGACTGCAGATTCAAAGTTGGACACATTCGAAATTACATCTATTTTGCAGTCATATGGGGGGGAAAAGGGAGGTGACAAGCTCGGGTCCCAGGTGTCGGTTCCTAAAATGGCTGCCATATACACGTCCACTGATAGGAGACGCTTTTAACATTAAACTGATCAGAACAATACTAAACACACCACAAATAAGGTTTCTCTCCTGTATGGCTCCTCAAATGATGCTTAAGATTAGAAGCGGCTGAAAAGCATTTCTCACACTCAGAACAAAAATATTTTTTTTAACATTCTCTCCACTTTGAACCTCTGACGTTTGGGAAGAGATTAACATAATTAAACACAGGCAGTAAAAATACAGTTTTTAGCCATACCCTGTAACTTTAAAACTACACATCCCATCTTCATAATTACATATTTGGAATCAGCACACTTAAAACATAAACATAATCAAAAATCAGCCAAATCCATCCAGGGGTTAAAAAGTTAGCTGGAGGTCCCTTTATGACCGACCGCAAGCACATTTTCCTGCCTAAAACAGTTCCATAGATTTGGGCTGTGAGGTCGGTCTATTTCAGGCTGAAAAAACGACTAAGTCCCATCGCCGAATGGGACTTAGTCTCTGCAGCTGAAATAATTTCCCATTTACTGAACCAAGTGGGAAATAGCAAGGCAGGCACAAAGGGTTTGCACCAGGTCTGGGGACACAGGGGACACCGCCTTAAAGGGGCCGTGTCCCCAACAAGTCTGGGGACACGGCCTTAAAGGGGCAGTGTCCCAATCTTCCTGATGTCCCAAAAAAGGTGTTTAAAGGGCCAGCACCAGACACATAAAGAGTCCATAAGCCCCAATATGCCCACCGACAGTCTTAAAGGGCCATACACACCAAATAAAAGTGCATACATTTTCACAATCTCCCAGGGCCATAGTCATGCGGGAGGAGGCTGGCAAATAGGCTTCTCCACAACCCAGGGAAGCAGGGCAATTTGCCATTTAAAGGGCCAGTTACAAATAGCAGTTTGTAACAAGGTGTCAATCCATATCTGCCAAGTGACCTGATGTAGGGGGAACAGTCCCTATTCTGCTCTGTGTCAGTGTGTATCATGGTCTCTGAGGACAGGTGTCAATCCATATCTGCCAAGTGACCCTATGTAGGGGGACCAGTCTCTATTCTGCTCTGTGTCCGTGTGCATCAGGGGCTCTGAGGACAGGTGTCATCCATATGTCAAGGTGTCAATATGTCATATGTCAGGTGTCAATCCATATTCATTGTGATTTAGGAATGTTAGGTGATTTCTGCCCTTTATGGATTAAAACCAGACCCTGTATCAACTGTGTAATTTTCCATGGGAGTTTTGCCATGGATCCCCCTCCGGCATGCCACAGTCCAGGTGTTAGTCCCCTTGAAACAACTTTTCCATCCTTATTGTGGCCAGAAAGAGTCCCTGTGTGTTTTAAAATTCGCCTCCCCATTGAAGTCAATGGCGTTTCGGGCGGTTCGCCGGTTCGCGAACATTTGCGGAAGTTCGCGTTCGCCGTTCGCGAACCGAAAATTTCGGGTTCGCGACATCACTACACTTAACGCGTTTCACCCTTAAAAGGCTTCAGAAGTGTGGATAAGGTCCTGGTGCCGTCCAAATAAATAGGAACTTCATTAGAAATTATATTCTTCTTGTGTGTTGTACAGATTACTTCCTGTTTCATGTAATCGTCGTTGACACGCACGCATCACACCGGAAGTGACGCAGCGTCATATTGTCCAATTATGTAATAGAGGATACTTCCTATATGCTGTGACCAATGGTGGAACGCACGCATCACACCAGAAGTGACGCAGCGTTAGGAGACCGTGGTGATGTATGCTTTCCACCTATGGAACGCAAAACTATGCCAAAGTGGTGTCGCTGCGTTCCAGGCTTTGAAAAAGAACATACAACCAAATAAGGAGTCCATAAAGGGGAAATAGTCCACAGTATATGGGTATAACTTAAAGACCTCTTCACAGTATTTTAAATCTCTAAAAGTGAAGGTATCTTCAGTATTTATAAAAAGAGCAAAATAGACAAGAACAAGTAAAACAAAATTGAATAAATAAAAAAAAGAAATATACAATATAAAGATAAGAATAAAAATAGAAAGGACTGTGACAAATGTTGGATGACAAGAATAATTTAAATTCCAATATTTAAAGCATAAAAAAAAATTAATGTAAAATTTATGTATTTTTATCCATTTGCATATTATATATAACACTGTCTAGGGCGCGGTTTCCTTTTTTTCTGTTCACATTATCCTGTTACAAGGTTGGGAGTCCTTGTATTGGTTACTGCTGCCCCTTCTTATGGTTATGTTACTATAGTGAGCGCCTAATCCTTTTGTTTCTCATACACGTGATACAGTTGTAGATACAGGGTAGAATTGGGGCTTGGCATACAGTCTGGCTGTTAATCACATCCCCCCACTTATTACGTGCAAACACTGAAACATGACTTTCAATGCGGTCTTCAAGATCATTTATAAACATGTTAAATAGAAAGGGTCCCAGAACAGACCCCTGAGGGACACCACTTGCCACCTCTGTCCAGCTTGTGAATTTACCATTAAGGACAACTCTTTATACTGTTTTTAAGCCAATGTTCTACCCAAGAACAAGCATTTTCATCTAGACCGATTTCCTTGAGTCCAAATAGATCACATCCACTGCAACACCCTGATCTATACTTCTACTTACTACTCCGTAGAACGCAATCAAGTTAGTTTGACATTACCTGTGCTTCATAAAACCGTGCTGATTTTTGCTGATAACCATGTTCTTCTCAAGGAATTCTTGAATATTATCCCTTAATAACCTTTCAAATATTTTACCAGCCACAGAAGTTAAGCACACAAGTCTAATTTCCAGGCAAGGATTTTGAACCCTTTTTGAATATAGGAACCACATCTGCCTTCCTCCAATCCTTCCTGAAAGAAAAGAATCTTGAAAGATTAAAAACAGAGGTTCACTTATTTCTACACTTAGTTCCTTAAGTACTCGTGGATGGATACCGTCAGGCCCTGGAGCTTTGTTTATATTAACTTTCTTTAGTTGCTGCAGCACCTTGTCTTGAACTAACCAATAACAATTATTCTGCAAGTTTTTAGTAGCAATCATTTGCACATCTATGGCCATGGGTCCTTCCTTAATATATACGGAGGAGAAATAGTTTGTAACGAAACCACTTGCACCCTGACCGGGTACCTTCCGTTGATGGATGCTCCTAGTGCTTCCCGATGACTCCAAGCACTCCACCAGACACCATAACCACTGTAGACTCCCATGAACCGCCGCAGCTTGGTGGGGTCTCACCGTCTCCATCCACTCTAGACCCAAGACCAGGGTCCAGCTTCCAGAAGGTCAACCTCTCTGAATTCCAGAGAGCAGAAACAAACTCTTAGCAGAGCTTAGTGATTATACCCTCGTGAGTATAGTGATTATAGCAATCCCCAGAGTGTAGTTCTTCAATCCCCCAAACATGAGCCGAAAATTCATGAAAGTACAAGATAATCTCTCCAATGAGCGTTTTTATTAGTCCTTATATACACACACACACACAAGTTTTCAGGCCAGAGGCACACCCCTGGACCTGGTGGTAAACTGTGACAAAAGGGACACAAACCAATGGGAACACTAACATAATAACACTCCCACATACACAATGAAATCCCTCCTCTCCATCCTGGAGATAATTGGCTTAAGGCACTGCAGTAAACGCAATTATCTCCAGGTACAGAAAATATCTACATTTTACACTAAAAGCAAAAATACGTAAAAGTCAAAAGATCAACGTTGTTGGTTAAAACTAGGTCCAGACAAGCGTCCATTCTAGTTGGTGCTTGTACAAGTTGTGACATGAATGTGTCATTTAACAAGTTTAAAAACCTAATTCCCTTTGCTGAGCTGCTAGTCCCTCTGTCCCAATTTATGTCTGGGTAATTAAAATCTCCAATAATTAAAGTGTTACCCAGATTTGCAAATTAATCAATTTGCTCAAACAGCTGTTGTTCGTCAATATTAACATTAGGTGGTTTATAACATATCCCAACCAATAGTTGTTTCCCTTCTTTTCCCCCAAGCAGATGTTTACCCATAAAGCTTCCACATTTTCCTCATCACATTCCACTTACTTCAAATTTGGATTTAACTCATGGTTGACATGCAAACATACCCCACCACCCTTCTTGTTTTTCCTATCCTTCCTAAATAACATGTACCCATTTAAGTTAGCTGCCCAGTCATGTGTCTCATCCCACCATGTTTCAGTTATACCCATTATATCATTGTTTAGTGTATGCTACTGCTTCTAGTTCCCCCATTCTGTTATTTAGGCTCCTTGCATTAATACGCATACATTTAATATCATGAGTCACTTTTACTTTGTGAATTATGAACATTACATACCTTTTCTGTTCTGAGCTTGCCCCTCCCCCATCTCCACCCCCTTATACTGAGCTAAAGCCCATCTCCTTTCTGTCCTATCTCCATTTTGTAGATTGCTATGACCCTCCCCCCCCTACTACTAGTTTGAAATCTCCTCCAACCTTCTAGCCATCCTATCCCCCAGCACTGCAGACCCTCTCCCGTTTAGGTGCAATCCATCACTACTATAAAGGTTGTACCCAAGCGCAAAGTCGGCCCAGTGCTCTAAAACCCAAAACCCTCCTTCCTGCACCAAGACTTAAGCCACGCATTGACCTCTCTAATCCCTCGCTGCCTTTCCACTATAGCGCATGGCACAGGTAATCTCAGAATACCACCTTGAAGGTCCTTTTCTTAAGTTTGCTACCCAATTCCCTGAAATCATTCTTTAGGCCCTTCCATCTTTCTTTATTTGTACCAACATGGATCATGACCACTGGGTCATCCCCATCCCAATAATCTATCCACTTTGTCAGCAACTTGCCGGACCCGGGTACCTGGGAGACAGCAAACTGTCTGGTTGAGCCAATCAGAGCGGCAGATTGCCCTATCTACTCTAATGATAGTCCCCTACCACCACCACCTCCTGTCTTGCTTTCCTTACATTTTGATCCCCACCCATACTAGAGGGGCTGCTACCTTGGCTGTTAAAGTAACAGCTTCCTCTAATACAGCTACTCCTGAGCTGATGCTCCCAACATCTTCACTCAAATGAGCAAATCTGATAGGTAGCACTACATCAGGACTAGCTAGCCCTTTCCTCTTCCCTCCCCCTGCTTCTTTGCCCCACTGTCACCCAGCTACATGCCTGTTCCCCATCTGTCTTATCTCCACCCTCTCAACTACCTGTCCCCACTAAACTCTGCTCAGTGAGCAGCAGACTCTTTTCAAGACTGTCAATCTCCCTCTCGTGATGTCCAATCAGAGCTTCCAGAAAAGCCTCTCGCACACAACAGTCAGAAGTATGGACCCTGGACGGATACATCCAGGCATGCATACATGCAACAAGATGTGCATTGACTCAAACCACCAATCTTGCTAACACTCATTTCCCCAGATACAGAAAAATAAGACAATTACCTTGTAAGTTTAAACCCCTTGTTAGTTTCAACTCCTGGTTTTATAACTCCTCCTTAATAGTCTGCTTTAAAGTAATGTGCGTAAGCTCAGTGGGTTAGTGGTGTGCCTTTATGGGGATATAAATCCCACACAGGTGCAATTAATGAACACTCCCCCAATCAAGCAGCACAAGAGAGGTGGGAAAATCAGAACACAAAAAAATTCAAGTTTTTTTTTTACTTTACCAATAGAATAGATTAAACAAAAATAAAATGCAAACCACTCCAAGCAACGCCTGGTTTTATAACTCCTACTTGAAAGAGTCTACTTAATAGAGTCTGCTTTCAAGTAAGGTGAGGCTAACTCACCATGTTTTCCAGCTTGCAAATATCTGGAATTGATGGTCTTTGTTTAAAGCTTCCAGCCATGGAAAGCAGCCAGTGAGAGCTACATATAGGGTGAGTCCAAATGCCCAGACATCAATACTTGGACTCAAGTGTAGCTACTGGTTAGGTTCCAGAATAGAACGCTCAGGTGCCATATCTTGTATTATATGAGACATCGATGGGATGAATCTACCAAAGCGTTCCGTTAAACCAAAATCTCCAGTCTTGATGTGGCATTCTTTACCCATAAGCAAGGTGTTGTCTGGTTTCAGATCTCTACGCACTAACCCTTGATTATGGATGAAAAACAATGCTTTGGAGATTTGAGCAGCACAACGCTTCACAATGTATTCTGGTAACCCAACCTAGAATATTAGAAAAAAACTATTTCAGTATAATATCCAGTAGAGACAAACCTTTTACAAATATTCCCAAAAACATTAATAAATCAGCTGATAACTCTAACAAAAGTATTCCTCAAATTTTGTGTTGTAAGCAGTGATTTACACATATAATATAAAAGTGGAATCAAAGAATATTCCCCCACAGCCCAAGGAAGGAGAGGGGGAACACACTCTGCTGGCTTATAATTGAATAAATAGGGAATAATGCAAAAAAAAAATTGCAACCTATTAAAATATGCTTAGATCCCAGGAAGCTAGAAGGGTAACCTGCTCATGGCTACAAAGTCTCCCATAATATCCCCCTCCCCGGAGACCCTCCTTGGTCCTAATACGGATCTAAGCTAGACAAAGTCAAAGTGCTAAACAAAAAGTGCCTCCATAAGTGCAATAAAGTGGAAATAGAAAAAAACAGCCCGTCGCGCATTTTGGTGTTGAAGATGTGTCTGACACCACACCGAAACGCGCGTTGGGCTGGTTTTTTTTTAATTAAGGTTTTTTTAGGGGCATTAGGGAATACTATATTAGCATGGACGTTGCCAGACTTATGACAGAGAAGCTAGTGATCCGCTCATGCTCATTTACTGTTCTACTAGCCTTTACCTAATCTGCATTTAGAGACCATGCTATATTAATGTAATTTCCTGACTACTCTGTATCTCCCAGACACCTTGTTCCTGGTATTAGCTCAGCGCACTGCTTAGGTGAAATACCCAAGAGCCATTCAGTCTGTGTTTTGGAGGCATATCTTTAGCCCCTACTGACTGTTCTTTTTGCATTGATGTGGATTCACCTTATGCTTTAAATAGCTGGGTTGATACTTGCTAGTATTTTAGGGTCCTGCCCTGGCACTGTCTCCTGATATACCCCTTTTTATGTTGTAAATCAATAAAGTAGTTTAGTTTTGGATATTATGGGAGACTTTGTAGCCATGAGCAGGTTACCCTTCTTCTAGCTTCCTGGGATCTAAGCATATTTTAACAGGTTGCAGTTTTTCCTTTTTGCCTTATTCCCTATTTATTCAATTATAAGCCAGCAGAGTGTGTTCCCCCTCCCGACACTTGGAAATTAATTTCATCTGCCTATTGTTTTGGCTGTGCCAGTGCAGCAAGATTTACAATGTAAATAAAGATAGCCAACTAAAAGTTGTGTGTTTTTTTTTTTTTTTTATTAATCAGTTTGTGCAAAAAGTGTGATTTCTGCTTAAAGTACAGGTTGTTATAGCCAGTAACTATTCTAGATATTGTATGTTATTAGATGAACACACACACACACACACGTGTGCCAACAAAGTCTATGTACCTGCTAGCTTGTCATGAGCCAGTAAACCTTCTCCAAGCTTTTCAAGAACCTGGTACTGCTCTGGAATCATCTGGATCTCTTGGTTTTTGGATTTATTTTCCATTGCAATGAGCTGGAAGGCAGGTTCTTTACTCAGATCTGAAGCGTAGACCTGAGGGTGCAAAACATTAGTTTTAAAAACTGCTTTTTTATAATCTATTCTAAGTAAAGATAAATCTTCATTACTAATATTTAACCAATGTTTTGCTATAACACGTTTAACCCCTTCACGCAGTCATGGCTGCAGCCCCCAGAGCGCCTGGGATACTTACCTTCCCGGCGCTCCGCTTTGGGAGGACTGCCTGACAGCCCTCCCACGGCAAATGAGGCCCCCGGGGGCCATGTGATTGCTCTCAAAGAGTGATCACCTGGCCCCCTATAGCTGGCTGTGGATCTGCCAGCAGGGGGACTGTCTGAAATGTCAGTCCCCCTGCTGGTGGAAAGTGTAAAAATAAAAAAAAATTTAAACATGTTTAAAATAGATATATTTATAAACGTATAGTGTGTGTATGCGTATATATACACACACACACATAGTGTATTTTAATAAGTACATATTAGTATTAAAATACACTTAGAATGACGTGTGTGTATATTCTTTATAATTACAATAAAAATAAAATATTGAAACAAATATAAATTGTATATTCATGTAATTTCATTCTAACTTGTTTAGATATAACAAAATACACTTAGAATGACATATAAAAAATACAAATAAGCGCATATATATATACACATATTACATTAGTATACACGTAGAATTTAAATACCTATAAATGCATATATTAAATTTCTACGTGTATATTTAAGTAATCTTTTAACATAATTATGTGATTTGATTAAAATTTGATTAACATGCCTGACACAGGGAGAAAGTGCAGAAAATTTAATTCACAAGCACTATTTGACCCTGTAACTCCAAGACACCAAAAAACCTGTACATAGGGGGTACTTTTTTACTCGGGAGACTTCACTCAACTCAAATATTAGTGTTTCAAACTGGTAAATTGTATTACAACGATATTTTAAGTAAAAGTTTTTTGCATTTTTTACAAACGAACAACACTTTTATAGACTTTATTGTTGTAATAGGTTTTACTGTTTTAAAACTATTTGTGTTTAGTGAAGTCTCCCGAGAATAACAGTACCTCCCCCATGTACAGTGGTGTTTTGGAAAGTTAGTCACATATAAGGCTTGCATTTAATTTGACATTGTAATTTGCCAGATTGGTTATGTTGCCTTTGAGAGCGTATGATAGCCCAGGAATAAGAATTACACCCAGGATGGCATTCCATTTGCAAAATTAGACAACCCAAGGTATTGCAAGTGGGGTATGTGCAGTCTCTTAGTAGCCACTTAGTCACAAACACTGGCCAAATATTTGTTTGTGTGTGGAAAAAAGCAAAAAACTAATATGAATGCTAACTTTGTCCTGTGTTTGTGGCTACTAGAAAAAAAAGACTAAACATACCCCACTTTCAATACCTTGGGTTGTCTTTTTTTCTTTCAAGTGGTATGCCATTATGGAGGTAATTCTCATTCCTGGGCTACCACACCGTCTCAAAAGGTAACATTACTAATCTGGCAAATTTCAATTTGAAAATGGAATGTTATATATTTGACCCTGTAACTTTCCAAAACACCATAAAACCTCTTAGTAGGGGGGTACTGTTGTACTCATGAGACATCGCTGATTACAAATATGTGCATTATTTTTGCAGCAAAACCTAACAGTATTATGACATTCACAGCTAAAATGTCAGACAGAAATACAAATTTAAAAAAACAATTTTTTTTTAAATTTTATTCATAATAAATTATGTTCCATATATGAATAGTTAATGATAAATGAAAGCCCTGTTTCTCCTGAACAAAATTATATATATGTGTGGGTGCACTTAATGTGACAACGGTGAATTACGGCTGAACAGACATATAGCGCAAATTCCAGTTTTTGTTTACGTTTTGATCAGAACGTGCACTATTGACTCTGTCCTGAAGGGGTTAACAAACTGTCAGTGAATGCTAATATCCCATGTTAGCATCCTCTGTACATTTACCAAAATTAATCAGAATACAGATTTTGTAATCTTTTAAGACATTGCAATCTAACACTATGAAGTGAGGAAACCTAAACTACAAGACAAATCAGCCCATTCCATGTAGAACAATTCTCTCCCACTCCTTTTCTCCTGCCAAAGAGTAGTTGAACTTCGCAAACACAAAAGAAATAATGAAAGCATGGTACAGTGTGTATCTAGTAGTTTATGGAAGAGGACAAGACCAGTTCTTCAGTGTGGATCCATGGAGAGATCTTCCTCCAGAAAGTGGTAAAAAGACAGCAAAATGCATTTATAGGGTGTGTTAATAAACCTGAGGAATATTAACACAATTGGAGAGACTGTATAATGTACTCTAGACATTAAATGTAAAAGTAGGTAGCACTTTATATAGATAACACGTAAATGCAAATTGTATATTTAATGTATAATTCAACAAATAGTATTTAATAGATTGAATTATTCTTTTAACCAAATCAAATATTGAGCTAAGGTTTGGAAATCACCTGTTAATATTCTAGAGTGTCCTGACTAACCCCAAATGAATTAGATGCTATGAATTAAAGAACAGAACCAGTTTTACAAACCAAGCTACACATTAAAACATTTATCTCTCCACCTACTGTGTAATACAACTTTCAATCACGCTATAGGTTGACTGAGACTTACGTGACATTTAGTCCAACATACACAGAGAATCAAATGTTAATTATCCAACAGGAATAATAATCATGTACATGTTTTTCCCTGAACATCTAATTGTTTAACCGAATACTGAAATAGAAAGTTTTGGTTTCATTAAAAAAAAAAAAAAGACACAATGGAAACTAGATGAGCTGTAGACCATGTCTATCTCTACAGTTTAGCCTACTCTTTGCAACTTATCTACATATCACCATAATGTATAAAAAAAAATTAACCACACTCCATTCAAACATACTGTATCAGGTTATAAGGAAGTGTAGATCTTACCTTTACAATATTACTATCAACTTTGGGTTGAGATATCACTTTGGAATATGGCAAACGTGATCTTTTTCACAAGTTCGACACGTGGAAATTGTCTCCTAGAGTCCATGGTCTTCAAGAGGTTCCTGCTAAACTAACAAGAATACAAATACTGAAGGCTGTAAGCCTGCTAATGGTCTTTTATAGGAAAACTGCCCTGACTTAACCATAAACCCCCCCTGAATTAAATGAAAATTGAGTATCACACCAATAGCCATGGTCATGTTAATAGGTGTGAAGATTTCTATTGGTCAGTGTTCAAGCAGTGGGTGGAGGAAAGTGATTATAAGTAATATGTTAATTAGAAATAGACACTGCAGTATCTGTTCTATTAGCATTATAATTACCTTTTTAAGCAAAAATTTTAAAGAAATGTGTAATGTAAACAAAGCATAAACCTTGGAGGGAAACTTAAATTATACAGTCTAGGTATGGTAAAATTTTAAGCAATGTAAAGTTATTTATTTATCATTATTATGTTTAGGAAGCTTAAGTGTCAGGATTACTAGTTGATCCAGCATGTAGAATTGTGTCACACAGATGACTAATAGGTAACATATTATCGGGCCTTAGAATGGCCGGACTTAACGTGCCAAAGAATAGTCGGGATACTTGCCGAGGTCAGGGATACAGAAAGAGACAGCCAGAAGTCAGGGATACAGGGAAATCAAAGTCAAACACCAGAAGAAACTAGAATCAGGCACACACTCTCAGACCACCACAACAGAGCACTGAACAGGATGAGAACTGGGCCTAAATACCCCTCCTCTAGATCTGATAGGCTGTAACTGGCCTTTGACCCCAAAGGCAGTTACCAGGTTTCCATTTGCATATTTGCTGCTCAGCATTAACCCTTCTGTGGATTTGGTGGCTGCTCGGCACAACTTTTCCTGTGTGGACAGTAAATGTCATTAACCACATTTTTATAAGCGGATGAATATGTGACAAATTTTCTTAGAAACTTTGAGACCTCATTCATCAACATAGCTTTTTTATATGCAAAAGTTGAAAATGCTGACTGTGGAGGTTAACAAATGCAGTCTTTATTAAACTGGAGTACTGCAATATTATTGTGTTTCTGTATTTATGAAATTTTTTTTCTTTGGATAATTTATAGGTTAGATTTTAAGAGTAGAAATTGATCTATAGTTTTTCACTATCTAAATTTAACCTGACCTCAAATTTTGATTGACCTTAAAACTGCAATATTTTATGTAAATCACTAAACAAACCTTTCCTTACTAACCAAAGTCACCAAGCAGGCAGCAAAAATATTCAGGTTTTTTTAGTTATTCCACTAAATTTATTTTGCTCTTAATTATTGGTGTCCTATTTATAAATATATATTTAACAATTTTTTTTTTAACTATGTGGTAAAGACAACCAACTGGCTTTAAAATAGCCTTTTATTCTATAACCTGCCTAAATATTAAACCATACTATTCTACCAGCTGTAACCTGCTATAAATCTCATATATTGTGTTGTTGACTGAAAACTATCCAATACTTCTTCACATATTGGTATTTCTTTTTACCCCAAATTATTCATTTTTGAAGCTCCTAATGTAACTTGCATGAACCCTATAGTGTGTATATTCCAGAGATTATCAGGATGGGGGTGTTGGGTGGGATGGGCGAGTATGATTTCTCCAAATAACTCACAAAATTATTATGGAGGGTGTGCATTCATGCTGCATAACCTTCAATTAGTTTGGAAATAATACTTTAAGAGGTGATTAAAGATACATTTTATTATGAAGATTGTTTGATTCCCACAGTTTTTATCTACATACAGAGTTAACCAAATTCTATACCTGCCTTATAGTACTACTATACTAAGAATGACCATGAGCATTCACCCAGTAACACTAACATTTATTCCATTACAGGCAATTTTTCTTTTTTAGTCAGTGAAACTAAAAAAAAGCATGGATGGATACACTATATCTGGCATATGAACAAGTATGGAGACCAGGTAACAGAAAAACAGATAATTATAACAGATCAATTTTAATAATTTAAGTGGATATATTACTGGACTACTTTATGTAGGAATACAATGTATTATTATTAGAAACCTCATGAAAAATTAAGAGTTTGAGACATTCCTGACAATTTAATAAACTTTTATTGTGGTGAACAGAAAACACGTTTTAATAAAGTATATAAGTATACTGTATATTAAAAGTGCTAGGTACAGTGATTACTGAAAAGACAAATGTCTTTAGACATGACAAATAACTAATGAAGATATATACTAAAATACAATAGTAGCTACTCAAATATGCAATAATTATTTTCTGCAATTTCATTGACTAAAGGGTTTGGTGTGATACGAAATTTAATGCACTTATTTTTTTCCAAACGTATTTGCATTTCAACTGAGTTAGCTGGTTAATTACCCACAACCCATTGTATTATGTTTCGGCATTGCCCATATTAACAGATTTCATTGTCCAATGAACAGCAGTTTATTTTTGTTTTATAAACTGAATCTTGGGGTTACTGTTTCTTGTGCTAATGTTATTTAATTTACAGAGATTATAATTCTGATGTGGTAAATTAAAAGTAATTTTAGTCCAAGAAACCGTATAAAAATCTCTTTAAAATCTACATTTAATTTTTACATTTCATAATCGTTCTTAGCAGAATCTCAATTATATTGCAAACACAAGAACGGATATAAAATAGATTTTCTATATTCGATGCAGTACGGCCTCCTTCAGGAAAAAGGTAAAGCTTTGGTTCTGCTATGAAAAGAGATTGGGCAGACTAGAGTTGTGGAAACTGTTCTATTTGTTACCTTTTCTTATGACACTTTAATAGCAACATGTGAAAAATAGGAGTAATTGGTATCCACTTCTATCGCAAATCTTTATTTGAGCCATATTATACTGCCATATCTAGAAGTAATATTACTTGTAGATCACATTTATTAGGTTACTTGGAAGCTTCAAGTAAGATGCTGTGTTAATAGCTCTGAGTGTCACAAATCATTGCAGCTCATTCTGTGCCAACCTTCAGAATTGTTACATTAATCAATTTTCAGATGTTTACAGGACAATTTTTCATGTAGTCATATTATCAATATTGTATGTTTTTACAGACTTTGCTGCTAGTTTAGTGGGATCTTGTTCTATATCTCATTAAAGTTTGTCCCCTTATATTGTCCAACAAGATAAAAATAAGACCTAACTAAAAAGTGCTTGGCGGGATTATTTTTTCCCACACACCAATCCTCCTTGAGACTAGATATAGAAATTTATTTTTAAAATATGTGCGGACACAACTGTCATGAAGATTATTCCCCTCTCTTCCCCCCTCCCCCCCCCCCTCCACTAGAATGTTTGTTTGTTGAGAATCTAGTTTTTTTAATCAAATTACCAACTGATAAGAAATGTATTTCAGAAAAATCCTTGGACAATACTGGAGTTTAACCAACTTATTGCAACTTATTATTCGTAATATGTCACAATTAAAGCTCCTTGTTGAAGATAAAGTGAGTCCCTTTTGTAGGACACTCACTTCAAGTCTGTCAAACATCTTACTTGATAAGACTACATTATATAATAAATAGTTAATGTGGAAAGCTCTGTGTTTTCCATTTAAACTTTTTTTATTGAATTCCTCTTGAATTTTCTTTTACAAATTTAAAACAGATAGCATATTATATTATAAACGATTCACAATGGATCCCAAAAGTCAACATTATTAGTCATTAACAGATACATATCAATAACCATTATACTAGGTGCTTCTACTAATTGAGAAAAAGGTGTAAATTCTACTATCCGACGTCAATGTCTAGATAGTAATATCCAGGAATTATTGTTTTTACTCGGAAGTACAACTTTTCAATTTGCTCTAACAGTTGGTTTTCTGGAATAGTCAAATTTTGGGGGTTTCTAAGATACTCCTACAACTACAATATTTCTCCTCTTGCCTCCTAACAGGATTTCTACCCAAAAGGCCTACACATTTTACTTGTATGCAGGGCTGACACTACCTTGAGGTGGCACAAGAAACTGTCTTAACCTCTTCTAACCTGGAAAGGCGGTGGGGAGGTGAAAGGAATGAAAGAAGTAAGTCGCTATAATTACAGTGGCAAACGTTGCGATCCTCTTTTTTCCTACAGAGCACTGCTATTATGGAATAACCTTCCAGACACTTTCAAGTCTTCCCCCAGCCTAAAATCCTTTAAGAAATCTCTACATATCTCAAAACAGAATGCACCTGTAATCATGGTTGATTAAATTTCTTACCTGTTCTGTATTAAATTTATATATGTATTGTGTATTAATATTATTTAGTATTTTGAATATTCTATTGTAATGATGTAGTGTAAGTGGGCCCAGGACATACATGAAAGTTAGAGGAATCTCAATTATATCTTATAAAATATTTTATAAATAAACAAATAATTAAATACAAACCTACCTTCACATACACGGCATCCTCGAAGAACTGAGGTCCTTTTACTACACTTGATATCCATGTAAAAGTGTCATGACATATAAGCTCTGCCATTGCTTCCTGTCCTTGGCTGACAAGGCGCTTAAACCTCTCACCTATTAATGTTCAGCTCTTTGTATCTCCATGGTACATGCAGGTAATTGTAAACAATGCCACCAGACATTCTAAAGGAAGGATCCAGTGAAAGTAAACTGGAAAACATAACCAATGCTTCCCTGGTGAAACTCTGCCGGGAAACAGGGGGAGAGTCTAACTCGCCGTATGTTTTCCAGCTTGCAAATATCTGGAATTGATGGTCTCTGTTTACAGCTTCCAGCCATGGAAAGCAGCCAGTGAGAGCTACATACAGGGTGACTCCAAATGCCCAGACATCAATACTTGGACCCAAGTGTAGCTACTGGTTAGGTTCCAGAATAGAACGCTCAGGTGCCATGTATGGTATTATATGAGACATCGATGGGATGAATCTACCAAAACGTTCTGTTAGACCAAAATCTCCGATCTTGATGTTGTGGCATTCTTTATCCATAAGCAAGATGTTATCTGGTTTCAGGTCTCTGTGCACCAACCCTTGATTATGAATGAAAAATAATGCTTCGGAGATCTGAGCAGCACAACGCTTCACAATGTATTCTGGTAACAAAACCTAGAAGATTAGATAAAAACAATATTTCAGTATAATATCCAGTAGAGAGAAATAAACACATTTACCAATGTCATTTTCAAAAACATTTTAATAAATCAGCTGATAACTCTCCTAGCAAAAGTATTTCTCAAATATTAGTTATGTTGTAAGCAATGATTTACACATACAATGTATGCCATACATCAATTTCTAAAATATATATATTGCTGAAAACAGATTAATTTCAGCTATTTCGATGGTTGACAATGTAATTCAGTAAAATATCCAGTAGAGACTAACGGAGCTCCTTGTACTCCGACTGAGTACCCTCCGTTGACGGATGCTCCTAGCGCTTCCTGAGGACTCCAAGCGCTGCAGCAGACACCACAACCACCGCAGACTCCGCAACCGCCGTATCTTGACTGGAGTCTCGCCGTCTTCCTTCCACCCTGGATCAGCTTCTGTCCTCCAGGACTGTGTGGGAAAGAACTCTTCCTTCCACCCTGTATGAACCTCCAGCATCCAGGACTGTGTGGTGAAGACCCCTCCTCCAAGGAGAGCGTGTCAGGAACAAGCTCTTAAAAGAGCTAAGTGACTCAAGCTCAGGGGAGCATGCAGAGCATAGCAATCCCCAGTGTGATTATAACAACTCCCTCCAATAACGAGACAAGGCTACGTTTAGAGGGATCAAGAAGAACTGTCAAAACCTTTATTTCCCTTGGGACCAGCCAATAGGGTCACCACAATAACATTGTTGTGAAACCTCAATAAAATCACAAACAGTTAAACCATATCAAGAAACACACAGTGACTTATCACAACACAATGGCACATTTTTAAAGGGGTGGGGGGAGACAATATTTAACAGTAAATATCTCACCTGCCTGCAGAATTAGCAATATGCAAATCTACCCGAATATGCAAATGAACCAGTCTTGCAATTCAGGTAGTGCATATTGCTGTTGCTACCAACAGAGGGCACTAGACAAGCTCCATAGCCAAACTCACCTAGTTGGTAGCAAACCTCAGCAGTACAGGAGAGCAGGCAATACATTTCACAGTACACACACACTATAAACAATTACATTACACACACCCTGCACCTATAATGGGTACAGGGTGACTAAAACATAAGATAAATAAAGCAGCCTACATAAATAGTCTGTCTGAAGGTAGACTAGGGGCTTTAAAGCCAGATACATGAAAGAGTCATAGTCACAGGGGAGGAGGCTGGCAAGTAGGCCTCTCCAGGACCAAGTGGCGAAGGGCACTTCGTCACAGAGACAAACATACCAATATTTTCCAAAAGATTATTCTAATAAATCAGCTGATAATTCTCCACTAGCAAAAGTATTCCTCAAATTAGTTAGTGTTGTAAGCAGTGATTTACATACTTGTTTAATTATCAATGTATGTCATACATCCAGTTCTCAAGGATGTATGCTGCTGAAAACAGAATATATTTCAGCTTATTTTATTAACAAAGTAATTAGCATTTAATATTTTTTTATGAAGATGGCTGTGTTTATTAAAACTTATTAAATCAACTTGAACATTGATAATTATTTAACCAAACTAAGATGCAGCTAGAACAGGTCTTAGTAACCAGTGGCCATCCTGTTCTTGGTGATATACAATTCCAGCAAATCTCCTCTGCCAGATTTTGTTATAGTACATAGGGTATCAAGTTACCCATGCCTATATTAGCATAGAAACTCTAACAAAACCATACTAATCTGCTGAAAAATACCACTGAGACTGAGGAGCAATTATACAGCTTATGTTTCTTAACTTCTCAACAATAATGGATTCAAGAGTCCCTGCTGTTGCCACCTCCTGGAACTAGATGTAGTGGTTCAGGGTATCTAAGAAGTAGGGATAAGTAGTAATGATACCCCTGTGATGAGCAAGATAGACCGCAACCTTGAATTCCTTGACAAAGGCATTTTGGTGGGTTCTCTCTTTCTTCAGTGTTAGCGCCACAGTTTTAGCGCATGAGCGCTCCCCATAGGAAAGCATTGAAAATGCATTTCAATGCTTTCCTATGGGGAAATGAGCGATGCTGGAGGTCCTCACACAGCATGAGGACATCCAGCGACACTCTAGCACAGGTTTCCTGTGCTCAGAACCCGGAAGTGCCCTCTAGTGGCTGTCTACTAGAAAGCCACTGGAGGTGGAGTTAACCTTGCAAGGAAATTATTGCAGTTTATAAAAAAAAACTACAATAATTACAGTTACAGGGTTAAGAGTAGTGGGAGTTGACACCCAGACCACTCCAATGGGCAGAAGTGGTCTGGGTGCCTGGAGTGTCCCTTTAAATATAATACTACTATTAAGACCGTTCTCTTTAAGTGCTCCAGTATTTATTTCCATGTGCCTCGTGCGTGCACGCGACACTTGGAAATTAATTTAATTTGCCTCTTATTTTAGCTGTGCCAGTGCAGCAAGATATACAATGTAAATAAAAAGACAAAGTAACTTTTAGTTGGCTACCAGGTTGTGCAAAAAGGGAAATTTCTGCTTGAATTACAGGTTGTTATAGCCTAACTATTCTAGATACTGTATGTTATTAGATAAACACACATGTCTCAACACAGGCTTTGAGGTTAATCAAACTGTCTATGTACCTGCTAGCTTGTCATGAGCCAGTAAAATTTGACCAAAGGTCCCTTCTCCAAGCTTTTCAAGAACCTGGTACTGCTCTGGAATCATCTGGACCTCTTGGTTTTCAGATGTATTTTCCATTGCAATGAGCTGGAAGGCAGGTTCTTTACTCAGATCTGAAGCATAGACCTGAGGATGCAAAACATAAAAAAGTAGTTTTAAAAACTAATCTAGGATAAGTAAAGATAAATCTTCATTACTAATGATGCTAATATTTAACCAATGTTTTTCTATAACATGTTTAACAAACTGTCAGTGAATGCTAATATCCCATGTTTGTTAGCATCCTCTGTACATTTACCAAAATTATAGTTTTGCTGTTCTGAATCAGAATACAGATTTGCAATCTTTTTTAAAACATTGCAATCTAAAGCTATGAAGTGGGCAAGAAAAATCAGCCCATTCCATGTAGAACAATTCTCTCCCACTCCTTTTCTCCTGCCAAAGATAAGTTTAACTTCGCAAACACAAAATAAATAATGAAAGCATGGTACAGTGCATCTCTAGTAGTTTTTGGAAGAGGACAAGATCTGTTCTTCAGAGTGGATCCAGGGAGAGATCTGCCTCCAGAAAGTGGTAAAAAGACAGCAAAATGCATTTATAGGGTATGTTAATAGACATGAGAAATGTTTTAATACAGTTGGAGAGACTATAGAACAGATGGCCAGTGTATAATATAATATAATGAAGACATTAAATGTAAAAGTAGGTAGCACTTTATATAGATGTTATTTGATAATAAATGCAAATTGTATATTTTTATAATGTATAATTCATCAAACGGTATTTAATAGATTGAATTGTTGTTTTAAGCAAATTTTGAGCCAAGGTTCAGAAATCACCTGTTAATATTCCAGAGTGTCCTGACTTACCCCAAATTAATTATGCTATGAATTAAAGGACAGAACCAGTTTCACTAACCAAGCTACACATTAAAACATTTCTCTCTCAGGGGCGTGGCCTAACTGCTCATGGAGACTGACATCTGAGCACTTAGCTCTGTACGAGAGTCCACTAAATCAGCGATAAGCAAAGAGAATACTGGAAGATATTACATCCAAATACAGCGGGGGAATTGCCCGACGTATTGGCCCAACGCTCCTCAAAGAAAACCAAACTGAAAACAACATCCTTGCTAATCGCGGCCATGCAGTCACCACCACGCCACGCACAAGATGGTGCTGGAAAGACTCTATCCCCAGCTTCCAGCTCAAGCAGAAGCAATGTCACATCTATCTCGTCCAAGGCTATCCCTGCCACAGACTCCTCCATACAAAAGATGTTAGACGAACCAAGCATGTTTGAAAGCTGACTTCACTCAAATAGCGAAAGAAATCCGGACAGACTTACAAACCTTAGGGGAATGCACCGACTACCTGGAAAATAAAACAGATCATCTCTGCACACAACATAGCTGCAGCCTACAAAAATATGGATGCGAAATTAGCATCGATCATCCCGAAGCTAGTGGACCATGAGGACAGGGACCGACGGAACATCCGTATCCGCGGCATCCCCGACGACATTAGTACTAAAGACCTGTTATCATATGCCAAGGACATGTTCCAATGACTAGTTCCAGAACTCCAGGAGGAGGCATTACTCCTTGATAGGATTCACCGACTGCCTAGGCCAAAACATCTTTCAACCACTTTGCTGCGAGATGATTGCCAGCCTACTCTACTATACCACCAAGGAGGCGATAATGCAGGAAGTGAGATGGCAACCAGTACTCCCTGACAGTCACAAGATCCAACTATTTACAGACCTCTCAGCTACTACTCTAGCAGTGAGGAAATAGTTTCAACGAATCACTAGAGCCTTGAGAGGGGCTGAAATACCATATAAGTGGGGTTTCTCAGCGAGACTCACCGTCCGGCACAAAGGCGCTGTACACCACCTCCTTACTCCAGAAGATGGGGAGAAAACTCTAGCAGCATGGAACATTCACCTGGAAGACTACTTACCTGGTGGCACTTCCAAATGCCAAGCTACCAATTAACCGATGAAACTCACCCACCACTGGAAAACCTCTGCCACAGCTAAGTGACTCTCTCACAATATCTCCATATAGGGTTCCCCTGAATCTGGTTACACTCTAAGCCCAAGGACTTGGGATGGAGGTCACAAAACCATAACTGTTAAATGACGTATAACAGGTAAGTAATAGTTATGTGATACATGTTAATGTAATACTACTAGCTCGTTGGCCAACCCAATTTAATGACCTCTGTGCAGTCATAAAAACCTGCACGAGGAAGTATGGGTCCCTTTGGTGGTCCCCGATTATCACCAGTCTCCCTTCCCCAACTAAATAAGAGGTAACACTCTCCACTTCTCCCTAGCGTTAAAACCTTTCAAGATTCGGTGGCACTACATGCAACCACCCTATTATGACTTATACAGGATGACAATTCTTTTTTTCTTATGTTAAGGGTATAATTTTTCAGAAGGCATATGGTTAATTGAAGTAGCCAATATAGGCAAAAGACCTTCTCGTGCACGTACTAGACCCGAAGCACCCCTCGGGGGATGCTCTCCTAGTGCGTATAGTGCCACTATGAACAAGTGAGCCCCTGTTCCCTTCCTTTGCCCCCCCCTCACTAACGAGCACCCGAGGTTGAGGGGTGATTAGCGCCGATGTCTCAGAAGATCCATATCTCTCATATTACCCATATGATACGGAAAAAACACACACCAAGATATATCCCCTCTATTACTTACAAACAGACAAATCGGGATGGCACAAGCAAAGGAACTTCAGCAGGACTCTCCCTCCCTCACGGGCTTAGGTGCCCAATTGTCATTCACACTTGGGTCCCATTATGGTGACCACACCACTGTACATAGTTTTACCCATGTTTTTTGTTCCCCCACCACATGTTTTCTCCCCTACCATGATGTCACCCAGTCAAAGAGACATGACCTCACACACTCTCCACAAACTCTAGGTGTTAATCTAAGTATACAACCATTGCTGTCACAGGAGGGTGCACCAGTAGCACTACAGAGGACATTTAGTCGACTTAACAGTGTTACAGACCTCTGAATCTCAACCACTCACTGAGATTCCCCTGATTTACCAGCGATATACATATTTCCACATGACTTCTCATCATGGCACTTAATATCTTCTCTCTAAACATTAAAGGTCTTAACTCCCCCCCCATAAAAGATGAATGGCACTTAAAGAGGCTAAACATAATTCGCACATCGCGTTTTATCAAGAGACCCATTTCCAATCGGCCCACCAACCTAAATTATCGTCCAAATACTTTCCGGTATAATACCATAGCATGTACAGAAAAAAGAAACTGGGAGTCACAATCCTCATAAGCAAGGAAGTCTCCTTCCAATTAATCAAGAAATTGAGTGACAAAGGGGGAAGATATCTCATCCTACAATGCATAATCAATAATGCCCAATATACTCTAGTCAGCCTATATGGCCCACACAACAACCAGCATGCCTTTTTGGACCATATTTTAACTCACTAATGCTCATAAATTTGGAGAGATCCTGATTGGAGGAGACACCAATTTTCTAATAGACCCAACATTAGACACCACCTCATCCTCTAAAGTGACACAGACAACGCTCAACTGCGTTAATTGAAACAACCCTTCATAATCATGGATACACTGACATCTGGAGGATTTTACATCCTCTAGAGAGGGATTACACACCACTGGTACATTATACATACTCACAAATTGACCGCTTTATCATCCCTGTGACACAGACTGCACAGATAACAAACGTATACAGGAGTCATTTCATGGTCTGACCATGCCCCTATCACATCAATCACAACACAATATCCAATCTCTGGAAACAGGACTTGGCGACTCAACGACTCACTACTTGCAGACCATGCCTTTGGCACCCAAATCAATGCAGACTTGGAGGCATATTTCTCCACCAATGATACAGGTGAAGTAGGAGTAGATACACTATGGCAAGCACATAAGGCGGTCCTTCGAGGCCAACTCAAACTATAACAAATGGCAACGCATGAAGGCTTACACAGATGCAATCACCAAACTCTCTGCACTCACTACTGCAAACAAAGTATCACCATCACAAAACAAATTCTCAACCTACAATCGAAACTGAGGGACATGGAATTATTAAAAACAACATACATGCTGACGAAAATGAAACAAATTCTTTAAAGAGGGAAATATAGCAGGAAAAATCTTGGCAGCTCAACTCAAATCGCGAACATTGACATCTAAAATAGCATTCGTTCACGACCGGGAAGGACGTAAACTCACTAACCCTCAAGAAGTAGCAGAGGAATTCGGCAGGTACTACAGCGACCTATATAACCTATCCCACAATAAAGACTCAATCACCTAGGCAAGAAGATAGACACATTCTTACACAATATCTGCCTACCCACACACGACAGAGGAATGCCAAACACTAACACAGCCATTTACACCCCAAGAAATCAGACACAATCAAACAACAACCGAAACAAATCACCCGGACCCGACGGATTCACCAACCTATACTATCACATCTTTAAAGATATCCTGGTGCCCCACATGTCCGCCTTATTTAACTGTTGCTTTCAGACTGGCACTATTCACGCAGATATGCTGAAGGCACACATAACCATGCTCCAAAAACCGAGGAAACCACCCACCCAATGCGCAAACTTCAGACCTATTTCCCTCTTGAACTGTGACACAAAAATATATGCCAAATTACTAGCGAATAGGCTAGCCCCGATATTACAGTGTTTAGTACATAATGATTAATCTGGATTCATAAAAGGCAGACAGGGATCTGACAACACCAGAAAGATTTTAAACATCCTATCCCATATAGAAGAGAGGCATTATAAATGCGGATCCCAACCAGGAACAGTGACTCATCTGTGGTGGGAATGCAGCGAGATTAGACCTCTGTGGAAACAAGTACAAACAATCTTAACGGCAGCGTTACCCAATATGCAACCTCTCACTCCAATGGTGGGCCTCCTGATGCTATTCCCAACGGCGTGGAAGAAAGAAATGAAAAAGTAACATCAATTATACTGCCAGCAAGAAATCTAGCTCTACACTGGAAGACTACATATTGTCCCTCAAACAAAGAGTTGTACGATAAGATATACCAATATTATAGATAGGAAGTGTCACAAACGCACTCTACACCAAGAGTGTGTGTGACGTAGTTGTGGTGGTGAAAGAGTTAAAGTTCACTATTTGTCTGCACTAGACCGGAAACAATGACAAAATCCCCCTTTTAACACCACCCATACTTAAACATAATAATATAACTATTACTATTTTAACGCTGCCACCACCAAGACAATTTATAAATGGGGTGCCTTGGTCCCCCAGGTAAATCAATAATAAAACCCACCAAATATTACTCTATACAATACTTAAGGAATTGCAAAAATACTAACTAGTCTCTTCAGGTAACGTGATTCTTAACCAGACAAAGGCAGAACTTAAATGAATGTTTATTATGAGCAAAAATTAATCACAGTGCATATAATATGATAAACAAATTATTTACACCAACAACAGATAAAAAAAAAAGATAAAATACAGGAGTCCTAATTACTCACTCACGTTTTCAAAGTACAACTTCTGTCCAGGGGATCTCTGGCAAGGAAAGATGGTGACTCACTCAAAATTAGATCTTGGCCCCAAGCAAGTACGCCAGCACCCTTCAGGATCATTAGATATATACCCTGTGGCTTATCAAGTCTTGCCCAGGGGTGGAGTTAAGGTGTACCCATAGAGATATTAAGTGACTACCTCCTTTGTTCCAGAAAAAAAGCCAAATATAAACTTTTGGTTTTATCTCCTCTACTGTACTTGCCACAGAAATAATTGCCTCTATGAATTTATTATTTTCCCATTCCATAGATGTGTTGCACGCCCCACCCACGATCCAATAGGACAGACAGCACAATTCCTGCGACACGGTTTAAGTTGTGCAACTCATGTTTAGGCTTAATTAAGAGACTGGGCTTATCCGATTCCAAATATAATAAAAATGAGGCTTACTTATTAAACTGTGGGTAAGTATTAATGTTTCTCTTGGATAAAATACTGGAGCACAAGGATCTTCATGAAACTAGCCTCATTACCATATCAAATGATAGAACTAGACTTTACAAGGTGCATGCCAAATGGGTGAATAGACATTCACACTTTTTCCAAGTGTAGAACCTCACACCTTGCAGATCCTTGATTACTTCACATCCATATAGTAAAATCCTTTTCACATTGCTATGCCATTCACACTACCCCTTCTGTCATCTGACCTCTGTGGGGGTCCCAGCTTCAAAAGATGTAAGCCCTTTTGACCTCAACAATACCATCTCTAATTTGTGCCATTTACTACACAAATTACATTAAAGGATAATATTCCATAGGGTAATAAATTATGCACCTTTACCGTGACAGGAAGTACTATCCTCAGATTCATACGTGAACTCGAAAAAGACTGAACAGATATGGAAACCATGGCTTGCCCTCATGGGACACCCAAAGCCCTAGAATCAGACAGCTGAGCCGCAGACTCACAGCTAGACAATAGAGCCACGATAGGGGACGCCCTTGAACCCTTAAGAGGACACAATGTTTCCTACCATGACACACCTCACATAAATCACATTTACAGCCTAGGGTAAAACATACCGATATACAGAGACGCATAAGACGAGACTTCCCAATGAGCATTAGATACATAGAAGTGTGACCTAGTGTTGTATTATTTAATAACTACAATGTATAAGACTGAGCGTTTAAACAACCATGACTCGCTCACTGTGTAACATTGCATACCATGTAACTTCCGTCAAACAAGCTCAGCCTTTCTTTAAAGTGTGAGATCCAAGAATAACATCCATGTTGGTCATGTCATCCCCTCCCTTCTTTCCTTCTGTACCCCAACTTACCTTTTTTATGAAAACTCAATAAAAATTTCCAGAAAAAAAAAAAAAAATTCTCCACCTACTGTGTAATACAACTTTTCAATCACATTATAGGTTGACTGAGACTTACGTGACATTTAGTCCAACATATACAGATTACTAAATGTTATTCATCCAACAGGAATAATAACCATGTACATTTTATTCCCTGAACATCTAATTGTTTAACCAAAAAATAAAGTTTTAGTTTCTTTAAACAAACTTTGTTGTATAGCAAAATAACCAAATTTCCAACTAGAGGAGCTGTAGACAGTTTCCATCTCTATTTTAACCTACTCTTTGCAACTTATCTATATATCACCATGATGTGTAAAAAAACAAAATAATCACCCTCCATTCAAACAACTTCTGGTATCCGTTTATAAGGAAGTGTAGATCTTACCTTTTAAAATCAACTCTTGGTTGAGATATCACTTCGGAATATTGCAAAAGTGATCTCTTTCAAAAGTTCAACACGTGGAAATTGTCTCCTACAGTCCAATGTCTTCAAGAGGTTCCTGCTAAACCAACAAGAATACAAATTCTGAAGGCTGTAAGCCTGCTAATGGTCTTTTATAGGAAAACTGCCCTGACTTAACCATAAACCCCTCCCTTAATTAAATGCAAATTGAGTATCCCACCAATAGCCTTTGTCATGTTAATAGGTGTGAAGATTTCTATTGGTCAGTGTTCAAGCAGTGGGTGGAGAAAAGAGATTATATGTAATGTTAATTAGAAACAGACACTGCAGTATCTGTTCTATTAGCATTATTAGCATTATAATTACCTTTTAAGCAAATATTTTAAAGAAATGTGTTATGTAAACATAGCATAAACCCTGTGGAAGGAAACTTAAATTATACAGCCTAGGAGCGGGAAAATCTTAATATTCAACGTAAAAAGTTAATTATTTATTTATAATGATTATGTGTAGGAAGCTTAAAAGATAGGTTTTAACTTAGAAAATAAAGCACCTCTATCTTTCTGAGACCTCATTCATCAATCCAGGTTTTGATGGGCAAAAGTTGCACATGATCACTGGGGAGGTTGAAAGATACATTATTTATTAAACTGGAGTACTGCAATATTATTGTTTCTGCTATTAGATTTTATGATTAGAAATTGGTCTCTAGTTTCTCACTATCTACATTTAACCTGACCTCAAATTTTGATTGTCCTTAACAACGCAATATATTGTGTAAATCACTAAACAAACCTTTCCTTACTAACCAAAAGTCACCAAGCCGGCATCAAAAATATGCTATTTTTTTGTTATCCCACCAAACTTATTTTTCTGTTAAAGATAAAGTTAAATATATATTTAAAACTATAACACCAATAATTAACTATGTGGTAAAGACAACCAACTGGCTTTAAAATAGCCTTTTATTCTATAACCTGCCTAAATATTAAACCATACTATTCTACCAGCTGTAACCTGCTATAAATCTCATATATTGTGTTGTTGACTTAAAACTATCCAATACTTCTTCACATATTGGTATTTCTTTTTACCCCAAATTATTCATTTTTGAAGCTCCTAATGTAACTTGCATGAACCCTATAGTGTGTATATTCCAGAGATTATCAGGATGGGGGTGTTGGGTGGGATGGGCGAGTATGATTTCTCCAAATAACTCACAAAATTAATATGGAGGGTGTGCATTCATGCTGCATAACCTTCAATTAGTTTGGAAATAATACTTTAAGAGGTGATTAAAGATACATTTTATTATGAAGATTGTTTGATTCCCACAGTTTTTATCTACATACAGAGTTAACCAAATGCTATTCCTGGCTTATAGTACTACTACACTAAGAATGATGGTTATCATGCACCCAGCTACACTAACATTTGTCCCATTACAGGCAATTTTTCCTTTTTAGTCAGTGAAACAAAAAAAAGCAACTATATCTGGAATATGAACAATTTTTACATTGAGTGGATCTTGTGTAAATGGAAAGGAAATCCAAAATTGGAGATTGAGCATGATGACCTCTAGAATTCTTCCTATGGAAATTCCTTGAATCTCTTTGGCAACTTGTCCTGGTCCCACTGGTAACATTGCTATTTGAACTCTTTCACTGTGCACCAGCATTCCTATAATGCATGTTATTAAATCAGGCCTAGTATTGCACCCAGTCAGTGAAACTAAAAAAAGCATGGATGGATACACTATATCTGGCATATGAACAAATATGGAGACAGGTCAACAGTAAAACATAGATTATATATCATTATAACAGACCAATTAAGATTTTAAAGGTGGACATATTACTGGCCTACTTTATGTAGGAATAAAATGTTTTATTAAATACCTCATAAAAAATTAGGAGTTTGAGACATTCCTGAAATTTAAAAAAACATGTTTTACTATATTATTTATATATATAATATAAATATATATATATATATATATATATATATATATATATATATAATATAAATATATATGTATATATATAAATATATATAATAAATAAAAATGTATGGAGAGATTATATAATAATAAAGACAATATCACACTAGGTGTTTTTACTCACTGATACTCCCTCTAGTGTCCACATAAACATCAATATTATATAAGAGACTGCACACCAGACCCAAAAATAAATTTATGCAAATATTTAATAAACCAACAATTGGTTAAATATGCATATTGCAAAAAATATACAAAGTGACAATAAACAGGCAACAAAAATCAAACTGTAAGAATTTACCAGAGTTCTCACAAGCCTAACTGGCAGAAACACGAATCACAAAAACCCCCAACATTTTGGCACAACTGGCTGCCTTTTTTTTTGTCTTTGAGTTAGTTGGTTAATTTTAAATTTTAGGCTGAATTAAAACTGTGACCCATTGAATTCAAATTACCCCCAACCAATTGTATTATGTTTAGGCGTCGCCCAAATTAACAGACTTCATTGTCCAATAAACAGCAGTTTCTTTTTGTTTTATAAACTTGATCTTGGGGTGACTGTTTCTTGTGCTAATTTTATTTCATTTACAGAGAATATTATAATTCTAATGTGGTAAATGCAAAGAATTTTTCAGTCCAAGAAACTGTATAGAATTTCACTAAAATCTACATTAATTTTTAAATTTAATAAATCTTAGATGAAGTCTGGGATACAGAAGTCAGGGATACAGAAGTCAGAAAGAATGTTAAGAATAGCCAAAGGACAGGGACAATAGAAAGTAGAAAAGTCCACGACAAGCCAAGGTCAAAATGCCAGAATTACCAGAAATCTAGAACGCGCTCTCAGATAAACCAAACTAATGGAAACCACAACAGGGCATTAAACAAATGGACCAGGGAGTTTGAATAGCCCAGATAGTGCTCTAATTGGTTACCGAGACCTGGTGATGCCAAAACGTGCGTGCACTGCGATGACATAATGATGCAAGCAAGTCTGCGTCACAAGCATAAAAAACTGAGGTTGTGACTTTTAATTGTGGCTCTCGGAAGTGGTCAAAATTTGTGATAACACCGACGCGTTGTAGCGTGGAGAGCGGGAGAGGCCCAGAAACAGGTAAGTTAATCTATATCTATAGTTTATCTATAGTTTTAGTGCGTCTGTGCTGATCGAGCATAGACACGCTGTCATGCTGACCAGGCGCGGGCTTGTGATCGTGCCGTTTGGGTGCGGGCACTCCGCCTCCCTGGATTGGCAGTGTGAGAATTCCCCCCCCACCCCCCAAAGAACTGCCACCAGGCGGACAAGACGCGGTTTATCAGGAAACCTGGCATAAAGAGACCGGATCAGACGGTCAGCCTGCACATTGACCCTCCACAGTAACAGGAGAGGGAGAAACATTAAACATTGTGTAACGATTACATATAAATGGTTTCAGCAAGGAAACATGAAAAACATTCTGTATGCGCAATGCACGAGGCAGTTCCAGGGCAAAGAAAACAGGATTAACCTTCTGTAAAACACGGATGGGACCTACAAATCATGGTGCCAATTTCATTGACTGAACTTTTAGTCGCAGATTACGTGTAGAGGGCCAGACCTTGTCACCCACTATGTAGTTAGGACCAACACTCCTGCGTCTGTCTGCAAAATGCTTATAATGTTCAGCTGCTTGGGACAGAAAGGTTTTAATGTGAACCCAGGTATTCGGAAGATAAAATAGATGCTGATCTAACACAGGCATACCACTTTTAGAAAAGGAATTCAAAAGAACAATGGGATGATGTCAATGATTAATGTAAAATGGGCTAAACAGAGAGGAGTCTTGTGTGGAGTTTTTGTGTATGAACACAGCCCAGGGTAGGAGATCAGTGCAGTTGTCTTGGTTATGGGAAATAAAACATCTTAAATAGTTTCCAGGGACTGGCTCTTTCAGCCGCACCATTAGACTGTGGGTGGTAAGCAGAAGAATAAGACTTCTTGATACCCAACTCACTGCAAAAATTCTTCCAAAACTTAGAAATGAACTGACTACTTTTATCCAACACAATTTCTTGAGGAAGCCAATGCAAACGAAACACCTCTTTGGTAAAAATCAAAGCCAATTCAGAAGAGTATGGTAATTTGATGAGAGGGATTAGATGCACCATTTTAGAAAATCGATCAATGACTGTCAAAATAGTAGAGTGAGCCTTAGATTTGGGTAAATCAACTATAAAATCCATTTCTAAATGTGATGAAGGTACATCTGGGATATCCAAAGGTTGTAATAATCCACAAGGCAGGTTTCTAGTGGTCTTAACTTTAGCACAGGTTACGCAAGCAGCGATATACTCTTGGGTTTTGATGTGTAATGTAGGCCACCAAAATTGCCTAGAGTTAGCGGATATGGTCTTATGGATGCCAGGGTGTCCTGCAGTGTTTCTTTCTCTGGCTCTGCCTCTTCTCCCCAACCCCTCCCTGTCGGCGTCCCCCAAGGTTCTGTCCTCGGCCCCCTACTGTTCTCTATCTATACTGCCTCCCTTGGTAAACTCATCAGCTCTTTTGGCATCCAATACCATTTATATGCAGATGACACACAAATCTACCTGTCCTCCCCTGATCTCTCTCCGCCCACCTTGACTCATGTTTCTGACTGCCTCTCTGCTATTTCCAACTGGATGGCTGCTCACTTCCTTAAACTCAACCTGTCCAAAACAGAACTTCTAGTTTTTCCTCCCTCAAGTGCTGCTACTCCTGTGTCTGTCGCCATCCAAGTCAACGGCGCTACTATCACCTCTACCTCCCAGGCTCGCTGCCTAGGAGTTCTTTTTGATTCTGATCTCTCTTTTACTCCCCATGTTCAATCGATAGCCAAATCCTGTCGCTTCCAACTCAAGAACATAGCGCGCATCCGCCCATATCTAACGCCGGACGCGGCTAAGGTACTGGTTCATGCTGTTGTTCTCTCTCGCGTTGACTATTGCAATCCCCTTCTCACCGGTCTTACATGTTCCCAGCTTGCACCGCTGCAATCTATAATGAATACGGCTGCGAGGCTTATTTTCCTGTCCGGTCACACCTCCCACGCCTCCACGCTCTGTCAGTCCCTGCATTGGCTTCCAGTTAGATATAGGGCCCAATTCAAAATTCTGGCGCTTGCTTACAAATCCCTACATAATGCTGCTCCAACATACCTATCCTCCCTCATACACAAGTATGTCCCGTCGAGACCCCTGTGCTCAGCCCAAGACCTACTCCTATCCTCTGCCCGGATCCCCACCTCTGATGCTCGCCTTCAAGACTTCTCCAGGGCTGCACCTATTCTGTGGAACTCCCTTCCCTCCTCAATCAGACTTTCACCCAGCCTCCATTCCTTCAAAAAATCTTTGAAAACTCACTTCTTCATTAAAGCGTATCAATTAAACTGTCAGCAGGTTTCTCATCCCCCACCCCATGACTCCGTTCCTTCACCTGTCAAAAATGACCTACCAAGCACTCAATAAACCCTTCTGTAACAAACTATTTAATTCCCCTACTTTAACCCTTTGTGTCACTACACCCCACTCCCTCTAGCATGTAAGCTCATCGAGCAGGCCCCTCAACCCCCTCTGTTCCTGTACATCAGTGGTCTGATCTCAATTATGTGTCTGTTAGTCCACCCATTGTACAGCGCTACGGAATTTGTTGGCGCTATATAAAAAAATAATAATAATAATGTTGTCATGAAATAAAGAAAGAACACTAGGTCTTTCTGAATCAGATACATACAATATAGTGGGAGGCTTTTTGAGAGGAGCTAACGTCTGTCCTGCCTGTATTTTTTTTCTAACAAGCAAGACCACAAGGATAGGACAGTGGTAGCTACAATGCATTCAGAGGGAATGATTGGACATATAACCTCTTAAATATAATCTTCTGGATCAAATTGTATGGACAAGGCATCAGCCTTAGTATTTCTGGTACCTGGTCTGTATGTTATGTTATAGTTGAATCTAGACAATAAAGAGCACCTGACTTGTCTGGATGATAACCGTTTGGCTTAGCTGATATATGCCAAGTTCTTATGGTTGGTTATGATCATGACCTGTATCATAGATCCCTCTAAAAAGTGTCTCCATTCCTTCAGAGCTAGAAAGATGGCTCGCAATTACCAATATGGTAATTTCGTTCAGCAGGAGACCATTTATTTGAGAAGAATCCATAGGGATGTAGAGGTTTGTCGGCCGATTATCTTTGAGAAAGAAAAGCCCCAACTCCTATTTCTGATGCATCAACCTCCAAAACAAATGGTTTGGAGGTGTCAGGATGTCGAAAAACAGAGGCAACAGTAAAGGATTTTAATCTGTTGAATGCTGACAAGGCATCAGGAGATTAGGATTGTGTATTAGCCCCTCTCTTTGTTAGGTTCATGATAGCAGCTATTACGGATGAAAACCCTTGAAATAAATCTAAGGTGGTAATTCGAAAAACCCACAAATCGTTGAATGACTTTTAGACCTTTGGGTAATTGTTAGTTGACTACCGCTTCAAATTTTTTTGGCATCCATAGTAAATCCAGAAGAAGAAATTATGTACCCAAGAAATAAACCTTGGCCTGATCAAAGAGACATTTTTCTAATTTGCAATATAACTATTCATTAACAACGTCTGTAGAACTGTCTTCACATGAATGTGATGTGTGTCAAGGTCGGACGAGAAGATGAGGATATCGTCAAGATATACCAAGACATATCAATGAATGTAATCTTGGAATACAGTGGGGGCAATGCACAAGACACGAGGCAGGACTAAATATTTATAGTGCCCACGCCTACTATTGAATGCTGTTCCATCCCATTTATGTCCCTCCTTAATCCTTACTAAATTTTAAGCGCTATGGAGATCCAGTTTAGTAAAAACAGTCCTTTAAGTTTATCGAACAGCTCTGATATAATGGATATAGGATAGGCATTATTTATGATTACTTTATTTAGACCTTGGTAGTCAATACAAGGCCTCAGGTCACCTTCCTTCTTAGAAACAATGAAAAAACCTGCTCCAGCAGGAGAGGAGGAGAGACTTATGAATCCCTTAGAGAGAGATTCCTGTATGTATTCCTCCTTTATTACACTTTCCTGTGGGGATAGTGGATACACACAACCTCTAGGAGGCATAGTAACAGGCAATAAATCAATGACACAGTCGTAAGGTCTGTGTGGTGGCAACGTTTCAGTATGAATCTTGTTGAACACCTCTTTAACGGACATATATTGGGAAGGTATTTCTGTGGGTAAAGGTGTGGCAGTAGGTACATTAATAGTATTGATAGGTTTGATTGGTTGTATGCTTCTTTCCCTGCATGAATCAGAAGATAATACTTCACCATGAATCCAAGCAATATGAGGGTTGTGTAAAGAAAGCAAGGGGAAATCTAAGACAACCGGACAAGATACATAGGATATAACCTAAAAATAAGATTCCTTATGTAAAACGCCTATTGATAGATTGGAACAGATCTCTTAGGTAATCAAAGGATTCCTTAGAGGTATACCATTTATGGCCTCAATGGTCAAAGGTGTTGCTTTTCCTCTTAGTGGTACATGACACAAGAGTATATTCAGCTTCTATGAAATTTTCTGCTGCTCTAAAATCTATAAGAGCTTTGGTGAAAGATAGTGAAATAAGAAGCAGGAATATATTATGGGGCCATGTACATAATATCTAAGGCCGGTCCCCTAATGGTCCTTAGGTGCGTAAGTTATCCGGACAGATAGGGCATGTTAACAATAGATGACCTCGTTTGCCACAAAATAACACAAACCCTCAGCCTCCGATAGCTTAGTTAGTTACTCCTGGCTGCACTGATTCAGGATCAGGTTGGAAAACAGCGAGAGGGAGAAAAACGAGGAGCCAAAGAATTAGAAAGACAGATTGGTGTGCTCTTCAACTTTTCTCTTTCTCTGAGCCTGTTATCTATTTGCATCAAGTTATATATTCGTTTAACCCCTCTGGTAAATCTTTAGCAGTGGTTTTGTCTAATTAGGTGTAACAGTCCCTCTGCAAATGCTGTAACTAGACATGTGCATCAGTGAAATTTTCGTTTCTTCAGAATTATTTTGTACTAAATAAAAATGTCATTAGTCAATCCCGAATTTCGTCCGCAAACCATTAATTTTCAAACTAAATTAAAAAAATAAATAAATTTGTTTTCGTCAATTAGGACTGCAAAAAAAAAAGCAAGAAGGGAGCCGGAAGCGCTACTAGCCCCCCTCCTTGCAATAAATAATTATTCCTACTCCCCCTTTGCATTAGAAACTATGACCCCCATATTCATAAAAAGGAGGTTAAACCCTCCCGCATGTCCCTACTCGCGGCATATCGCCTAAACAGTCGTTTAAAACGAAATAGTATGAGGGTCACTATGATCCCCATATTGATAAAAGGGAGGTTAAATCCTCCCGCATGCCGCGAGTAGGGGCATGTCGCCTGAACAAATTTAAAACTACTAGTGACTGGGCAGCTATTTCAATAAGGGTTTAACCTGGCACAGGTTAAATCCTAATGCATGTCCCTACCTCTGCCAGGTCCCCCTGTGTAGTAAGGGTGTGTCACCTAAACAGAGTAGCCAGTGGCTGCTTGTTGTCATTAAAAAATGAATATAAAAATATGTATCTTATATGAAGTGATAGAGAGCTACAGTAAGAGTACGTGTAAGCAAAAGGTATAACAAACTGTTGCAATATGAAAAAGTAGCTATTTAGATCAGTAACACAATAAGACTGTGCTACTGATCTAAATAGCTACTTTTAACATGTACTCTTACCGTACTCTTTACACTTCTATACAAGATACATTTATATCCAGTTTTAAATGACAGCGAGCAGTCAGTGGCTGCTTGATGTCATTTAAAACAAAATATAAATCAGTATGGGGGTCACTATAACCCCCATAATGATAAAAGGGAAGCCATTCGAAATGGCATTCAAATATGTGGTGGCGGCCATCTTAAGCCACGAGTACAAGCGCGAACACCACTGAACGCTTACCTTCCAGGGATTTTCGGCTATTGGAACGGGAGTCAAACGACGTTCGGTAAGAAAAAACTCCCAAACAAGAGACATACACTGACTGTACTCACGAACGGCTATGTTCGGTATTTCGAACTGTACTTCGAATTCCCGAACTAGACCGACCGCACAGCCTAATTCTCGAACTGTTTTGGGTCAAAATATGACTTCCAGGAAATTCCTGAACTGATCTGGGTGATTTTTGGATATGTTGATCACTCAGATCAGGCCTATCAGGGGATGTGACTTTTGTGGGGATATTATGTGTTTGGTGTACTTTTTGGACTTTTTTCTGCCTGGAGATAATTGGGTTAATACAGTATCTGACTCAATTATCTCCCAGGCAGAGGGGAGGGATTGTATGCTGTGTGTGGGAGTGTCGTGTCTGGTAACCCTGTTATTGGTTTATAATATTGTAACTCCGTTCCCCACAAGGTCCATCCTGTGGACATATCCCTTGCATGGGCATTGTCATATAAGACCAGGGTGGCTACCTTTAGACCAGTCCAGCTTTACCCTCAACATAGATCCTCGCCTCGTGTTTGTAGGGACCTGATATACAAGCTATATCACTAACTCTTATAAAAGTAAGAGAGGCCTTCCCACTGATAGCTGGATTCAGGAGTTTGGTCCAGTGGGGGGGAAGGGACAGCGAGACCCTCAGCCAAGCTACGGCATCTAGGGGCTACGGTGCTCACAGTGTCCGGTGCGGTGCTTATGGTCCTCAGTGTCACCTAGGAAGAATCGATTGACGGAGGCACTCGGTCGGGGTTGTAGGTGGTCCATCGCATTTGGTGGCAGCAGTGGGATGGCTTCCAAGTGTGAGGAGCAGCATCCTGAAGACACCAGTTTTGGATTTATAAATGGAGGGATAGAGCTAGCTACCCTGCAGGCAGAGCAGGAGAGCTGGGTGGCAGATCCAGACCTACAGCCCTACAACTGGAGAGACATCATTGACTGGTCCTGGGAAGACCCCCCAGATAGCAGGTGGAGATGAGGTCTCTCCACAGGCCCTAAGGGATGCTGGGCAGCCCGCCCAGATCCCCAACTACAGCCGGAGTTACCGCGAATAGGGACAATCGGTCCTACTCCCCTATGGCAGTGTTTCCTACAGGAAGTCGAGACAATCGATCTCACTCCCCAGCAGCAATGTGCAGTACAGGGAGCGGAAGGTATTGTCCTTTCTCCCCAGCGGCAGATAGTCACAGGGAGAGGAGAGTATCGTTCTCAGTCACCAGCGGCAGGGTGAGTTACAGGGAGTGGAGATGGTCGGTCTCACTCCCCAGCGGCAGTATGCATTACAGGGAGAAGATGCAACCGGTCTCCCTCCCCAGCGGCAGCTGACTATACCAGAAGAGAAGACAGCTCGTCCTTCTTCCCAATTACAGGGGGACACCCCTGACCCCAATCGTACAGATGGGACCGTGGTCTCTGCACCAGACCTACAAGGATGCTAGATGGCCGGTCCAGATCACCAACCAACACCGCAGAAATGCCAGGAGAAGGTAGGCAGGCGAACCCTCCTCTCCACAGCCAGTTCCGAACCGGGTACTGGGGTTAGTGGATTAGACTGCAACACCCACTGACCCCCTTCTAGTAGGAGAGCTGGCATCAGGGCAGAGCATCGCTGGCCTCTGCCCTACTTGTTACAGGACAGGACTACGTATCAGTCTCCCCAGCAGAAGAGCTAGCACCAGGGCAGAGTGCAGGTGTCCTCCGTCCAAGATCAGATGACCCCCTGACTTACCCAGCTGTAACGCTGGCTACAGGTCATAACGCCGCTGGCCTCTGCCCACCAAGTACTACCAATGGCGTGAACACCGCTGAACGCTTACCTTCCAGGGATGTTAGGCTATTCGAACGGGAGTCAAACGACGTTCGGTAAGAAGAAACTCCCAAACAAGAGACATACACTGACTGTACTTACGAACGGCTATGTTTGGTATTTCGAACTCTACTTCGAATCCCCGAAGTAGACATGTGACTTCCAGGAAATTCCTAAAACCCTGAACTGATCTGGGTGATTTTTGGATATGTTGGTCACCTAGATCAGGGCTATCAGGAGATGTGACATTTGTGAGGATATTATGTGTTTTGGGGTAATTTGGGGACTTTGTAGAAATGTGGGGGTTTTTTTTCTGCCTGGAGATAATTGGGTTATCAGCTATACTCTCTTCCCACTGAGAGCTGGATCCAGGAGTTTGGTCCAGGGTGGGAAGGGACGGCGAGACCACCAACCAAGATACAGTGGCTAGGGGGCTACGGTGTCCGGTGTTGGGCTTATGGTCCTCAGCGTCAGCTAGGAAGCTTTGATTGACGAACCCACCCGGTCGGGGTGGCAGGCAGTCCATCACAACACCGATGATGTGATGATGCACGCACGTCTGCGTCACCAGCTTATGGAGACTGTTCCTTTAATTTCATGTGAGGCCCTTGGAAGCGGCCAGCGTTTTTGATAATGACAGCATGATTCCCTGCCATGTACCATGGAGACTGGAGAGAGACCTTCAGAGGTAAGTTTAGCTTTAGTGTGTCCGCACTGATCGAGTGCGGACAGGCTGTCATGCTGACCGTGCACGGGGTCTCCCCAGATCAGCAGTGTGACAGATAGCAAGAAAAGTGAAGATGATCAGGACAGAAGGATTTAAAGTACCAAAAGGCTGAATAGGAGATGTGGAGAACATCTACAAGTACCTGGGTGTACCACAAGAACATGGCAACCACGAGGAAGAGGCAAGGAGAACATCAAAGTACCTCCAGAGAGTCAGAGGTCCTTTAGTCCCAGCCCTACCAGTCATCAGGTACCCAGCTGGAATAATAACCTGGCAAGATGTCAAGACCCTCAAGTCTCATATAAACCTCTCAATTGATCCATCAATGCTTTCTATGGCTCCTATTTTTTTCAGCTGATATAGATTTACTCCAATTTGGTTCAGGGTTCCGCCCTTTTCAATGTGATCCCACTTTGTTCTGGGTGCCCAAGCCCATGTGCTTGTAAGTCCACACCTGTTCGCGTAATTATGTAATGGAAGCGATTATGTATGCATTCCACGTCACTCACTGCCCGATTGGCTGTGAATAGTCCTTTCTTTGTGTTATTCAGTGGACTTGTAGAAAAAAAGGGGAAGAGTGGATATTCCTCTTCTGCAACTGTCACTAGTCTAATACTATCCTTACCTTTTTGTGTCATTTTACCCCACTCCTTCTGGCATGTAAGCTAATTGAGCAGGGCCCTCAACCCCTCTGTTCCTGTGTGTCCAACTTGTCTGGTTATTACACCATGTCTGTTCGTCCACCCATTGTAAAGCGCTGCGGAATTTGACGGCGCTCTATAAATATAATAATAATATGATTAAAGTGCTTGTAACTAATAAACTTTTATCATATCTAAATTAATTTTATTAATGAAAAATTAAAACAAGATAATAACATTCACACATACATGAACTCTATCCAAATCTATGCACAAGATATATGAATAAACCAGTTTATTTATGGATGCATTCTTTCATATGGGAATTAATTTCTTTAAAATCTTCCTTAATGGGTATATCCAATTATGTTAAATGTTATACCACCCCCACCCATCCCCCAATAAAGATAAAAGGAGGGGGGAAGGTATATGTTACATTATTGGCCAGATTGTAGAAAAAAAAAGTTTATTTAAATATTTATGAAATATGATGGGTAATGGTTACTCCTATTTTTAAGCAGATTTTTTGAAGTATTTAAAATGGATGAGATAGAGGGGCTAAAGGATGATTAAGACACACACAGATATACACTATGTGGGGATGTAGTGTATGCTCCTGTACCACAAATCCACTTTCATAAACGTACTACATTGTATAACTCATCCTGCTGCTTTTTGCTATCTGTAATGACATGACCAACCATTGTGACATAATAAAAGAACTAAACTGGCTATTGCTGGAATTCAGACAGGAACCTTAATCTTTTCAGCCTTGTGTTTAAGAGCTTTTTCTGGAAAGCTCCCACCCTACCTGAGCAGAATGCTGTCCCCGGCTGTTCCCACCTTCTATAACCTCCGATCCAGTACCAGTACTTTAAGTAGTCTACCTAAATACAAAATAAAAATGTTACGTTCCTCTTTTTCCTACAGAGCACTGCTATTATGGAATAACCTTCTGGACACTTTTAAATCCCCTCCCAGCCTAAAATCCTTTAAGAAATCCTTCTCTACATATCTCAAAACAGAATGCACCTGAAATAATGGTTGATTAAATTTCTTACCTGTTCTGTATTAAATTTATATATACATTGTGTATTAATATTATTTTGTATTTTGAATATTCTATTGTACCCTGTTGTAACATGTATTGTTAGTGGGCCCAGGACATACATGAAAATGAGAGAATTCTCAATGTATTATTTCTGGTAAAATATTTTATAAATAAATAATACAAACCTACCTTCACGTACACTATACGTGTACACGGCGTCCTCGAAGACATGAGGCCCTTTTACTACACTTGATATCCATGTACAAGTGTCATGACATCTGTAAGCTCTGCCATTGCTATCGCTTCCTGTCCTTGGCTGACAAAGAGCTTAAACCTCTCACCTATTAATGTTCAGCTCTTTGTATTTCCATGGTACATGCAGGTAATTGTAAACAATACCACCAGACATTCTAAAGGAAGGATCCAGTGAAAGTAAACTGGAAAACATAATCAATGCTTCCCTGGTGAAACTCTGCCAGGAAACAGGGGGAGCGTCTAACTCACCATATTTTTTCCAGCGTGCAAATATCTGGAATTGATGGTCTTTGTTTACAGCTTCCAGCCATGGAAAGGCACCAGTGAGAGCTACATACAGGGTGATTCCAAATGCCCAGACATCAATACTTGGACTCAAGTGTAGATACTGGTTAGGTTCCAGAATAGAAAGCTCAGGTGCCATGTATGGTATTATATGAGACATCGATGGGATGAATCTACCAAAACGTTCTGTTAGACCAAAATCTCCGATCTTGATGTTGTGGCATTCTTTATCCATAAGCAAGATGTTGTCTGGTTTCAGGTCTCTATGCACCAACCCTTGATTATGAATGAAAAATAATGCTTCGGAGATCTGAGCAGCACAACGCTTCACAATGTATTCTGGTAACCCAACCTAGAATATTAGAAAAAAAAAAATATTTGAGTATATTAAGTAAAATATTCAGTAGAGCCAAAAATAAAAATCTTTTACCACTATCATTGCCAAAATCATTATTTTAATAAATCCGCTGATAACTCATCAAGCAAAAGTATTCCTCAAATATTAGTTATTGTGTTGTAAGCAGTGATTTACACATACAATGTTTAATTATCAATGTATGCCATACATCAAGTTCTAAAATATATATGCTGCTGAAAACAGTATTAATTTCAACTATTTCAATTGTAGGCAAGAGTTGACAGTAAATGTAATTAAGCACTTTTTATATGTTTTATGGAGATGGCTGTGTTTATTAAAACTTTTCAATTAACGTTTTCAACTTATTCAATGAATTCAACTTTAACATTGATAATTATTTAACCAAGCTAAGATGCAGCTTGGACAGGTGTTGGTAACCAGTGGCCATCCTGTTCTTGATGATATACAATTACAGCAAATATATGCCAGCTATTGTTATAGTACATACATAAGGTATAGGGTATCAAGGTGCCCATGCCTAAAGTAGCATAGATATTCTTACAAGACCATGCATTGTTACTAATCTGCTGTAAAATACCACTGAGACTAATGAGCAATTATACCGCTTATGCTCCTTACCTTATCAACAATAATGGATTCGAGGGTCCCTGCTGTTGCCACCTCCTGGACATAGACATAGTGTTTCAGGGTATCAAAGAAGTAGGGATAGGTAGTAATGATACCCCTGTGATGAGAAAGATAGACCGCAACTTTGAATTCCTTGACAAAAGCATCTTGGTGGGTTCTCTCTTTCTTCATCAGTTTTAGCGCCACTGATCGACCTGGTATACATGATCAAGACAATTGTTAAAACCATTCTTATGAAAACAATCAACAATAGTAACATTGAGTCAGGTGTAACATGAGGATGTTAAATATTATACTATTAAGAGAGTTCTCTTTAAGTTCTCCAGTATTTCTTTATAGGTGCCTTGTGCGTGCATGAAACACTTGAAATTAATTTGCCTATTGTTTTGGCTAGGCCAGTACAGCAAGATATATAATGTAAATAAAAAGACAAAAAAACTAATTTAAAAAAACCAAGTTATGCAAAAGTTACATTTCTACTTAAAGTGCAGGTTATTATAGCCAATAACTATTCTAGATACTGTATGTTGTTAGATAAACACACGTGTCTCAACAAAGGCTTTGTGGTTAATCAAACTGTCTATGTACCTGCTAGCTTGTCATGAGCCAGTAAAACTTGACCAAAGGTCCCTTCTCCAAGCTTTTCAAGAACCTGGTACTGCTCTGGAATCATCTGGATCTCTTGGTTTTCAGATGTATTTTCCATTGCAATGAGCTGGAAGGCAGGTTTTTTAATCAGATCTGAAGCGTAGACCTGAGGGTGCAAAACATTAGTTTTAAAAACTGCTTTTTTTAAATAATCTTTTATAAGCAAAGATAAATCTTCATTATAGTTTTGCTGTTCTGAATCAGAATACAGATTTGTAGTTTTTTAAAACATTGCAATCTAAAGCTATGAAGTGGGTAAACCTAAACTACAAGAAAAGTCAGCACATTCGATGTAGAACAATTCTCTACCACTCCTTTTCTTCTTCCAAAGAGTAGTTGAACTTCGCAAACACAAAAGAAATATTGAAAGCATGGTACAGTGTAGTTTTTGGAAGAGGACAAGATCTGTTCTTCAGAGTGGATCCATGGAGAGATATGCCTCCAGAAAGTAGTACAAAGACAGCAAAATGCGTTTATAGGGTGTGTTAATAGCCCTGAGGAATATTTTAATACAACTAGAGAGACTGTATAACAGATGGCAGGTGTATAATGTAATCAAGACAATAAATGTAAAAGTAGGTAGCACTTTATATAGATGTTTTTTAATAATAAATGCAAATTGTATATTTATATAATGTATAATTCAATAAACAGTATTTAATAGATTGAATTGTTCTTTTAACCAAATCAAATTTGAGCCAACGTTCAGAAATCACCTGTTAATATTCCAGAGTGTCCTGACTAACCCCAAATTAATTATATGCTATGAATTAAAGGACAGAACCAGTTTTACAAACCAAGCTACACATTAAAACATTTCTCTCCACCTACTGTGTAATACAACTTTCAAGAGGAGCTGTAGACCGTTTCCATCTCTACTATTTTAACCTACTCTTTGCAACTTATCTATATATTACCATGATGTGTAGAAAAACGAAATAATCACACTCCATTCAAACAACATCCTGTATCAGTTTATAAGGAAGTGTAGATCTTACCTTTAAAATCTTACCATCAACTTTGGGTTGAGATATCACTTTGGAATATGGCAAACGTGATCTTTTTCACAAGTTCAACACGTGAAAATTGTCTCCTACGGTCCAATGTCTTCAAGAGGTTCCTGCTAAACCAACAAGAAGACAAATTCTGAAGGCTGTAAGCCTGCTAATGGTCTTTTATAGGAGAACTGCCCTGACTAAACCATAAACCCCTCCCTGAATTAAATGCAAATTGAGTATCCCACCAATAGCCTTTGTCATGTTAATAGGTGTGAAGATTTCTATTGGTCAGTGTTCAAGCAGTGGGTGGAGAAAAGAGATCATAAGTAATATGTTAATTAGAAACAGACACTGCAGTATCTGTTCTATTAGCATTATTAGCATTATAATTGCCTTTCAAGCAAATATTTTAAAGAAATGTGTTATGTAAACATAGCATAAACCCTGTGGAGGGAAACTTAAATTATACAGTCTAGGAGCGGGAAAATCTTAATATTCAATGTAAAATTAATTATTTATTTATAATGATTATGTGTAGGAAGCTTAAAAGATAGGTTTTAACTTAGAAAATCCAGCACCTCTATCTTTCTGAGACCTCATTCATCAATCCAGGTTTTGATGGGCAAAAGTTGCACATGATCACTGTGGAGGTTGAAAGATATATTATTTATTAAACTGGAGTACTGCAATATTATTGTGTTTCTGCTATTAGATTTTATGATTAGAAATTGGTCTCTAGTTTCTCACTATCTACATTTAACCTGACCTCAAATTTTGATTGTCCTTAAAATTGCAATATATTGTGTAAATCACTAAACAAACCAAAAGTCACCAAGTCTGCATCAAAAATATGCTATTTTTTTGTTATTCCACCAAACTTATTTTTCTGTTAATTATTGGTGTTATTTTTTTAAATATATTTAACTTTATATTTGTTCAACTATGTGGTAAAGACAACCAACTGGCTTTAAAATAACCTTTTATTCTATAACCTGCCTAAATATTAAACCATACTATTCTACCAGCTGTAACCTGCTATAAATCTCATATATTGTGGTGTTGACTTAAAACTATCCAATACTTCTTCACATATTGGTATTTTTTTTACCCCAAGTTATATTCATTTTTGAAGCTCCTAATCTATCTTGCATGAACCCTATAGTGTGTATATTCCAGAGATTATCAGGATGGGGGTGTTGGGTGGGATGGGTGAGTATGACTTCTCATAATGACTCACAAAATTATTATAGAGGGTGTGCATTCATGCTGCATAACACACACACAACAGCCCCAGCACAAACACACACACTAAATCCCAAGCACGCACACACACACTGCATCCCCAGCACACGTACACACATTATGTAACACAAGCACACAGACACACACTTCATCCCTACAGTCAGACTGCATCCCCAGCACACAGACATACATTTTATATCCCCGGCACACTGCATTCACAGCATACACAGACACACTACATCCTCAGCAGACACACAGACACACTACATCCCCAGCACACACACACAGACACACTGCATCTCTAGCTCACACACAGACACACTGTATTCCCAGCACACATACACACTACATCCCAGGTGCGCGCACACACACACACACCCAAACAATCCCCAGCAGACACACACACTGCAACCCCAGCCCACACACACACATTATGTAACCCAAGCACACAGGCAGACACACTGCATCCCAGGCACACACACACACACAACAGCCCCAGCACAAACACACACACTAAATCCCCAGCACGCACACACACACTGCATCCCCAGCACACGTACACACATTATGTAACACAAGCACACAGACACACACTTCATCCCTACAGTCAGACTGCATCCCCAGCACACAGACATACATTCTATATCCCCAGCACAAACACACACTGCATCCCAGCACACATAGACACACTGCATCCCAGCACACAGACACACTGCATCCCCAGCACACAGACACACACTTCATCCCCAGCAGACAGACACACACATAACCCCAGCACACACACACTTCATCCCCATCACACAGATATACATTATATATCCCCAGCAAAGAGACACACTGCATCCCACCACACATAGGCACACTGCTTCTCCAGCACACAGACACACTGTATCCCCAGCACACAGACACACATTATATATTCCCAGCTTACACAGACACTGCATCCCCAGCACACAGAAATTTCAACTTACTGTTTAATGAATAGACGGGGGCGTGGGGGGGAAGAGAAAATGACAAAAGGTAATGAAAGAGCTATTCACTAAACTTTGAATTGTTGGAGCTTCAAAATGAAGTTAATTTCAAATGTAAGGTAAAAGTAGCCTAGTAGTCTAGAGAATGTTTCAAGTTTTTTGTTTTTTTTCCTTAAATAGAAGAAAAATCACTTTGAATTCCCAACAATTCTCACTGTAGTAAATAACCCTATCGATTTAAAGAGAAACAGTCTGGATAGAATCTGTGGCATAGAGGGAACAGAGAAATAATGTACAAAGAGTCCACAAGTGTCTGGAAAACAGAAACTCGATAAAGATGGGGATAAATGCTAATGAGAGAGATTGTTACGAGTAGGAATAAGCACTGTGGAGGAAAGGGACAACCGATCAGACCTAATTGGAAACCAAATGACAAATTTAGGCCAATTTAGAAGATTTAGAAGAATTTTCCAACTCCGCTACAGCCACAGTTCAGCTGTTCTTGCCTAAACTTTGCAATTTGGTTTTCAATGCACCAAAATTCAGAGTTTAGTGAATACACTTCTGAAATAATGTAGTTACATTCATGAGAGGGCAGCAAAATGGATCTTTGCCTAGGGCGGCAGGAATCCTTGCATTGGCCCTGTATGTATATTATATATTATATATATATTTGTAGTATATATTAAAAGTGGGGTCTGCAATGCTTGGTATAGTGATTACTGAAAACACAAATATCTGTCTTTGAACATGACAAATAACTAATGCAGATATATTCTAAAAATACAATAGTAACTACTTGAATATGCAATAATTCGTATCTGCAACTTCATTGATTAAAGGGATGGGTGTGAAATGAAATGTAATGCACTTTTTTTCCCCCAAATGTATTTGCATTACAACTGCGTTAGCTGGTTAATTTGTAATATTAGGCTGAATTATAACTGTGTGACCCCTTGTAATATGTTTCGGCGTCGCCCATATTAACAGATTTTGTTGTCCAATAAACGGCAGTTTCTTTTTATTGTTTTATAAACTGGATCTTGGGGTGACTGTTTCTTGTGCTAATTTTATTCAATTTACAGAGAATATTATAATTCTGATGTGGTAAATATCAAGTAATTTAAATTTTCAGTCCAAGAAACTGTATAGAATCTCACTAAAATCTACATTAATTTTTAAATTTAATAATAAGTCTTAGCAGAATCTTAAATATATTGCAAACACAAGAACTGATATAAAATACGGAATTTCAATATTCGCTGAGGTACGGCCTCCGTCAGGAAAAAGGTTGAGCTTTGGTTCTGCTATGAAATGAGGTTGGGCAGACTAGAGTTGTGGAAAATGTTATATTTGTTACCGTTTCTTATGACACTTTAAATAGCAACAAAGGAAAAATAGGAGTAATTGGTGCCATTGGTATCTATTTCTTCCTCAAATATTTTTGTTACTGCCGTATCTAGAAGTGATATTACTTGTACATCACATTTATTAGTTGGGTTACTTGGAAGCTTCAAATAAGATGCTTTGTTACTAGTTCTGAGTGTCACAAATCATTACAGCTCCTTCTGTGCCAGGCTTTATCATTTTTCAGATGTTTGCAGGACAATTCTTCATTTGGTCAAATTATCAAGATTCTTGTATTTCTTGTCTACTCTCAGACTCTAATGTAGTTGGAACTTGTTGGAACTTGTTCTACATCTCATTGAAGTTTGTCCACATATAATAGCATGTTATCCAATAATATAAAAATCAGACCTGTTAACTGAACAGTGCTTGGTGGGATTATATTTTTCCCACAAATAATCCTCCTTTAGTTTAGACATAGTAATTTTAAAAAAATATCTGTTCCACCACAAATGTCATGAAGACTATTTACGAGAATGCTATGAGAATCCAGGCTTTTAGTCAAATTACCGACTGATGAGAAATGTATCACATTAAAATCCTTGGACAATACTGGAGTTTAACTGACTTGTTAGAACATATTATTGGTAATATGTCAAATGAATTAAAGCTCCTTGATGGAGATAAAGTTAGTCCCTTTTCTAGGACACTCACTTCAAATCTGTCAAACATCTTACTTGATGAAATTCCTACATTTGATAGAATTCTATTACCCGTAGTCAGTGAAAAGGTAAATTTTCTATACAAAAACTTTGCTTTTGGTGGATTAATTTTTCTGCTATTTGTTTGAATGTTTTTTCAGCAGTTTTTTGTTAGTTATGATTATTAATACTTCTGGTTCCCCCTGTAGGTGAGTGTGATGATAACACAGATGCTGTCATTCACAATTATTACCTGTATTCTCCATTTTGGTAGCAGTCAAATGTACTCTTTCTTTTTACACTTTTTTTTCTTTTCTTCAATGTAGGTCTCTTTTTCTTGTGTTTTTTGAATTTCTTTTCATGTACCTTGACCCATGCCAAGCTAACTATAGATATATTCACAAAGCGCCACAAAGAGATTCCACAGAACATCTAATTTTTCAGCAATTCCCTTTGTATCATAACTGTACCTTTCTGCTAATCTGTAATCTAATGGATATATAATACAGCACTGTAGAATATTATTATATAAGTAATAATAATAAACGGCCTGCCGTTCTGCTACTACAAAAGCTTTGCAGATATACTATACACGCCGCTGTTAGCTACATACAACGCCATTAGAGAGGGACACTTCTTTCCTAAGCAATCCTTGGTAGAACACATTACCATCCTCCCTAAGGAGGGCAACGACAGAGCACTGTGGGAACTACCAACCCATTTCATTAATAAATTGTGATCTTAAGCTAATGGCCAATGTGACAGATTCATCTGTATTGCTGGTTCGTCTGTTTCCCTTTGTTCGCGGAATTGCCTGTTCATATACCCCCGTTCGTGTAATTTACAAACTACCGATTGAAACTACCGAACGAACGACCACCCAGGAGAGGAGTGTGCTGCTGGTTAACCTATTGGCCCCAATTAGAACGTTGTGGTTAACCGCAGACACCTCTCCATTCCATTCGTACGGGTGGTCGTCGTTCGCATGTCGACCACGAGGCAGCGGCCATTTTGGGACATACGAACACATAGCGGTGTTCGGTACAAACTGTATGGAACTAAAAACGGACATTTAAACTACCGAACACCGCTGGAAGCTGCTGCCTACCTTCCATTTCGACAAGGCATGCGAACGTCGGTCGTTCGGGAGTTTTTATTTCATTCGTATGGACTTTCACCCAGCCAGCCATCCCATGGAGTCATTCGTATACCGAAGGACTGGTGAAAGACTTTGACTCCATGGCGATTCGACTAGATACATCAGATCTGAGCGCTATTCGGTGAAAACATGCACTCAGATCTAGGCTGTCTGGGGATACGTTACACGAACTAGTTGTATTCGGTATTTCTGCAATTATGTATTTTAATGTATTTTTATTACTGTAAGTTAAAATGGCGACTGTCTCTACCTTGGGAGATAATTAGGTTTCTTCCTAATTATCGCCGAGGTAGAGAAGACGGAATTATGGGCAAGATGGGAAGGGCTATTATTGAAGCCACTGCGATTGGCTACTGTCCAATATGTTTTACAGTCTTCCACAAGGTCCCCTCGGGGAGTGTCCACCTTGTGGAGACCTGCATAAATACCGGGCAGGTAGCCCCCATTAAACAGATCTTCATTTGACCCTCAAGACGGAGCTTGGTCTCGTTTGTGGGGGGGAATTATTACTGGGACAGCGTTTTCGTTATTTTTAGCTGTGGAAGGCGTTCGACTGTTTTGCTGATCGGGAGTTGCCGTGTTCGTGGACTTCGTTCGGGAGTTTGGCGGTCGGCTGGATTTAAACTGCATTTCTGGAGAAAGGGGATTATTGACTAAACGGCGGCTTCATCTACTCGACGGTACGTGTCGTAACAGCCAATATCCTAGTCTCTGGGCTACAAACTCATGTGCCCATGCTGGTACACGCAGACCAGGTGGGGTTTGTGATGGGGAGAGAAGCATGAGATAACACAATGCACACTCTCACTCTGATGCACGGAGGAGGGAGTGGCCACGGAGCAACCTACGGATGTGGAGAAGGCCTTAAATAGGGTCTGTTCTAAATATCTATTCCGGACTAAAGTTGGATTGGGCCCAAAAATGTTGGGTTGGATTGAGACCCTGTACGTGCAACTATATGCCCAGGTGGTGGTTAATGTGGCACTGACTGTGGAGTTTACGATCCACAATGGTACTCGCCAGGGGTGCGCCCTGTCCCAGCTGCTCTTTGTTCTTGCCCTTTGAGCCCTATCACGGGAGTGACTGCAGGGAACACACACTAGAAGATAGCCGCATTTGCGGATGACTTGCTTTTCTAAATAACAAACCTGGAAGTGGTGTGCCCCAACATTCTAAAAGCCTTTCACAACTTTGAAATGCTGTCTAATCTAAAAATAAACTTCTCAAAATCGTTCATTCTAAATGTTAGTTTCACTAAACAGAGGGCAGACAAGATACGCCAAACTATAACTTTCAATGGGCGAACCATAAAATATGATATTTAGGCGCTTGGCTGACACGAAGGGAGGGAGAACTATTTAAAGAAAATTTTTTGCTCCAATGCACGTACAGAAATGCAAGCGTAGTCCTATCCCGACATATCCTGGCTTGGCAGGATACAAGTTGTCAAGATGAACTTCCTCCCACGCTTACTATACTTGTTCCAAACTATGCAAAAAGTAGAGTGTACTGAGTTAAAAGAATGAACCACTTCAGATAAACCCAGTGGAGCACTAAAAATGGTTTTACATGAGGAAATAAATGAGTACAGAAAGTAACTAAAAGGGAATAAAACAGAATATGGTGTAGTATATGAGGGTAATGGAGAGGTTAATAGTATATATGTGAGCAAATATAAGGGTTTGGCTGCACCACCTAAATATGCTAAATTAGGGTGCTGCTGGGGGCCAATGAGTACAGTAAAAATGAGAATCCAGTGCACTCGCTTATCTACTAAACAGTCATTTTAGTGCTGAACAATTTTTAGTTTTATCAAAAACACCTAATCTAGGCAAAAAAATAATGGGGATCCTATTTAGCCTTGTACTGCAGAGAACTCGAGATGGAAGGATTTCCCCAAGTGAGTAGCTCATTTAGCATACAGAGTAGGACCTGCCAAAGATGGAGTACATTGGCGTTGTGGCAGGCTTATGCAATGTATGATCATATACTGTAACTAAACCCCCATTATTTTTTTGCCTAGATTAGGTTTTTTTGATAAAACTAAAAATTGTTCAGCACTAAAATGACTGTTTAGTAGATAAGTGAGTGCGCTGGATTTTCATTTTTACTGTACTTATTGGCCCCCAGCAGCACCCTAATTTAGCATGTTTAGGTGAGTGCAGCCAAACCCTTATATTTTCTCATATATGTATATATTTAGGAGTCTAGCCAGGTCCATGGGTTTTGCACCCCTCCCTGTTACAGGTGCCTCATCTCAGGATCCTATTTAAGCATTGTACTGCAGAGACCTCGAGATGGCAGGATTTCCCCAAGAGAGAAGCTCATTTAGCAGACAGAGTAGGACCTGCCAAAGATGGGGTACATTGGCGTTGTGGCAGGCTTATTGTGGGGATATTTATGGGATAATAATAGTAAACAGTGAGAATTGCCCACTAATTCAATTCTCAGATCCCAAAGGTCGTTATCGTGTTAAGTGAAAAGTATTTCATATAAATAAAATCACAATGTTATAAAAATAGATTTTATTTTATAATAACCAATAATTAACAATAATATTATGCAACATGCATGATAATAATCAATGAATATCCAGTATAAAATGATATGCAATACAATGGAATGGCTATACACGTTTCAATGGCTAAACAGCATTTTCTGTCAAGACTTACACGATTTATGACTATCTTTCGCAGAGAGAAAGCGAAGCTTTTCACAGCGAAGGGCCATAAAACCCTGGCTAACAGTTAGAATAACCCTTTCAATGCTGGCTAGACCTCCTAGGTAATTAAGATCTATTCTTATGTAATTTTAAATAAAATAACATTTAAACCAGTTAATTAGTCATTTCCTGGAACCATCCAATAAGAGAATCTACCATATTTTATAAGCAGATTTTTAATTCGCCTAAAAAGATATCTTATCTTATTTTAGAGCAAATCAATACATCTGGATAAAAACAGCGGTATGCTAACATGTGATAATATCACATTAATATATAATTATTCTTAATTCCACCTGCAGAATGGAATGTTTATAACTATATATTCTTTAGTTAACAAAGATTTCTAAATATGGAAATCTGACCGTGCTTTATCCAGTCATATATCATGCTATTAGTACATTTTAATTAATTTAATTAATTAAATGAAACCAGTATAATTACCAGTTGAGTAGATATTTCATCCGATTGGTAGATAGTCTCAGGAACTTATTTGGATGTCTCTCTGCATGGAGGTGTGTAGGAATTTCTGAGTGTAAAGTAGTGTTGGTTAGAAAGTCAGTAAAATTCTAAGTATTAGAATTTTAAGAGTAGAGTGTTAGTTTCAGATGTTGTCCTGGGTTTCTCTGCATGTCCGAGTTGGAGTCCCCAAACTTCCAATTCCTCCTCTCTCTTTTTCCTTCTTCCAACCCCCGTTCTCCTTATCACTTGGTTTGTATATACTATGCATTCCTTTAGCTCTGGGAAAGTGGTTAGTTTTACAGATAGGATAGAAATTTCGTGTCTCTTTGTTAACTTGAAAATAACAAAATGGAGTCTGGTCTGTTCAGAGTGACTCAGAATATACACTTTTAATTTCTATCATAGCACAAGATGTCTGCCTATGTAAATACCCTGACATAACCCCCCTTTAGTGCATTTCGTAGCCAAAATTAATTTAGCTTATGAATAAGCACTATAGAAGTTACCAGACATATTGTGCAATCACATCATTTCTAACATAGGCCCGTGCGTGGAATGAACATTTTTGTATATATTTGTACCTGTAATAGTTTTGAACTTTACACTTAGTACAATCAACCATAATATCATTATTATCATAGCACACCCAATAACAATATTAACATGGATGAACCAGTCAACACGAGCAATAAGGTCAGTATCTAGCTCAGAGTATTTAAATGTATCCACAGAAATGTTATCTTTTCTGATTGACATTTGGATAGTGTGGTTGGGCTTGTGGTCCAGCAAGAACTTTAGATTAGGATCTAGAGGGATATCTAGATTCTGGAAGGGATCCACCATCTCAATAGCACTTTCGATGACGTCAGTGTACACTGGGTATAGCGTAACGTCACCGATGGTGATACGAGAGTCGTGGGGTACCTTGATCAGTGAGACAGGTGCTGGTAAGGCAATTACTTTATTAGTCACCTGGTCCCTGTGAAAAACACTTATGTTTTTAAGACACGTGCTTACCAACCATTTATCTTTTACTAAGATAGCATGTACTAACGCATTACTGTCGGTTTTAGACATAGTCACTTGACAGGATTCAGAGCCATGTTTAAGGTACTCGATCCCACACAAAGCATTGGTAGAATCGTACACAAAAGGTTTTCCATCACATTGGAAATTGTTGTCTTTGAATTTCTCACAGTCATTTAAAATGGGTATTGAATACCAATCTGGTACCCACGGTTGAAAAGCCAAAATATCTGGGGTTTGGACTTTTACGTGGATATTTTCCTTCCATGTACCGACATTGTAGATTGTTTTCATTTGAAATATGTTTTTGGGAGTTACATATGGAATGGCCAATAAAAAGCAAATCTCCATACGTTCCGGATCAATTAAGAGAGGTATAGCGCTCCCCATCTCAAAGGCCAGATTTAATTGCATAGGCTCAATTGTTTCTCCATCCACATTGGCAAGCATCGCATGAACAATATCCTTGGATACAAAATACAGAGGTATGCGTCCCCCTGCCAATTCGATCATTCCAGTTTGCACTTCGTCAAGAAAAGCAAATATGTGGAACAATATTGGGTCATGCAGAAATAGAAGTTCACGCATAAATAAGTCATGACTTTGGTGCAACTCAGTGGATTTGGCAATTAACTCCGAATGCAAATTTGTTGTAACAACTGTGTCTTCCACAATAGTTAACACGTCTTGGAGAAGTGTTCTTTGCTGTTTTATCACCTGATGAATATCGTTAATGTGTTGCTTTAGCGCATAGATTTCCATATCCAGCTTTTGGACAGTAATAGAGTTGGCTGCAGACATTCCAGTTGCGACAACTGCACCGACAGTGGCACAAACTAATGCAACAATTATAGTGGTGAGGAACCTTTTGGGTCGGTTGCTCATCGGAATAGAACTGGATACAAATGGTTTCCGGGCTTGCTCCAAGATGTTTCGCACACGGTCCTGTGCTCTTTGGAGGTGCATCTGGTACCAAGTCTGTAACTCAGGAAGCTGCATCGATGAAATGTTGTATGCCTTCTCGAAGGAAATCTTGGGGTCCAAGCTGACGAACACACGTCGGGTCAGGATCCTCTTCTCTGTCAAGATGAACCCTGGTGTCTCTTGAATCAGGATACCGGAGGATGGTCCAATCTCTGCGATTGGGTCGGTCCGTAGCTCTTGGCACAGGAGCAGTACAATCCAGAAATACGCCACATTCTTCTTGGCCATCTTTCGACAGTCACGGATCAGGAACTCGTTTCAGACTTATCTACTAATGATTCAAGGTTTGTTAAACATACAAACTTATAACAGTGTGACATCACTTGGCCTAGGACAACACATTATTACGATTCATCAACATATGTATTCTCTCTAATTCTATTTTTATAACTTCATCCCTCACTACATTTATTACTGACTCTTCAGTAATTTCGCCTATAGCAGCTAAACATGCTAGTAACCTGCTTAGAAAATGTAGTTATTGGATGGCAAGGAAATGGTTAATGACATGAACGTACATGAGATCATGTCACATCACAACAATTCACATCATACTATACCACGTGAATCAAGCATTCATCCAGGTTAGTCGTTCACCCTTCTGCATCCGAATCCACACCTATAGTCCTTAATTGAGATTTAGGATGACAAGCACGCAACTGGTTAATGTGAACCCACTTTTCAATAAAATCACCATCCTTAGGAATTTTTATCTTATACACTACTGGGGAAATTTTGTCAATAATGACACATGGCCCTTTCCAAGAAGGTAAAAATTTATTTTCCTTGACTTGATTTCACGCAAAGTTATACAGATAGACTTGATCTGTGATCTCATATTCATTTTTCGTGGTTTTTAGATAGTAATAGGTCTTAACCCCTATCGCTGCTTTTTCTAGATTCTTTTGGGCAAAAGCAAACGCATGCTGTAAATGCTTGCGCAAATCTTCGATATACTGATGCGTAGTGGCAGCATTGATCAAGTTATGATCCGAAGTACGATATAGTAAATGCTGTGGTAAAACCATCTTTCTTCCTGTCATCAATTCAAAAGGTGACAATTTGGTAGCAGTGCTAGGTGTAGCTCTAATCGCCATTAAAACTAGGGGCAATTTAATGTCCCAGTCTTTACCAGACTCCTTAACATATTTCTTCAGAATATTAACGATAGACTGGTTATATCGCTCTACCCCCCCGCTAGACGCAGCGCGGTATGCAATATGTAGCTTTCGTTTAACACCTAGAATTTTCCACATCTTAGCCATTACTTCGCTGGTAAAATGACTACCTCTGTCTGACTCAATTCTTTGAGGCAGACCGAACCTGGAAAAGACATGGTTAATCAACAAAGTGGCGCACACGGTACTCGTGTTCTCTTTACAAGGCAAACATTCTATCCACTTTGTGTACATACATGTAACGGTTAACATGTATTTGTTACCTCTTGAAGATCTTGTTACAGGACCTATAAAGTCAATTTGAATATCAGACCAGGGTAATGACACCCCCCTCTTCTGAAGTGGTGCACGATGGGTTGGACCATGGGGTTGATATTGCGGACAAATCAAGCATCCCTGACAGTATGTCTTAACATCTCTTAACATGTGTGGCCAATATGCATAATCACGCAATATCTCATATGTGATCTTATCACCACGATGCCCAGATGTAGGTGCATCATGTGCGTGTTGAAGCATTAACCCTCTGTATACAGTTGGGACTACCCATTGTTGTATACCATGTTTAGAAGTTCTGACCAGCAACTAAATTGGACTTTATATCTCATCAAGATTCATAAATCTTCGTTAATTTTGCAATCCTCATCTGTGATGGGATTGGCAGTAGGGTCTTCTATATGTTTATAGAATATACCTATGACTGGATCATTCTTTTGACTAGTAATCAGGTCCTCACTAGGAGCTTCTTGACTCCATTGCACGACGTTAAAGTCGGCATTATCTCTAGCCTGTCGTCTAGTTATGGCTTCAACATGAATTGAACCCATAAGATCATCAATAGTTAGGGTTTCACCATTGATGGCAGCTTGTTTTGCCAGTGAAATCCTTGTCAATACCTTCTATTTTAGAATGGCCTTTGGTTTTCTTCCAATATATGGTTAAACCATTTTCCTTAACCAACTCATCTATTTTACAAAACAATTTCCCATGTTTAACAGGTTTGTTATTGCTTTTTAGCATTTGGTTACGTTTCCAGCTAGGCAGATATTCGATGAAACTGTTGCGAACATAGTTGGAATCAGTTATAATAACAAATTCTTTGATACCATATTCTATTGCCATTTGAATGGTCTTATATACTGCACAGAGTTCGTCTATCTGACTGCTTTTGGGACCAATATTGTATCCTATAGATACATTGGGATAATCACCTATCCAGGCGATTCCGATACCTGCAACTAACTTCCGTTCAGCACCAACAGCATGGTGATATGAACAACCATCAACGTATACCCACGGTAGTGGTCGACAGTATTCCTCGTCATAAACTTTATAAGGGGATAGCAATTGCTCTTCTAGGAAATCATCTCCGGTGTCATTATCATCCAGAGATGGAGCAGTACAGTCATGTAATTCTGCTAAACCTTGGGCAACTGGGCTTCTCTTATTATGTTTATAACGGACTTCTAACGGCCATCCCTGTAAGGATAGAGTCCATGCAGTAATCCGACTGTTAGAGAGATTACCGTCTCTAATTCTTTCACTCTGCAGATACTGTAGAGGTTGGTGAGCTGTTTCTACAATTATTTTCTCACCTTGAATATGGCTACGAAAATTTTGTAGTGCCCAGACAGTAGACAATAACGCCTTCTCACACGTGTTGAATTTAACTTCAACAGGTGACAAAGTCTTGCTAGCATATGCAATAACTTTGTATAAACTGTCCTGCTTCTGATACAGAACAGCACTTATGCTTAAATCGGTATATCCTGTCTCCAGATAGAAGGGTTTACCCCCCTCTGGGTATGCTAAACAGGGTGCCTGAGTGAGCTTCCTCCTCAGTTCACTTACCGCTTGGTCCTGAGGCTCCCCCCAGTTCCAGGTAGTTTCCTTTTTAAGCAGGTGTAAGAGTGGTTTTGTTATTTCTGCATAGTTATCTATAAACTTACGGGAGTAGTTAGTCATACCAAGGAACGATCTTAATTCCCTGATGTTTGAAGGTGTTTTAGCCTTTATTACAGCTTCAACCTTCTTCCTCTGGGGATTTAATCCTTCAGAAGTTACCTCATGTCCGAGGAAATTGACATGGGTGCGACACCATTGCGCCTTTTGTAAAGACAGTTTAATCCCTGCCTCTCTTAACTGAGTGAGAACATGTCTAATCTCTAAGATATGCTTATCAAAGGAAGTGCTTTTCAGCAAGACATCGTCGACATATGATAACGTTCCTCTCTCGAGTGCGTCAGGCATAGCTTTATGCATGAACACAGCGAATTCATGACCAGAGTTTATATAACCGAAAGGCATACGGGTCCAGGTATACTGCTGCTTTCCAAATGTGAAGGCCAATTTGTATTGGTCTTCATTATGGACTGGTACAGTCCAATATCCCTGCGCACAGTCAATGGCAGTGAATATTTTGGATCCCTGCATTTGTACCAAACATTGGTCTATGTATGGCGTTGGCCAACCAGACATATAGACGCGTTTATTTAGCTGTCGTAAGTCAGCGCATAAACGCCATTGTCCATTAGGTTTCAGAATCCCCAAGATCGGATTATTATACGAACTGTGCACTGGACGTATAATGCCCCTTTCCTTTAAATTCTGAATGATGTCTTGTAGACCATCATATGACGCTAATGGGAGTCTATATTGTTTGATAAATACAGGTGGTAAATTTGGATCAGTTTGTATTCTGGCTACGTGGAGGTTAGTTAACCCACAGTCGTAGGAATCTTTGGCAAAAATATCTTGGAATTCCAAAAGGATTTCCTTTAGCTGTTGTCGCTCAGCATCGTTGGAGCAACCGTCAGCTAAAGATATTTGCTCTTCTAGCCTTTCCTGAAATCCTGGAAAGATTTCAGGCTGGCCTATCTCATAAGCTTCTTCAAGCCTAGAAGTTAGGTCAGTTCGGTGTTGACTTACCTTTTCTCTTTGGTCAAGATACTCTTGTGATTCCTGCTCATCGAGCGGATGATCGAAGGTGATAGATGCTTCTTCGATTTTACACGAGCCTTCTTCGACGTTGAAGGGATATACAGATAGGATAGTGAATAATCCTTCTGGGGAGGAATGGAATACTTGATCGACAATTTCGTCCTCAGTTAAGTATTCTTCAGGGATGAGGCCTATAGTTTGGTTTTGGAAACCAAATGTATAGTACTCCGCATCCAATGCTAGACCTAATAATGTTCCTTTTGGTAAAGTAACATTATTGGGTGTAACATTGTTGACCATGATATAGGTGGGATTCTTACCAATACTTACCATTGGTGTATGTGTTACCACCATCCCTAATTGTTGTATCCTGTTGGATAAACAGATTAGGGCATCAGAGTTTTCCAATCTCTGACCCTTCTTGACCTGTAGGGGTAAAAGAAAGTTACTTGTCCCTTGGGGAATGGTTATGTCATCAGGAACTTGGATACTTACCGCATATGGGAGTATTTGTCCTGATTTCAGGGCGTTTTCCTCGTGTAGGTATCCACAAGGATTACCTTTTAACCACAAGTTGGAATTAATCAGGTCAAGGTGTATGGCAAAGTGATGTATGACATCATTGCCGATGTAAACCTGATAGCGAGGTTCGTTTATCACTAGGAATAAATGTTTAACTGTCTTATTTCCGATGGAAATAGATAGTAAACATTTTGCTATCACATTGTAACTCTCTGATTCGCCATCCAGGTTCTGGATCCACCTGTCATGTGGGGAAGTGTACCTGATCATTTTAGGATTAGCGATCTGCTTTAACAGACTTCTGCTAATATAGCTGTTCTCACTCTTTAAGTCCAGCTTTGCATTCCTACTTCTTCCTAAGTCATTAAATTGAATAGGAAAGAATAAGTTATTAACCCTTTCAATTCTGGCAAGGAATTGAGCATGACCTGCCAGATCTACAGATTTAATATAGTCCCTGTGGAGAGAAATGTTTAAAACATCACCTTCCAGAGAGACATTCTGGATCCTCTCTGGAGAAAGTCTTACGGAATGCTCATCTACAGGTGCGATTGCATCATTCACCTGCAGGATAGTCACATCAGGTGACTGACTATTCCTAAAATGTACCTCTATCGAGTCAGGTCTTTCTTCTATCACATGGCAGTTACGATCAGATTGTACATGTGATTTCTCATAGGTTATGGGAACTTTAGCTTGTGACCATACAATTCCATTTACACAGTCAATAATTGTGTTAAGTCTTCTGAGTATGTCTATACCCAGAATCAGTCGGTCATAGGGGAGATCTACCACTATCACCGGGTGTCTAAAGGTGTTGTTACCTATTTTAAACTTTAACCAGGTATTGCCAATAACATGAAGGGCATTTCCTCCTACACTCAACAGAGCATTGGGGAAGTCTCTTAGCTTCGGCTTATCCGTTGCTAAATCCATTACCTGCTGGAAGTAGGTATTGGATAAGATAGTGGCTTGTGAACCAGTATCTATTAACCCTTTGAAAGGCCGGGGTAACGAATCCTGTATTTCTACAGACATGTAGTACCTTCCTTCATGTTCTTCTAATTCACACAAGAATTTAGAATGTGTCAACATATTACTCGTTTTCCATATGTTACCTGTCACAGCAGTAGTTTCTACCTGTACTGAGGAATGTTCAGTCTTACCCACAGGCCCATCCTTTTTAGGAATATCTTGAACTGTCAAGCGGGAACTAGTGGTCGGCATCTCATCAGTTAACCCTTTCAGGTCTGGATCCTGGAAACTAATGGTTGCTGGGGCTATTGTAGCCTTTGGCTGAAATGAAAAAACAGAGGAACACGTTGCGCCTCCTTCACCCGGAAGTGAAGTGACGGTATAAGCAATAGGTTACCTAACACAACTATTGTTTATTTGACTGTTAGTACCTGGAAAGGAAACAGGGTTAGGCATTACATCTACTGATAACCTAGCCTGTTTAGCCACAGAAGCTATATTTGCTGAGGCACCTGTTGTTGCTGCTGCAGTTGCACAGGTGGCTCTACAATTGGAGTTATCCCTAAAAAAGGATTTCTGGCAAAGACTTGGTTAATCTTTGTCATTTCCTCCATTAATTTGCCCATCTGGTCTGTCAATTGACCAACCTGACGACGCAAATTATTTCCCCAATTGACGTTTTGTCTTTGCCCATTAGAATTTGGCTGGGATGGCTGAGACTGTTGGGAGTTACTGGAAGCAGATTGGTTATTTCTGTTTCCATATCTCCTATTTCCCTGAGGATCCCTTCTCCATTGGGAATTGCCTTGGTTCTTATTAACCCAGGGGCGTTTATTCCCATTGGCATTGGATTTTTCAGAGTTATTTTCAGAGGAATTTACAGAATTGCTTCCGGCATTTTCCTGTTTCTGAGGTTTTGGAGATTTCAAAACCTCAGAATAGGTCCTCTTTTTCTGTTGGGTTTCTAAACCTAACGTACAGTGACGATCTGGGCATTCAAAATGGGAAATACCAAGATTTACTTGCTGAGCATAAAACTCGTCAGGCTGATCATGAAAAAGAAATTAAAGCTTTGATGGATAAATATGCACAGGAAATAAATCAGCTTAAAACGCAATTGGATGAGTATGAAGAGGAGAGTCAGAAATTCTGACGTTCAAGGGGCCGCCATTAGTTTTGCTTTTAATACACCTTTAGCTATTTATTAATAACATTTGCATAAGAACATGAGCCCCCCAAAAGGCCAAATTAAAATCCAGAGTGATGCAACTAATTATAATAAAAAAATACACGTTTGCAAAATGCTGACAGCCATAGAGATTAATGGTTGAAGATTTGCACAACATTTCAGTCATGAAAACTAGTCAAGTGTGAACGCTCCTTCATGAAAGATAAAATAAAATAAAGCATGAGAAAATTACTTTATTAGGGTATCCCTCATTATAAAAAAAGAGTGCTTATAAAATCAAATAAATTAAAAGTATCAATCAAAATACTACCTGTATAAATGCCACCTAAGTTGCAAGAATGTTGTAAATCATATAACATAGTGTTATGTCAGAATTTTGGTCTGGCCGTAAAATGTTTTCCTAGCAAAACATTTAAAGAAAAGAACAAACATAATTTTTGTGCCAGTTTCATTTATTTTATGCAGCAACATTCCAATGTTAATCTGTGCTTCATTTTTGTACATATAAATCTCTAACTGCCAGCCTTGCAGAGATTGAGTCTAAATTGTTGTGCAACTAAAGAATTGTTCCTGTTTTAAAGAAGGATATCCTGTTCTAAAGAAGGATATTATGGCACTAGAAAAAGTGCAGAGGCGGGCTACAAAATTAATAAAAGGAATGGAACATATCAGCTATGAAGAAAGTTTAACAAATTTAAACCTATTTAGTTTAGAAAAACGTCGCCTGAGAGGGGATATGATAACATTATACATAACTATTTGACTGAATTATTTATCCTTTCACTGTGAAATCCTTGCATTTATTGGTAAAGGTTGATGTGTTGTTTCTACAATAATTTTCTCACCTTACACGTAAATGTAAAGGCTTGGCCTGCAGTTTTGGGAGGGGCATGGTACCTATTTAAATCCCCCTACTCGCCTTCCTCTGTCCCGTACGTTTTTTAGCGACTCGCATGTCGTTATTTCTGGCCGTCATTACCGCCCCCTTATCTGGTCCTCGTGGCTCCATTGCCTGGTCTGCTGTTTCCCTGCTGCTCATTTGTCCGCAGTACTCCTGAGGCTTGGCTCCCTCTCTTGCCATCCGGTGCGATTCTAATGGCCTCCGCAGACATCCTGCTTGCTGTGGTCTTGTGGGAAGGTAGAGATGGATTGCAGGTGTGCATGTATTGGTCATTTGGATGGTCCTCTTCGTGGGCTGGCACCATCGCAGTAGTGTGGCTGTAGGTGTTTGGGCTGGCTGTCCGGAGGAATTGTCTCGCCCTCCGCGCCTCTCCCATCGGCCATGACTCTGGAGGGTTCGGCTCTGCTGTGGCGCTGCTCGCTTCCACGGTTGGCTCAGCTTACCGCGTGTTCTCTTTCTGGCATTCCTGGCTGTCGGCCCCCCTTGCTGCCTGCGCCACTCTCGCATGTACACTTATGCACTCGCTGGCGGTCGTGCATCCATGTGGCCACAGTTATGTTGGGTGTAGTTTCGGGAGGAAGGTAGGGACCATTATAATAGGTCAACTGCTCAGGTACTGTATACATAAATTTATATTTCTTCTTAAATTGAATCTCAGCAGACCCATTTCCTGCTTGTCCATGGTTCCTGGGTTACACTTTGCCCTAGAACACCTCCCAGGAACATTTAGCTGGATATTCCTTACATGTTTTATCTTTATGTGCGATTATATAGTGGGTGTAGTGTTTTACCTAGAACCTCCAGAGGTGCAGCTCTAGTCTGCTTCTAGATGGCAACTCTCAAATGCTATTTAAGTGCTACTTTAATTTCGCTACAGTTCACGGTTTACTGAATAATCCCCTTAGTGTCTCCACTGCCTTTTCCTTTTTAAAACTGTATGTGGAAGTATAGTATAATCTGCCCCTGTAGTTATTGTTAATTATAAAATGCCAACTAATTCTGGTGCAAACCACCCCACATACAATAAAAAAAAAAAATTATAATAATAATGGAATTTTAATCTATACTTATATATAAAAATGAAAAAAGATTTTTAAAAAAGGAAAAATGAGAGGGTGTATCTCGTTCGAGTTTCCTTCCCTACCATTTCAATACGCTGTCTTAAGCTACGTGGTTGCTGCTAACGAGCGGTTTCGGTCCCGTCACGGGGTCTGTCCTGCGTTTAACTTCGGGCTTTCGTTTCTTTGCTTATACCGCCCCCTTTTTCTTTTCATTTCACACAGTACATCCCATCTCTCACTCATTACCCTCCCCTTTTATGTAGCTGTTGCTGGTTGTCAGGGTCTTAGGTGTCCAATAGTGGTAATTTCTCCCTGGCTTCTTCACCTTAGGTTAGTGGTCCCGCGAGGTCAACACCCATCCTCATATTCGGAGGTACTACGCCCCTCGGACCAAATCATAGTTAGTCGCCTCGCATTGTGGCATAGGGAGGGCCTCACCTGTCACTCCCATTCTATCTTATGTTTAACTGTCACCGAGAGGCCGACACCCCGCCACGACGTTTCAGTGGCCACGATATCCCCTCGCGCCAACGCATAGATAGAGCTTCTCACGCCGCTTGGCATCTAGCAGGGCCTCACCTGTCACCAAACCTAGTTTTAATCGTTTTGCCTTTTGGCTTAGCTAGTATGCCAGCACTCCCGGGCACGATCACACACACACGCTTGCACTGGGTCTCGTAACCCCCATGGGGTTTACGCCACCACGGTTTCTGTTGCCTACTGCCGAGCTCGCTCCTTTCAGCCTGTCCGCCGGGACTCTGATGTGCTTACTCTGCTTTCGGTTACGGTCGGCCCTGCGGTATTTCCTCGTTCACCCTCACGTTTTTGATACACGTTCAGCACACCCTTCCTCTCTCACACTACCTTCCCTCCCCTCTTAGTTGTGGCTGGCTGTCAGGGTCCTAGGGTTCACTAGTTTCTAATTCTACCTGTCACCGAAAGGCCAACACCCCGCCACAACGTTCAGTGGCCACGTTATCCCCTCGCGCCAACTCCTATAGAGCCTCTCACGCCACTTGGCATCTAGCAGGGCCTCACCTGTCACCAAACCTAGTTTTTAATTGCTTCGCCTTTTGGTATTAGCTAGTATGCCAGCACACATACACATACCCACACACACATGCATTGGGTTGCTTATGCATTGCCTATTCATCTCTTTATTTTCTAGCTGCTAGGCGTTGCCGTGGTATTGTCCTCCTGGGCTCTCTGGCTTGGTCTAGTACCCATCACGCTGTGGTGCTTCGGCTACTCCTACCTTTTTTCGGGTCCTGGGCCCTTCCTTGCTTCGCTGCGGTTCTCGCGAGTCCCTTTTTTTTTTCCCCACCCGGCAGCCTTTCAGACAGCTGAACTCCGCACTCCACAGGTAACGCTGTTGCTAGTGGGGGCCCCCCGAGTTCGCTATTACTTCTCTGTTTCACCTCCTGGTTGTCTTCACTGCTGTCATGCGGTAACACTTCCGGGTTTGGCACTTCCGCGATGCGGAGCTGACCCCGCCCCCCTCTGACGTGGCTCTGACTGTACTTAAGCAGTCCGCACCAGAGAGAGGGTGCTTGGTGATTGTGTGACCTACTTCCGCCATACTCGCCGGCTCCCGAGGCTCTGACAATGTGGGACCGACTTCCTGGTATACACTCTGGCTCCATAGACTCTGACAAGCCATCCTAGCCTTTGAGCTAATGCATGGATGATACTGCATGCCAACGAGGATTACTGGAGAACTGATACTTGCTAATTATCAAGTGGACTATAACTTTGAACTCTTGGAGGATAACTCACCTTAACCTTAAGTATACCTTTCAGCTATTCTCTGCTTTCTCATTTATTGATTAAGTATTTACAGCTTGCTTAAAACTTCTCTGCTTCAAGCTACTTATTATATGGAGGACAACTCCCATCAAGCTTAATCACTAGGAACTGTTTTTTGCTTTGCAAATACTTTGCTACCTGCTAAATATCATTATTGAAGATTATTCCTAGCAACCTAATGAATCTTATTTAATATATCTCTGAGGAAATACTTATTGATGAACTTTGTATTGTTTAATGACTTTCACTTATTCTTATTGGATTATTGCCTAAATGCAATTCGTTAAGTTTAACAATTATTAAAACTTCATTTGATTCTCAAAGTGCCAGCAATCCTCTCCTTTCTTAAAGCTACAGTATTGATACTTTAAATATTCTCCGCTTCTTCACTATTGTAATTAAGGAGTTCTACAAGCTTCAGTTGAGTTCCAATCCAAATAACCAACATAACACCCAACATAACTGCTGTCGTCTATGGGGTGGTGTCGGATGGCAGTTTGGGGTAACTGGCATCTGTCACTTTGGCTGGTTCTGATCCAGACTTCCTGCACCTTTCGGGGGCCCGACCATGGGCTGCCAGCCTGGTTAGCTCGTGGTCGTCATTTTTCGCGTCTGGCTCTTTTTCCAATGCTTGCGGTTTTGTGTGTTCCGGCTTTCTTCCCCTTTAAGGCGCCTTCTTCGCGTATACTGATATTGTTTCTGTAGCTATGTTGTCTGCATTTTGGTTTTGCTTCTTTTGCCACCTCTAACTTGCATCAACTCTACCTATCCGGTTCACAACTCCACATATTGTACAGGTTTACCATTCATACGCAGTTTTATGTCCTCATACCAGACTATTAGCATACTCAAGGCGTTTCAGGTTCCAGGGAATTTCAAATTTACAGATTTCACATCAACATCCAAGTATCTCATTCCCTATCAGACTTATTAAATGCCTGTCACTACGAACCGGGCATCAACCTTCAATGTAGGGCGATAACTGCTTGATCCAAGGAAAATCTGACTGACATTATGGGGTCAAGAAGGAATTTTTTCCCAGCTTGTTGCAAATTGGCAGCGCTTCAAACTGGGTTTTTCACCTTTTCTTGGATCAACTGTTTAAACACAAATGTGAGGAAGGCTGTACTTGATGGGCACTAGTCACCTTAACTTTGTAATCTAGTTGTTGAGCCGCTATTCCTGCTTCCACAGTTTCTTGGGTCTCACATACTTTCCCACAGCCACCACGTCCTTCTTGCAGCATTATCTTAGGAAGTCTCACCTATTCATGCAGTCTATTGATTACCTTCTGTACCCCACATTTAGTCTACCCTTGGGGGCCAACACGTTTAATATACCTTACTTCCCCCTGGCATAATTAAGAGTGTCGTTTAAAGTGCTGGGCAACTATTTCCTCACTCAGCATTTACCATACAACTAGGCAATTAGGTTTTGTTGATTGTTTTTCGTTTCTGACAAGTACCCAATTTTTGCCCTCTTTTATTACAGGCCTACCGCGACGTCGGTTCCGGCACACCTCAACCGACTAATTTCCTTTTTATTTCATATACGGCCTTATTTGCCCCTCACACAACTGTAGAAATGTTGAAAATGTCATTTGAGGGCCTGCTCATGCCATTAAATCTCACTCACATGAGATAACTTGAGTAGTCATTTCTTGCATATACCATTATTTTGGCATAAAACAGAACTCATGTTCACATCAAAGACTCCTCTGAAATATCCCAGAAAATTTACACAGAAATGGCACTATGCAGTTTTGTTTTTTTTCCCAGGGACAGTTTTATAGCTGATCTTTTGTTGACTTTTCTTGAAGAGTTTTCCAAAGTCTAAGCTTTTGATCAGCACATCAACATAAGACAACACCACTTTCTAGTATACTAGGGAAAGGTGTATGTATGCGTACAACACATTATATATCCAGACAGCATTGAGCTGTGTATTAAATTTGTATTGATCCTCCTCATGTACATTTATAGTCCAATATTCCTGCCACAATCAAAAGCAATGAATACTTTAGGCCATTTTATTTATTCTAAATATTGGTGAATGTATAGTAGAGTTCAATCAGATGTAAATACTTGTTTATTGGTCTTGAGTCAGACAATTCCAGTGTCCTCAAGAATGTTAACCAAGGATTACTATAGGACTGTGTACTGGTTTTATGCCCATTTTCTCCCAAGTTCCTAATGACTCCTTTATGTGCAATAGCAGACCTGCATTGGAAACATTCCCATTTGACATAGAAGCTTTTTCTGAATTGTCTGAAAACACAAGCAAGTTGTATCTTATAGTACAACATCAGGTTTAAAAAAAATAAAACAACAAAAAACAGAAAAATAGAGAATCAATAGAAAGCTCCTTAGCAATGCATTGCATCAGTTATGTCTGAAATGTCAGTATGTGAAATCTCTCCTCGAGATATATTCTAAAAATGGAATATAACACTGAATTTTAAAAGAAATTGCAAAATATTGCCATAATTTCTTTTTGAAAATCTTTTTTATTGAGACATAGAGAATGATAAAATACATTGAGATCAAGTACACATTAGAGCACCAAGTCATAAACAGTAGAGCTAGAGATATGTGGTGTACATTACAGAGTGATGCCTCATTTTATTGGATAAACAAGCCAACTAAGCGAATGTTAAGTAGAGAGTTACATATTTAGTCAAGATCAGGTGCCAGCTTAGCTAATTAGAGGCTAAAGCGAAAAACTTCAAAACATGGAGCTGGGGTGAGTATCACACGAAGTAGATTTTACCCAGGGCTCCCCCCACCCTGATTTGTGTTTTAGTGGATGCCCACAGTAGGACCGATAAGAGGTAGGCATGAGAGCACAAATATTTACCAGGAGAACTATAAAGCAAATGAGAAAAAAAACTGGATTAACAGAAACATTAGAATAGATTGCTTCAGATTTGAGGCATATATATGAGTGACAGAGTATCTACTTGAGATTTGGTTCTGCCAACACCCTCCAGGGACTTGTAAAGGTCCACTTAAATCTGACTGCCTGCAAACACTGTAGACCCATCTCAGGGCAATCTTTCCAACCAGGTGGTATGGCTAGAGACATAGGCAGGGGTATCTCCTGTATTGTATCAGCTTCCTAGGAAGACATTGGGTAAGGTTTATGAGGAACAAGACCCACTGGTGGGTCCTGCACTGCTTTCACCAACTGGCTGCCCCAGAACCAGATCAGTGGTCTTGCATGGGATATTGAGCGGTAAACCCCAGGGTTGTCCACCACTTTCCTTGTAGCAGGCTGCTGCAGATGTTGGGCCAGTTTTCACCAGAAGGCCACAAGGCCATTTCATCTAGTTTGGGGGGAATGTAAGTGAGCTTCCAATTGTAGGCAACTTAGATGAAACTCCTGATCTGTGAAGTGGTGTAGCAGTAACATGGAGTTTAGGAGAAGCAGCAGGAGTAGGGTTCACAAGACGAGGATCAAGATCACCTCTACTGATACAGGTGGGGGGCAGGGCCAGTTCCGTAGACCCTTGAGTACAGTTGGGTAGGATTGTAGGGCAGCGGCTGTCCACTCAACTCACTGCCTGAGTAGGCCTCATCTATGGAGGGGATTTTCAAGCTTGGCCTTGGAACCACCACCTTACACAATGAACCCGAGCTTCCAGGCATCCGGTAAGTGAAAGAGCAGCTGTTGTGAGCTTAGAAGTTAAGCATGCACCATTAAGCATGGTGGTCTGGACCCACCCCCTAAGTTTTTAAAAAAAAACTAATTTTTTAGCTTAAATTTGATATCAGACTAGCAGGATACAGACTACTTTATTAATCCCTTTCCACTTTGTAAAGTTGCCTATACTGGATTATGAAAAATGAAATAGCCATAGAATCAAAACTGCTATGAGAAAACTCTTAAATATTGATATGGTTATTGCTAGATACTATATGCTATGTCATTTGCATCATAGAGGCCACAGGTCACACAGACTGATAGCTATAGTGGCCAGTCTTGGATACATTGTATAATTCTATATGACATTTCTAGTAGATGATCTACCTGTTTTATATCTATGTATCTATATGGCATACATAGAAAAATATGTACTTGAATATGTATTTGTATATGTGAAATTATTACCTGTAGTTAGATTTGTTAACGGAATGTTGGGTTTGATAACCATTTTGGAATGGTCAAAAAGTTTAAAGTTTATTCTTTAGGGAGATTTACATGAGGAGATATTTTACAGTACTAAATATGATTAATATATGGATCACACTATGTTTATTTGGGCATTATGCCATTTATGTATTGAGACCGTAACCCATTTAGGGCACTTTGGTAAATACTTCTGTTATGATTGATCTTTATGAAGAAGGGCCTGTTTTAAAATTTCCCTTCTCCAAAAGTTCTTTGAACACCTTTTGTAGCGACGAGTTGTGCCAATAAAATTCCATGTGCGCAAATTTGGACATTATAAATGTTGTACTAGAAATATAATTAAAAAAGAAAACATGGAAATTATAGTTTAAATGTCATATAATATGTTTTATTCCTGTCACATGTAGTATCAAACATTATTCATCACTGATTCCTATGGCTCATGTGCCAAATATGGAATTATTTGCCAAAAACAAATCAAAGCCATGCAGTGTCTGCTCAAAACTACACAGTGTTAATGGCATTTGAAAAGTCATCTTTATATCAACTACTTAATACATCATTTTGGATAAAAGCATAAAATACAATGACTTCTTTTACTTCTAAAATGATCAAGCAAATGTGCCTATTAGATAGAAAAAAAAGAAATTACTGGTGTGTGACACTGTATTATGTCAAGATTTTATGAAGGACTCTAGTCACTAACCTGGAAAATCCTTAGACGTTTTAAAAAGAACATGATTATTCTTTTGAATTGGAGATATTTGAGACAAATTGTTTATCATCTAATTAGCAGGCCACCAATTGTATCTATTTTATTTACTTACTTTATTTATTTACTACTTGCAATGTAACCATATGACTCATGTTTGTAAGTTATGTATTTTGCATATTTAAAAATCCCTTTTGTCATTCGATAGATAGTTCTACATATTGACCCATGTGATTTAGATATTTTTTTGAGCAGCAGCGAGAAATTGGTGGATACTGCTGGTGCAATTCTGAGGTTTATACACAATGCTTGTGGAATTGCAGTAAGAAATTAATGTTATTTGCTAAAGATCACTGATGTCACATGTTCATCCTCACCTTGTGGTGTCTCTGGGGATAACTCATTGGTGGAGATGCTGGTCAGCAGCCCTGTGCCGGTGTTTCTGACTCCTACGGCATATTAAAAGACGCTGGCTGCTGCAGACCCATACCAATTTATAACCCCAAATCCACCCATGGTATTGAAGACAGCAATGTGAGTGGGACGTCACACAAAGGATGCGTTCTGGGGTCAGAGGCCGGGTACGGCCAATCGGATTTAAAGGAGACTTATTTAAACTAATTTCTTGCCTTTCCTCATTGCCCTGTCGTGGTTTTCCTTAGTGGTTGTCCGAGAGTGTTCCTGAGCATTTATTTCTGGTTATTGACTTTGGCTTCATTTTGATTTCCCTGTATTCTGGTATCCTTGACTTTTGGCTTTCCTTCAACATTGTGTCTCATTCTGTGTCCCAGACCTCGGCAAGTATTCTGACTATTCTCTGGTACGTTAAGTCCGGCCATTCTAAGGCCCGGTAAGACGTTACCTTTAGTCTTAGGTGGGATTCAGTTTTGCGTGTTGGATCAACTAGAATCCTGACAACTGGATTCCTGAATGTTGTAGGCAGCCATGATTTCTGGAGGTTCCAAAGGACTGATGTAATGAAGTTATTGTTTAGGTATATCCCTGTTAGCCATTGCCCAGCAAAACATAAGAATTCAACTCCTACACGTGTTAAATTCACTCTGGTAGGAATTTGAGATATATGCCCAGCAATCACTTTGAGAACAATAGAAGGGTAACCAAGGGTGACCAAACGTAGCAGCTACATCCTAATATGAGAAAGTTTAATTGGAGAAGCATTTCAAAAGAAATGGTGATGATGGTATTTCTCAAAGTAGCAGTGGAATTACTCACTACAATATTAGCTTTAACAGGTGTGCAGTGGCAAAATGTAATATATTCACCCCAAACTCACCAAAAAGCCATGATAGTAGGGTTGCAGAGAAGGATTACATCACCTAAGTTAGGTAGCAGTTCTGCATTATCATGTCACAAGAAGGGATATTCCATTCCAATTGGGATATTCCATTAATCATTTTAACAGTTGAATGAGCCAGACAAAAATGTGGCACAAAAGCAACATCAGCAAGTGTCATGGAGGGATGATAATACGATCACTGTGAAGAAAAGAGCCTTTTATTTCAAGACTTTTAATGCTTTATTAGTTCAGTAGCTGAAACTACTGAACATGACAACCCCCCTGGCTCATTATCTACAAAGGGTACTGTCGATTGAGTGCTCTGTCTGGGTGGTCGCCGTTCGTATAGTCGAACGCCACGTGCGAAAAAAACGGCGGCCATCTTGTTTACATGAAAGGAGGCAGCGGGACTTGGTCGTCGAGAGTCTGGAACTAAAATCAGACACTCGACTTCCTGAACACCTGTCAAAACATACGAACGCCTGCTTCCTTTTCCCAAACAGCCAGGAGAGTGCTGTTCAGTAGTTTTGTTCCCACGAACAAGGGGAACAATCACTTCTATGAGCCAGGGGGCTCCGTTCATGCATTTATTCATTTTTTGACATTTTCTAAACTAAACTCATGGAACTGTTTTGGGCAGGAGCCTTGTGTGAGGTCGGTAAAATGTGACTTCCATAGAATTCGAAAACCCCTGAACTGATCTGAGTGATTTTTGATATGTTGGTCACCCAGATCAGTTCTATCAGGGGATATGTCTGTTATGGGGATACTATGTGTTTTAGGGTACTTTCTAAGTTTTGGGGAAAATGTGTTTTTTCTGCCTGGAGATAATTGGGTTATTCTTTAGTTGACTCAATTATCTCACAGGCAGAGAGGAGGGGACTGTATGTTTGCAGTGGGAGTGTTCATCTTTGTCACTGAACTATTATTGGTTGTAACATTTGTGTCCCTGTCCCCCACAAGGTCCATGTGGGAGGTCCCCTTGCATGGGGACTTGCATAATAGCCAGTGTGGCATCAATAAAGATTCATTCCTGTTGTACCCTTCATGAAGTCTAGGCTCATGTTTGGGTAGCTATCTACTTGCTGGGGAGAAACTACTTGAATGCTGCATTCGTCTGGAACTCTTCGTATCTACACCCAAACTGCTATTATACTCACTCATGCTTAGCAGTTCGGGAGGAATAGGCGAACAAGGTGCTTAAAATACCAGCGTTTGTAACAATCACATAACCATAATAACGCTCCTCTGTCAGTTTTGCCTATTTGGCTTAGCAAGAGGATTAGTAGCAGAATCTTTCAATACCTTGGCACTTGGAGAGAAATGCAGGTCAGCCTCCTTTACATGGACTATGGGCCCTGGTCTCAGAATTTATTCTGTTTTGGAGAGGCAGGTACACGGGGGCCATTCAAACTGCTTTCCCCACTGGTTTTGGTTTGCCACTGTCGCAAGATTGGGGTACCCTTGATTTAAAAGGGGATTTTTTTCAGACTTGTGGTGACTCTCCATCACCCTCTGTTGGTGAAGCTGAACAATTATTTGATTTGTATAATAACAATATGCAAATTAGGACATTGAAAAAAAACTGACCAGTTGCATCTGTATATCTCTGGTTTTCCATAGTTTAAAAAGTTATGATAAAAGTTGTTTTATCTTCCAACCTACAATATTGACTATAACATATAATTACCCACAGAATCCAAAGTTTCCCAATACTAAGGCTACAATAGCATTACATATAGAAGCATGTACATATGTAATGAGTGGAATACCAGCAGCTAGTTATGTAAGGAGTACAGTACAAACATAGAAAAAAACATCAACTTTTCGGGCAAACACCTTTCACAAGGGAGGAATACAGATTCTGTAACGGAACAAAGAAGATAACAATTAATGTGATGCATAAGTGTAACCAGTAGCTGTAGAAGATAGGGGAATTAGTAACAGTGGCTCAGTATTACAAAAACTATCTTTATCAAGAAGGAGCATTTTGATCCTCTGGATTTTATTGCGCATGTATGATAGCTTTCCAATGGGGGTGGAGTGTGGGCAGTTCAGCCATGACCGGACCTACGCGCTGCTGGAAAAAAGGTGAGTAAGTCACCTTTATGACCGGAGGTAAGGGGTTAAAAGGCCTCAACAGCTATTTAGACCTATAGTGTCATGAATACACATTTGTATTCCTGACAGTGGTGTTCCTTTAACCCCTTAAGGACCAAACTTCTGGAATAAAAGGGAATCATGACATGTCACACATGTCATGTGTCCCTAAGGGGTTAAGGTAAATCCTAAGCAAAATCATCCTTCCTATAATCTGTTTACATTACTAAAAAGCTAGAGAGAGCTTTTTAGTCTGGAATTCTAAATACAGTAAAACATATTTCTTCCTACATCAAATATACAATGTTGCTAGATAATAGCAATAAGAGAACTTAGTCGACACAGGAAGCTTAATGGTGTGCTAAGGGAGCCTAAGGAGGGGATGACCGTAAATATCAAGTACAAATAAACACAATAATGTCTAATGAGCTGTGAAACCTAAGACACACAAAGAGGCCCCTTGTAGTACAGAAATAAATAATACAAATATAAAGAACACAACTTTATTTATCATATGTACAGACCGAGAAAAGAAAGAAAAAAGATCCATTAAAAACCCTGCATGGCTGTACGGATAATAGGGAAGGAAAGTCCAAAGAGAGCCTCAACACTAATCATTGTATGGATATAATATTAACACACTATTAGAGTGGGCTACATTTGGAGGTAGTGCCTACTGGTGATTATAATTGCATTAATGGATGCAAATAGAAAGCCTAGAGTTTGTGCCTGTAAACCGATCTGACTGCCCTACAAGTAACAGACAAATAATCTCATTTGTAGCCTGTCAATTCGCTATGCAGTTGTTGTTAAATAAATAGTAGAACAAGGCAATAGGATAAGCTTGCTCTAGTTAAATAGAAACTATCTCCAGTTATAGAGACTATGAAGCTGTGAAGAAGCTATATTCAAAAGGCTTCGTTTCTAACCTGGCTGTTCATCCCTAAAAAACACTACAGCTAAGTTCCATCACACTATCCAACCCAAAGTCCCTCGTTTGGTGCAGCAAAACCAAATTATTTCCCATCCGCCACTGAACCCCTCCTTTAATAGCCGAAATCCCATTATACAATCATGCATATCGTGCAACTGTGCAAAGTCGCAAAAAAGGATTGCACGATAATGTTCAATGCCCTTATCATGTTGAATAGATGAATATAGTGATTTCACATCAAAGCTACATAAGTGGGTTGCATAAGGTACCTCCATTCCAGGAAGGACAGCAAAAGCTTATTTAGTGTCCTACAGGTAGGAAAATAAACATTCCACCAAAGGTCTAAAAAAATTGTCTATGTGCCTATTCACATTTTGGGTAAAATTGTCTGTGCCTGACGCAACTGGGCATCCAGGTGGGTTCCTAAGGTTTTTCTGCACTTTGTGCAAACAATAAAAGGTAGCTACTTGAGTATGTGTTTAAAAAAGAAATTCATATTCCTCTTTAGATAATATTTTGTTATCATATGCTTTATTCAGAATGTCTGTATAATAAGAGGAACAAATTATTGGGTTGCTACATAGTATCTTGTATGTTAGGGTATCCTGCAAAAAAATGGTTACAGCCATATTGACATACTGATCTGCATCCATAATGACCAAATTTCCCCCTTTATCAGAGGGTTTAATGGTAATGGCCTTCATACCATGCAGTGTTTAACCTCTTAAGGACACATGACATGTGTGACATGTCATGATTCCCTTTTATTCCAGAAGTTTGGTCCGACAGTGCTAATCCTGGACAGTGAACCACAACTCTCTTGCTTTCTTTTCCCTTTGTGATGTTATTTATGGAGGGCTAATTTTACATTGATAATGTTTACTTTAGTTAATTGACTATAAATATTACTGTTAGAATTTGGTTTTGAACTATAGCACAGAAACAAAGTAACAATAAGCAACAAAAACATGATTAAACGATTATAAGATCATAGTACCAATCTTCTTAAATCTCTCCTTGTGTTCTTAACCATTTTACTTTAATTGCTCCTGTTGAACCCTCTACAACCATATCACTTTACTCAGGGCAAAACTTGTGCTATTTCTTCTTTGCTGCATTTGTTCAAGGAACCACTAAATCATCTATAAACTGGTAGACTATACTGTTAATGGCTCACTGGGACCAGTTCCAATAATTCCATTTTTTTTTTTTTTGTAATATGGTTTTAGGATTGTTTGTCAAAATGATCTACAGTTTGTCTACTTGCATCACTAAGAAAAATGTATCGTATCTCATCAGATTTCTTAAATTAAGCACATTATTTAGAATAAGAAAATATAATCTTTTCAAGATGTGAGAGTATATAAACTGGCATACATAGAAAAATCCCATAAACACATTTTTTTTAATAATTACCAACTCTATGCATTAGCCGTTTTTTGCCGTTATTAAGGATATCCTTCCTAAGCACATTAAGCAAATCATTTAGTTTCAGGGCAGTTTGATAGATGTGGCATTTGTTGTAATTTTACATAAAATTAGGGAAAAGTACTTTTCATGCTACTTTCTATTGTACAGCATAATAAATTAATGAAATATGTATTATAAAAAGGTCAAGGGGCTCAGGTGATATAAGTGCATAGTCATTGCTACAAACAATATTTATATAGGCAAGATCCAAATATTTTAGAGATTACTATTCCTTACTCAATGTTTATCACCTTTACACCATAGACAAGTACAGACAAGTACACACCATTGCCATACGCTACTATTGACCTTGACAATGTCTTGGTGACATATTTACACTGAAACTGCATCTTTACGTCTTCCAGAATGTCTTCTTCTGGTGGAAGTTCTGCTTAGAGGTCTTCACAGCATGATAGGACATGACATTGACCGTGTGACAATATTTGTGGTGGCAATCATACCCTCACATCGCATGTGACAATATTTGTGCTGGCAATCATACCATCACCTAGCGGAATCTGTAGAATCCCACTAAAGCAAAACTCAACCCATATCATTATTATACCTCCATTATAAAATACAAATTCTAACAAAAATAACTAATGATTTAGTAAACGGCATTTAAAATCATGTATAATATCCATGCAGCTGGTGTTTATAAGACCTGAACAAAACTGGCTGAAGTTGACCTGTAAAGGTGGCACTGAGCCGATGAAGGAAAGTTAAGTATATCATTGCAAGTTTGTTTTATTTCACTAGTGAAATGAACATTTGTTTCCAAATAGTCCCAAAGCTAATGTCTTTAACGGCCATTACTCCACTGTACAGGCATGCTGCTAACAGCTTTGTATATTCCTCAACTGTCAGGGAAAAGCTGTTGGAATTCATTAAGGATCTTCAATAATAACAAAGCCACCTTCAGTACTAATATTAAAGAGTAACTTTGACAGTGATCAGAAACTTCAAAAGAATAAATATGTGGAACCATACCTTAGCTGACGTTCTTTAAAAATAAACAAAATCTAGAATTCTCGCCTTAGCGACCTCACACAAATATGGAGAGATAATACTGGGAGGAGATTCCAATTTCATATTCTCAGAATAAGTAATGAGTCTGAAAGAGAATGAAGAATACATGGTGAAAGTGGCAAATGGCACATCTATGCTGTTTGTGGCACAAGCATTTATGGTCCATAACATGTCTACTTGCTGTATGTAACCAAAAAGTATGGGGTCCAATTACCTTAGTGAACATAGCAAATTATCTCCTCTTTCTTCATACCAGGTGTAAACCAAATAAAGAATAGAGTGCAACTGAAATGCTGTGTGCTCCAAGGTGCTCCATGTATTTCAAGACATCCATTCATAGGGGTCTTAGACCCCTTCTCTATGAATAATACCCTTTAGAGAACAAATGCACTTCTTTGTGTGCAAAAAGTGGGGAGTATCTAAACAGATGACCAATCTCCTTACAACATTGTGCTAATTTTAGCAATTATCTTTTTTAATTCTAAATAAAAGGGGAGAATATATTTACAAACAGTGTGTGGTTGGAGTTATTTTCCACACTAACCTCTACACCACCCCTTTCCTTACTCCCCCACTATCTATTTCTAAATTGTTTCTTGCTTCTATTTTCTATCTACTCCTCCACCCATCTGTTACGACACTCACCGCCAGGTAGATGAAGCCGCCGTTTAGTGAATAATCCCCCTCTCCAGAACTGCAGTTTCTATCCAGCCGACCGCCAAACTCCCAAACGAAGTTCACGAACACGGCAACTCCCGATCAGCAAAACAGTCGAACGCCTTCCACAGCTAGAAATAACGAAAGCGCTGTCCCAGTAATAATTCCCCCACAAACGAGACCAAGCTCCGTCTTGAGGGTCAAATAAGGATCTGTTTAATGGGGGCTACCTGCCTGGTATTTATGCAGGTCTCCACAAGGTGGACACTCCCCGAGGGGACCTTGTGGAAGACTGTAAAACATATTGGACAGTAGCCAATCGCAGTGGCTTCAATATAAGCCCTTCCCATCTTACCCATAAACCCTTCTTCTACCCCGGAGATAATTAGGAAGAAACCTAATTATCTCCCAGGATAGAGACAATCGCCATTTTAAAATACAGTAAGGAAAATACATTAAAATATATAACTGAAGAAATACCGAATGAATATAGTTCGTGTAACGTATCCCCAGACAGCCTGGATCTGAGTGCATATTTCTACCGAATAGCGCTCAGATCCGATGTATCTAGTCGAATCGCCATGGAGTCAAAGTCTTTCACCAGTCCTTCGGTATACGAATGACTCCATGGGACGGCTATCTGGGTAAAGGTCCATACGAATGTATAAAACTCCCGAACAGACCGGCGTTCGTGCGCCTCACCGAAATAGAAGGTGGGCAGCAGCTTCCAGCGGTGTTCGGTAGATTAAAGTGTCCGTTTTTAGTTCCATAGAATTTGTACCGAACACCGCTACGCTTCCTCGTGTCCCAAAATGGCCGCCGCCTCATGGTCGGCATGCGAACGACGACCACCCGTACGAATGGAATGGAGAGGTGTCTGCGGTTAACCACAACGTTCTAATTGGGGCCAAGAGGTTAACCAGCAGCACACTCCTCTCCTGGGTGGTCGTTCGTTCGGTAGTTTCAATCGGTATTTTGTAATCACACGAACAGGGGCATACGGACAGGAAATCCAGCGAAAACAAAGGGTAACAGACGAACCAGCAATACAGATGAATCTGTCACACCATCTTTCAAAATGTTCTCCATTTTATTATTTTCTTTCTATAAAAACATTTTGTCATTGCATTTCCCTCATGCATCTCATATTTTAAATCTTTCCCTTTCTCTTCTACGCTCACCCCTTCTCTCCACCCAAGCACTCTATTAACCTCCCCCTTCTAACTCTAGACCTCAATTCCCAGCTCACAGCTTCAAATCTCACTGCCACCTACTCTCACATTTACTTCACTTGTTCCTGCTGGGTATATATTCCCCAACCCTGGCCCTGCAACCTTGCAATAGAACCCTATGAACATTATACTATTAATTATACTTTTTTCTGCACCCTCTAGAATGCTTGTTCTGACTGTAGCAAATCAGCTTCCGTTCATGACCTTATCTCCAACTCATCTCATGGACCTCACTGAAACCTGGCTCTCCCCCTCTGACTGTGCTACCTCTGCTTCCCTGTCTAATGGCAGCCTTCAGTTCTCACATACTCTTATAGCTGGTGAGTATAAGAATGGGGGTGTAGGTCTCCTCTCACCTTGATGTACCTTTCAACTTCTCCCATTTGTTCCTTGATTCTCTTTCTCTTTCTATCTGCCCTGTCCACCTGGGTCTCTTCCTGGACATTTTAAGATCTCCATAATTGCATTAATGACCACTGAGGCCTCTAAATTCCTCTCTATGGCCACCTCCCCTGCTCACCAAACCAGCACCATTTTAGACCTTATCTTCTCCAACCTCTGTTAAATTGTTAACCTCACTATCACACCTCTCTTTCTCTCTTATCAACACCCAAAAACTGTATTTTCATCTTGCTCACCACAAAGCCACCCTCATGTGCCACACTCAGACTCTGCAGAAACCTGAAATCCCTTAATCTGCAGCAACTCTACATTGACATCCAATCTCAACTACCACAAATCCTACTATGACATCTACCTGCTACAATTCTACCCTCTCAAATACCCTAGATAAGCTATGTCCAAACAATATAGCAGCATAGATTCTGAAAAAAAATGTATAACACAATAGTCTAACACTATTAAGTAAATAAACCCCCCTCAAGGTAAATTGCACTCACAAGATGCAGGTTTAAACCAGCACATGAGGGTGCCTTTCCCAATGAAGCTGGGCAGACCAAACAGTTCACTCCCACTGGACCTCACCGAAACTGGACCTCTTGGCTCTTCAAAGGACTTCTGCAGAAATATATGTTTTAAACTTCAAAATTTAATTAAAGTGAATATATTTTAAACAGAAATTAACTATTGGAATAAAGATCAGGAAAAAGGTTCAGCGCTGATAAGAAACAGGGAATATAACAACAAGGCAGCACACCTTAAAAAGGGGAATCCCCTCTGAACCCCTTGAAATACAATACAGAAAAAAAGAAGGAATAAGGGTGCGCCTAATACAAGTGGAAATAACAAAATAATAATATAAGAATAGCAGAAATAACAAAAAGTCCGAAAAAGTGTCCAAATATAATATAAAAATTGGAATAACCACGGTACCTAATAGTCCAAATATAAAATGTCCAAATGTGCAAATGGTGGTCCTAGTAGTCCATCAGAAGGGTATGTAGCGTCCCGAATATAAATATGCGGGAAGAACAGAAGAGAGAGAAAAACTCCAATGGTGTAGTATGAAAACAAAATATGGATATTATGTAAATATTAGTGGAACTACTCACAATATTCAGAGCTTAAGTCCAGGAAGACCTACGCCGGCGGAATAATCTGAAAATCAGGGGGGTACTCAACGAGGTCCCCGAGGCGGAGCTGCCGAACTTAATAAGGAGAATGATGAGGGATTTTCTGCCACCGAAACATTGGATACCACTGGCACTTACTCTGCACGCTTCAGGTGACACATGGAGAAACTACTTACCCTCTCCAGGACCTACGAGATGCAGCCGCACTCTTAAGGGAATTGGGACTACCGCAGGACTATCTTCTGAAGCCACAGCCGCAATCCGCTAACAGGCCCTCGCACAACTGGAACCCGAGCAAGGTCACACCATTCACCCCCTCGATGACCCACAGTGGAACTGTATGCTACCGCAACCACGTGAAGCCCTGTGAGGCTCCCTGACCGGGACTGATTGTGATTGGGACGGTTCGCTTATTACTTATTACTAATATCTTATGTTTTATGTTCCTCGTTTATTTGGATTTCCTAAGCCACATCATAATGGGCACCGTATGTCTATTAACTGATATAGTCCACATAAAAACGTATCAATTAAACTGTTAATAGCTCCTAAATGATTCCTCTTCTGCAACTGTCACTAGTCTAATAGTCTAATACTATCCTTACCTTTTTGTGTCATTTTACCCCACTCCCTCTAGCATGTAAGCTCATTGAGCAGGGCCCTCAACCCCTCTGTTCCTGTGTCCAATTTGTCTGGTTACAACTACATGTCTGTTCGTCCACCCATTGTAAAGCGCTCTATAAATATCATAATAATTATAATACTGTCATAACCCCCTCATCTCCCGCCATAGAGCCCCCTTATCTCAGACCGCTGTACATTATATGGACACGAGCAGTGTATAATCTTAACTTTACCATTATAACCATATGGCCTTAAGACAGCAATGCACATAAGGTGCACGCTGCACCCCCATTATAAGCATGATTCAGCCTGACGGATGCTTTATCCACATTAACCCGGTGACCAGTACCCAGCAACTCAGATAGAAAAAGCCCACTCTAGAGCTTTCACCCGCCTACTTTGCCTGCACACTGCGGGGAAACACTTATTATATCCCCATGCACACGGGCCTGCATAAACAGCTGCCTAACCTAACATTAGGCCTAAACAACTTAACACATGGAAGAGGGTCAGAGGACACCCAGTGTCAGATCCTTTAGGTAACATCAAACTCAGAGGGAGGCCCCTAGCCAGCACCAACAGTGATCACAGCACACACTATTTTAGTAACTTTTAAGCCATAAAGAGAGCGAATACCCGCCATATCCAGCAGCACACCCCACCTAGTTCGCAGCTCTCATACTTAACATATGTTATAAACTACACTTAACTGTTTTCTTTTCATTTAATCATATAGCTCTAAAAACGGAACTGTAACTCACATAACAATCATCCTTGACCACACTACACTGACTCAGCTACTTTTCATTCATTAATAAAAACATGCCAGTATATTGAATACCACACTCGGTTACGCATATTGTACGTATTTATACCTCAATACTGCTATTATGGCGTACTGAGGTGGTTTGTTTATTTGATGCATGACAAAAATAAAGAACTATAAATAAAAAGGGTTGAGGAGAGAGTTGGAGTTGTGAAAGTGTGTCAGACAGGTGAAGACAAGTCATTCCAGAAGCTTTGAGGAGAAAGTGAGTCATTAGATGGCTTTTTTAGGATGGGTATGACAGTATGCTATTTATGGGGAGTGGGGACAATGCTATATGGGAAAGAGCAGTTAAGGATATACATTAAATATGGCACAAGACAATGGGAGAGTGATCTGATAAGGTGAGATGGAATGGGATCAAGCAGACAAGTGGTGGGGTGAGAGGAAAGGAGAAGTGAACACTTCCTGTTCAGTAGCTGGGGAGAAGGGATTAAGTTTTGGAAATGCATAGTCCAAGACTGTTTGGGAATAATTATTTCCTTAACTGACTAATCTTGACAGTAAAATAGCATACAAAGTCATCAGCTGAAAGGATAGTATGGGTTAGTCACAGTAGTAGAGAGCTGAAAGCATTAAAAAGATGTTTGGGATTGTAAGAGTATGTACTAATAAGAGAATAAAAGTATTATTGCTTCGCAAGGAAGAGCAGTGTTCAGGTGAATGGGAACATCTTTATAGGTAGTGGGTCACCTTAGGGTGGTTGTAGGCATGTTTGCCTTGAGATGTCTTGGGAAGAAGTGAAGTTAGTGTTGTACGAGTAGTGACATAAGAAAATAGAGATGAATGAGAGTTGAAAACAGACATTAGCTGACAGTTGCTGAAGGTCAAGAGCATTAAGGTTTGTCCTAGGTTGAGGTAGATTAGGCTAAGGATGCTGGATGAGGGGTGGTGATCTGAGAGAGGAAATGGAATATTACAGAGATTAAAGATTGTGCATGCATCAGAAAAAAATAGGTCCAGAGTATTGCCTGCTACATCTGTAATAGCCCAAGGGGGGAAGTAATAGAAAAGTTTTGAGGCAGGAGACGGGGGCCACAAGTTCCACTGGAGGGGTAGACAGTTACATCAGTTTTTGTAAACAATGTTGCATGGGCTAGTTGTTAAGTCTACGGACCAACACCAAATTTGAATATCACATGGTATAAATGTAAAAATGAAAGCATCTTGACAAACCGGAATGCCGAGCTATTCACGATTGAAAAGAACCACGCTATGTATAAACACTATGTAATTTGACAGACATAACGCATTACTGGCAATGTTTACTGTATGCTCTGTAAATGTCAAATGCTTTTCTCAAAAATAAAGTATTCAAAAAAAAAAAAAGAAAAGTTTTGAGGCTACTGAGGTCAAAGATTGGTTAATTGCAATGTTGAAGTCCCCAAGAACTAAAGATGGAATATTACTGATGAGCCCCACATTGACTCCACCATCTACTAATGCTACTGCTTTAAATTTTGCATCCTTCTTCACAGAAAAGATTGGCAACATCCAAAAAGAAATTGACTTGCTTGCTTTTCCCTTCGACTGTCTAACCCTCTACTATTAGTATCTTCCCTCCTGTTTCTGAAGAGGAGTTTTCTGAGATTATTTTTCTTTCTTTGTGCCATATCAAGTGCCCTAGTGATCACATTTTCACACCTTACTCAATTTCTCTCACCTGTGACTATCCTGCATTTGACTTAAGTCTTCAATCTCTCTCCTCTGGCTTTTTTCGTAATGTCCTTCAAGCATATGTTGACCACATCCATACTAAAAAGCCTTCTCTTGACCCAGATGCTTTGCCTAGCATCCTATGTCTCCTTCACTTGACACTGGTTCAGTCAATTAAATTTAGTTATACAATTTACTTAATGTATTTAAAATTATTAAATAAATGTCCTTCAAAAGCAGAAGAAAAACAGCAGAACAAAGTGTAAAATCTGCAAATGTATTTGTTGTGTGAATTAAATCCGGTATTCATAACAGTTAACCACATCCACTAACGAGAAGCAGTACCCTGTGTACTACACCTCTCACTCAAAAAATTTAACAGGACTTAATTAAACCTGTTAGTCATTGGCGATGGTGTGATTGCATATATGAAATTTGTTGTCACCCAGGAAGTGTTTAAATCACTTTTACAAACAGCTTAAGGTCATTTGAGTCAAAATGAGCTATTGCACAATTTTCTAAAATTAAACTTCTACAGCATTTTAAGTTTTTTTTTTTTTTGTTTGTTTTTTTAAAGATCATCGATTAAAAACAGGAGACGTCAAACCTTCCAATGAAAGAATGGATGAAACCATATTCGCTGGAAATTCGATAATTTGAAAATGATATACTTTGCATTAAACAATACAGGCTCACCTGATATGCTTACCCACATGAAGTAAAGTAATTAGACTTCAGATGGCAAATCTTGACACTACAAAGGAAAAGCATAATCTAGAATCAAATTGATGTTAACAGATGTCATTGAATGGACTGATTAGCCAGTGATGGAAAGTCACACCAAGTATAGTTTTCACAGTTGACAGATCAAACTTAAACGTGTCCTTTTATTAAAGAAAGAGTCATTTTCTTCTCAGTTAAACACCATCATCATAAATTATTTTTACATTTGCCTCACTAGTAACATATACACACAAGGTCTGTACTAAAAATCTTTAACTTTTAAATTGTGCATTCGTTATATGCAAAGGAATACTTGGAATACATATCTGAAATATAATTCAAGCACAAAAAGGTAATGAGAAAGTATTTTAATAATTTTTGATACCGTAAGACTTTATAATTTGCTGTGTAAGCTAATTTGATCTTGCACACATTTAATTTTTTATTACATTATTAATTGTAGCTGCCATATGTAGTAATCTTATCAATGTATTTTAATTTCACAAGCTGCATTTTAACTTTTATATCCAAAATATTTTCTAATATTAATTTAAATCAAATTCTACACACACAACAAAAATGTAAATAATTACAGTTAGAAAAATATTTTACAAATACAGAACTACGGCAATGAAGAACAGTACAAATGGAAAAAAATTAACATCAGAATTTAGATACGAATGTGAATGAGTTTTATTTGTGATTGTTTGCATACTAAGTTACCAAACTCAACCTCTTGTGTATCTTTTTATTTCTTTTTATGTACAATTAAATTATTAATACTTTATTGTTTTATATTGGGGGTGTTATCAACAAAACATTTAATTATAGCGCAGAGGCAAAATATTTGCAAACAAATCTCCAATCTTACCCAAATGTTACAGTTCCATCCATTATCCCCAACATATTATATGATGATTACACACCTTATAGTAAAAAAAAAAAAAAAAAAGTCTTAACCTTTGCTGGTGATAACATTTTATCATGTGTTGTATGTTATACCACTGGCCAAACTAGCATCATGACAAGAATAGAGGTATTTAAATAAATGGAATGTGGAATTAACATCATAAAATAATGAGTTCTCCATTATAATTGATGCAGTTAAATATTTTTCTCTATAAGTAAACCTAGAAAATATATAAAAGAACTACAAATAGGTTTAACTACGAGAAAGCACATAAAAAGTAAATAATATGCAATACGTCTGATAGGGGACATACATAAGTACGTAAATGGTAATATGCATACGTTTTGCCTTGGTAATAGTTTTTTTACATTATTAAATAGCATTATAATATGGGTTTAGACACAAATGAGTCTTCTGCCAATTAAAGCCAAGATGGATATATAGGGGTTGAACAGCATCACTTGTCTTCTGATGTGACTAATCTTGACATCAAATAACCTTAACATTCTATTGCGTTCAAATTTGCTTCTAACACACTTCATACAGCTTGTAATTAAATATATAAAATATATATAAAATGCATTTTACAAAATTATTCAAGATGGCAAATGCTTTAATCCCAAATCCACTAACTTGTAAAATAGTTAACTTATATTAAATCCCGGGAAAGAAGCATTTTACATTAGATATTCTCTTTTTTTGTCTTTAGAGAATAATTCACACACGTTAATTTGTGCACATGCACACACACATGCACATATGTCAATGCGTGCACTTGCTTTCCCAAAGTTCTTGTTTCTTTTGGCTGCATAACTGATGATGTAGTCCACTTAACATGTCATCAAACTGATGCCACCATCTGCTTTGGAAACAACACCTTGTGGCATCCCGTGTCTGCAAGAATTCGTCTGGGTTACATTTCTGTCATTTCCGTTTCTTACTCTAGTCTTGCTCATGAGAGAGGATTAATGTTGCACCATTTTCGACTTCTATTACAACCCATGTCAGGAGAGCGTGGTTCTTCGTCAGCTTTAATATTTCCTCGTGAATTTTTAGCAATATGTGCTTTGACATTGTGACCTTTTCAAAGCTCTTTTATTTTGTTTGGCTGGTCATTCACCTTCTTCCCTTTTTATAGCCTCACAAACCTGTGAGAATATTCTGCCAATCAAAATAATGAATTTTACAAGGTCAAAGTACAGTACTATATATTCACGGAATATATGAGGCACTAAAAGCTTTAATGCTTTGTTCTTTTCTTTTCTTTTCTTTTTTTTACTTTACAGATTTGTAACGAAAATTAAAAAAAAAATAGAACAGTGAATCATCTTTCAAGAAAAAAAAATCAAATAGCCCTGTGATTAAACTCTAGCCATATGCAGATACGCAAAGACTTGTTTTTATTTTAGATTGAAGAAAAGTTTCTCCAATTAACATTCTCAGATTTATTTCTCATATACTTTAAAAGCAGAATAGTTGGTGCTCTCTCCTCTCTACTTAATGGCACATAAAGATGGTCCATGGGAAATCAAAGTAGATATACCTCTTCTATGTTCATTGTTAATATCATGTCGAAACAACAAATAGAAATATATGTGACTCCTGCTTTTCGGCATAGTTGTGTTTTTGGTTACTTATACAAGAAATTATCACACTACTTACAAAGGTTTATAACTTAGATATTGAATGACATTTTGAACAGACATTTAAAAAAACAAAAACAAAACATAAGCACATCAATATCAGGAGAATCAAATACACAATACTGATAAAACATAGCCTTGATCTATCCCAAACTAAGGAACTAAGTAAGCACCTCTCTATTTTCCATGACAAAGTAATAACTCACAATTAAGAAATACATACACTGTATATGCATGCTTGTGGGAGATTGTTGGGTGTGTAGAGGAGGTGTAGAGAGCTGTATGTGGGGGTAGGCTGATTTTATGACAACCTTGGATCAGAGTGAGTGAGCAAAATGTTCTTCTGATTTCTCAGCATGTCAGACCCTAAAACTGAAACACAATCAGCTGGTCATTAAATTTGGACATATTTTATCAATATTTTAATATTTTTAATGGCTTTTGTCAAGGAACCCTGAAGTGCCTCTAAATTAAGTCTTTGTCCTGTGGCTAAAGAATCTAATTAAGAATGTGAGCTGTGGATGATGGATACAGAGGTACCAGTAACAATAACTTATTCTTCTGTTGGTCTCCTTCAAAAGTAGCTCTATTTATGGGTCCATTGCATCCATCATATGTGAACTTCAAAGTAGGTGTGAGAGATGCGGCTGGCCACTATGGAGAAAGTTTAAGGGCAGCAGTTCTTGCTCAGCCCTACATAAGCTGAGCCAACTGGCCAATCAAGTTTATAGATAGGGTTTACCAATCTCCACTTGTCCCATATAATACAGTAATGGGGACAACGGACACCCCTGCCTTGTTCCATTGGTTAAGTTAAATGGGGGAGACATGAAGCCTGCCTGTAACACTTGGGCCGAGGGACCTGCATATAAGGCAAAATCTGTTCGAGTACTTGCTGTGGAAACCCATAAGCGAGCAGCGTTTGTTGCAGGAAGGGCCAGCTGAGGCGATCAAAAGCTTATTCAGCAGTGCTAATAAGAGTCTGCCTCCTCTGGCCCCCCTTAAGTGATCCAAAATCAGTGCTAATTTCCTAGTATTATCCATCCTCTGTCTCCCCTGTATAAACCTTGTCTGATCATCTCCAATAAGGGATGGTAATTTGTCTGTGACAATCAAGTAGACTTAACCCATTTAGTTTTTTCAGAAAGGAAGCGCGTCTCAGAAACAGACCTCTTATCACCGCTTTATGCGCTGACCATATTGTAAAATCTGAGACTTCCTCAGTCGCATTTAATTTAAAATATTCTTGTATTCTTAACCCAATATCTTCTGTAAAGACTGCATCTGACAACAAGGAATCGTTCTATCGCCAGGAACCCCGACCTCGAGAATGAGACGCCTCCGAAAGATCTAAATACACTGGGCTATGGTCCAACCAAGTTATCTCCCCTATATTACATTACGTTAATTGTGGTAAAAGTGCTCTATACAAGAGGAAGGCATCTATGTGAGCATATGTGTTATGTACACGTGAATGAAAGGTGTAATCCCTATCTGTCGGGTGTAAAACTCTCCATGCATCATATAAATCATATTGATCTAATAATTTTGTAAACGCTTTAGATAAAGTTTCTGCTCTTCGTTTATTCACACCTTTCGGGGTTGCAGTTGTGTCTAGCCCTGGTAACTGAATACAGTTAAAATCCCCACAAAGTATCAAGTCTCCCTGTCTGTATTTTTCACTTTTACTCAGTAGGGAGCCCAAGAAATTCCGTGGGTAGTCATTGGGAAAATAAGCCGCTACCAATGTCAGTTGCACGCTATTAAACTGACCCACCAAAATAACACATCTCCCTCCTGGGTCCCCATACTGTCGTTGACCTTTAGATTTGGAGCTAGACAAAGAGTGTATCTGTATAGGGAATTGTTTGCTAAAAATAGCTGGGATACAATTTTTCTTGAAATGAGTCTCCTGTATGCATGCTACATCAATAGCATGTTTGGTAAGGTCCCAATAAGCCCTATACAGGGAGTGCAGAATTATTAGGCAAGTTGTATTTTTGAGGATTAATTTTATTATTGAACAACAACCATGTTCTCAATGAACCCAAAAAACTCATTAATATCAAAGCTGAATATTTTTGGAAGTAGTTTTTAGTTTTTTTTTAGTTTTAGCTATGTTAGGGGGATATCTGTGTGTGCAGGTGACTATTACTGTGCATAATTATTAGGCAACTTAACAAAAACAAATATATACCCATTTCAATTATTTATTATTACCAGTGAAACCAATATAACATCTCAACATTCACAAATATACATTTCTGACATTCAAAAACAAAAAAAAACAAATCAGTGACCAATATAGCCACCTTTCTTTGCAAGGACACTCAAAAGCCTGCCATCCATGGATTCTGTCAGTGTTTTGATCTGTTCACCATCAACATTGCGTGCAGCAGCAACCACAACCTCCCAGACACTGTTCAGAGAGGTGTACTGTTTTCCCTCCTTGTAAATCTCACATTTGATGATGGACCACAGGTTCTCAATGGGGTTCAGATCAGGTGAACAAGGAGGCCATGTCATTAGATTTTCTTCTTTTATACCCTTTCTTGCCAGCCACGCTGTGGAGTACTTGGACGCGTGTGATGGAGCATTGTCCTGCATGAAAATCATGTTTTCTTGAAGGATGCAGACTTCTTCCTGTACCACTGCTTGAAGAAGGTGTCTTCCAGGAACTGGCAGTGGGACTGGGAGTTGAGCTTGACTCCATCCTCAACCCGAAAAGGCCCCACAAGCTCATCTTTGATGATACCAGCCCAAACCAGTACTCCACCTCCACCTTGCTGGCGTCTGAGTCGGACTGGAGCTCTCTGCCCTTTACCAATCCAGCCACGGGCCCATCCATCTGGCCCATCAAGACTCACTCTCATTTCATCAGTCCATAAAACCTTAGAAAAATCAGTCTTGAGATATTTCTTGGCCCAGTCTTGACGTTTCAGCTTGTGTGTCTTGTTCAGTGGTGGTCGTCTTTCAGCCTTTCTTACCTTGGCCATGTCTCTGAGTATTGCACACCTTGTGCTTTTGGGCACTCCAGTGATGTTGCAGCTCTGAAATATGGCCAAACTGTTGGCAAGTGGCATCGTGGCAGCTGCACGCTTGACTTTTCTCAGTTCATGGGCAGTTATTTTGCGCCTTGGTTTTTCCACACGCTTCTTGCGACCCTGTTGACTATTTTGAATGAAACGCTTGATTGTTCGATGATCACGCTTCAGAAGCTTTGCAATTTTAAGAGTGCTGCATCCCTCTGCAAGATATCTCACTATTTTTGACTTTTCTGAGCCTGTCAAGTCCTTCTTTTGACCCATTTTGCCAAAGGAAAGGAAGTTGCCTAATAATTATGCACACCTGATATAGGGTGTTGATGTCATTAGACCACACCCTTCTCATTACAGAGATGCACATCACCTAATATGCTTAATTGGTAGTAGGCTTTCGAGCCTATACAGCTTGGAGTAAGACAACATGCATAAAGAGGATGATGTGGTCAAAATACTCATTTGCCTAATAATTCTGCACTCCCTGTATTTCTCCCTACTTAGGAGCCAAAATGCCACGAGTACAACTCGGGTGCATACTATAGGAGTAGTGGAAGTGAGGATCCCCATCACGGTGGGAGCTCACGATGATGGCAACATGGAACGATATGATGCTAAAAAAAAAAATAGAATAGAGCATAAGGAGCATTATCTAGCCTTAAGTATGGCCCTTCAGGCCTCCCTGACACCCATATTTACATATCTAGATGTAAAACAAAAAACAATAAACCCAATAATTATAAAGAGGGAATATCGCCCTTCTACTTAATCCGGGAAGGAGAACTTACCATTAAACATTTAAACTATAAACACAAATTATTTACCATGTCAGAGAATAAAATTTTACAAAATGTATATAATTTAAAGCTTTGCAACTGTATATACTGGCAACCTATCTTTACCCTGGAGGAATATCTAGCTTTATTTATAGACCTTCCGCTCTCCATAACTCCAATATTTATATATCTGCATGTGTAACAAAAAAACAATAGAACCCATTGGCTATAGGGCAAGAATATCTCCCTTTTATCAGGCTTAAGAGGCTTCCTATTACAATGTTTAAATCATAATCCCAATTTCATACCGCATTAGAAACAAAAACAAAAAAATTTTTTACCCGCTTTGTTTGATTTAAAGAATGACTCATTGCCCTCTAGGGTACATTACTTTAATAAACTAACAAAGGACCTGTGAGATATCAGTTTCGAATTCTAGTAAATGCAATATTAATATATCACAATCAACTATAGTTTTACCAAGACTCCCTTTTAAGGTCCTGTTTACTAGCACAAGCTTCTAAAAATTTAAATTAAGCTAATTAAATTACCAGAATTCTATACATCCTGCACAAATGCATGTACAGACTGTGGTTTTTTTTTTTTTTCTTTCCTTTTTTTTTCTTTTCTTTCCCTTTTACATCCCTTATAACCTTAAAGTTGTCCATAACTATGAAAAATAACAAGGTAGCAACTCCAATATGCCCCAGAATAAATTTCCCTTTTTTTTTCTTCTTTTTTCTTTCTTCCCTTTCCCTCCAATTTTTCTAACATTTTTAGGGTTTTGTTGAAGTTTTCCCTACTATCTTCCATTTTGTTTGTATGTTTGTAGAGTGGGAACTTTGACTAACATTTGTTACTTGTTCAATATGCTCAATCCCCCATTCTTTTAAAATAGCCAAGCCACAGTCATATATTACTGTCAATTTCCAATTTTTCCAAACTAAAATTTTTGTTGGGAAACCCCAGCGGTAGGGTATTTTATTGTCTCGTAATACTTTGGCGATTGCAGCAAATTCCCGCCTCCTTGCCATAGTAAGAGGAGTTACGTCCGTATAAACAGTTAATGCTTCATACGGGGAAGGCAGAACTGGAGTCTTAAGGATTGCTGTAAATAAAGCTTCCTTGGCAATATATTGATTAAAGCACACAATGGTGTCACGTGGTATGTCTGCTGCAAGCCTTGTGGGTCTCGGTAATCTATGTACTCTCTGTATTCCCCATATATTTTTATCCATAGAAGGAGCCAAGGTAGAACATAATGTTGTGATGTATTCTTCCAAATTATCAGCCAAAATTGCTTTGGGCACACCTCTAAATCTGGCATTGTTTCTGCGAGACCTATCTTCAAGGTCTGCAACTTTATGCCATAATTTCTTGTTTTCTTCCTCCAATCTACTAATTTTCTCAAAGTGTTTGAAAGTGCCACCGTCAGAGAGCCGCTCACAGTCCGCTCACAGTCCTGTTATAGGTACTATGACGGTACCGTCTTCGCTTATCCCACACTCGTGCAGGTAGGAGATAGCAGCCGGCAGCAACAAGTAGCTCAGCAGCTCAAGCAGCAGCTCTAGATGTCAGTAGCCCAGAAGCTCCGTAGCGCAGTAGCTCCGTAGCGCAGTAGCTCAGTAGCACGAAAACCTCTCCAAACTATTAGATTGAACTAGCAGGTTCAATCTGGGAAATCGGGGAATTCCGAAGATGGTTCAAGAGAGGTGAATCAGGGAAAGAAAAAATGCCCTAAGCTCTTAAGCCTTGCTCCGTTCCATTACTCAACCTAGCTCACGGCATTCATGTCAATACGCCATTACTCCTCCATAAGCCAATTTGATGGTGTCCGTTGACCACCTTGCCAGAGTGGGTCTAGATGCTCCCATACCTTTCTTTTTTCCTGTGAAAATTAATAAACAGGTGATCCGAGGACCTAAATTCTTCTGAACGGGATAAGTAAATCAGAAGTGCTCTGCTCACATCCAGGTTATGCCTCTTCTGGAAAATAGAGACAGAATTCTTAATGATACATCTTCAAGTGGTTCATATGGAGCTTCACATAAGGACTGTAACACCATAGATAAATCCCAGGAAGGGAAATGAAATTTTCGAGGAGGTCTTAGTAGAAGAATGGGCTTGAAAAAAATGCCTAATTAGTAGACACGATGCAAACTCTTGGAGAAAAAAATGGCTGAGTGCCGCAATATGAACCTTTAAAGTAGAGACACTCAGCTTAATTTCAAAGCCTTCTTGCAGAAACTGAAGAATCGTCTTGACAGAGGGACGGCAATGAAAGCAATTATTCCAAATGCCGAACACACCAGTGTAGGAATTTGTTCCGAATGTTTAAATAGACTAAAGATGTAGAAGTTCTTGTGGAGTTAAGAATTGTATGAAAGAGGTTATCTGGAATGTCCTGTTTTTTTAAGATTAACCTTGTAACAGCCAGGCCTTCAATTTGAATGTGCGAATTGTTTTCACTGGAAGAACTACATTTTCCAGGAGTTGATTTGAGAATGAAAGCTCCCAGTAGTCCAGTGCCATCAGTCGCAATCCCGAGAACCAGCTCCAGTTTGGCCAGTATGGGAGGATAGTGATCACTCAAGCTTGGTCTGCTTTGATCTTCTGTAAAGTTCTCAGAAACATAGGGATAGGAGGAAAAAGGTATCCAGGCTGAAACACCAGGAGATCGACATGCTGTCCAGAACTTGTGGGTTGTCCTGCCTGAACAGTAAAGCAAACCTCTGCATTTTCTTGTTCCTTCTCCTTGCCATTAAATCTATTACCGGAAGACCGAATCTTTTTACTATTTCCGAGAAGACTTGAGGGTGTAGAGATCAATTCGTTTGTGACCATTTGTTCCTGCGGAGGTCTGCTACTACTTTTGGTTCGCCTTTTATGTGTACTGCTGAAATAGATTCCAGGTGTGCCTGGGACCATATCATAATCTCGCCACAAAGAATGTGTAGGCCTCTGATTCTTGTACCTCCCTGACGCTTGATATATGCTGGCATTGTGCTGTTGTCCAGCTGTATCTTTACTGCCTTGTTCAGAATCAAATGTTTGAAATGTACTAGGGCATACCAGACTGCTTTGAGCTCTTTGTAATTGGAAGAGTGTTTTATTTCTTCCATATTCCACAACCGTTGACGGAAATGTGAAACATGATGTGCTCCCCATCCTATCTTTGATGCGTCCGTTGTAATAATTACACACTCTCTTTGCTGTAAAGGAAATCCCATTGACAGGAATTTCGACTGTTTCCACCAAAACAACTGTTCTCGAGTTGACATTGAAAGGCTGAACTTCGAATCTAGATCTTCGTTCCTTTTTGACCAATGAACTATTTCCCATTGAAGTGGATGTATTGCCGATCTGGCCCATCTGACGGCTGGAATTGTGGACATCAAAGTACCCAGATCACTCATTGCTTGCCTTATGGTGTAATCTTCTTCTTCTTGAAGAAACAAAATTTCCTCCTCCATCTTTTGCCTTTTTTTCAGAGGGAGGTGAAGAGAAAATCTCTTGGCATCTATGATGAAACCCAGAAATTGGATTCTTTGGGTTGGAAAGAGCTGGGATTTTTGTGCATTGATGATCCAACCATAATTTCTGAGCATGCGCATCATTGTTTGAAGATCCTTTTTCAGATTACTTCTTGAGTCGGCTGTGATAAACCAGTCATCCAGGTATGGGATTAATGAAACACCCATTCCCTTAATCTTAGAGTTAAATACGTAAGGAGTTTTGTAAAAATTCTTGGGGCCGATGTGAGCCCGAAGGGAAGGGCCTTGAATTGGAAATGATGAATTCTGGAACCCGAGTTAACTGCAAGCCTTAGATACTTCCTTATTGTTACTGCCATGGGAACATGAAGATGGGCGTTTTAGGTCTAAAGTTGCCCTAAAATTTCCTTTGTTCAATAAATGGGGGATAGAGTGAATCGTGTCCATCTAGAATTTCTGGTATGGAATATATTTGTTGACATTTTTTAGATCCAGAATAGGTCTGACCAACTGATCTGGTTTTAGGGACAGGAAGAATCTGGAATAAACCCCTTTTCCTTCCTGTTGTCTTGGCACTCTTTCAATCACACCCTTTCTTAACAGTGTCACTGCTTCTGACCATAGAGCTTCCTTCTTCCTTTGAGATGGGTAAGATCACAGAAGAAAACAAGGTTTTTGAGATCTTTATTTTGTAGCTTTCTCTTATGACCCCCAGAATCCATGGGTTGATTCTTCCCATGCCTTGTAAAAAAGTTGTAGTCGTCCACTTTGGCATCAGAACCTCTTTTTTTTGTCTTGTTTATTAGTGTTTCTGTCTTGAAACTTGTAGTCTCTTGTTGGCCTCTGAAAAAGATAATTCCTATCAAACTTCCCAGATCATCTAGGCTTGTATTTGAATCTTTTATAATCTGGCATATATCTATTTTCCTGAGGTAAAGCCTTTTTCGTGTCGGACATTTGCTTAATCATTTCTTCTAGTTGGGAACTAAATCATTTTCCACTTTCTAGAGGTAGTTCACATAAAGAAGCCTTCGATGCCGTATCAGCGGACCATGAACACAGCCATAAAGCCCTTTTGGCTACTGAAGCAAGTCCCATTGAACATGCTGACAATTATAGGCCTTCCTCAGATAAATCTTGCATAAAATCATTAGCCAACCTTATGTCATGTAAAAGTTGAGAAATTTATTTTTCCAATCCTTCCATCAGGCAGCTCTCAATTTCTTGCAGCCAAACTTTTTGTGCTCTCGTGACAGATACTCCCACAATTGCAGCTTTACTTTGAAATCCTGCTGTTTGGAAGATTCTTCTGCAGGATGTCTTTGCTCTTCTGTCAATTGGATTTTTAAGGCCAGATACCTCACTGATGGGTAGTGAAGTCTTTTTGGACAGTTGTGCCACTTGCGTATCTACCTTCAGTAAATCTTCTCAACTTAAACCTTCATGAAGTCTCATAAGCTCCTTAAAATGTTTGGAAATGAATGCCCTTTTCTCAGGATTCTTCCATTATCTATGTACGAATTCTAATAACTTAATCATCTTTTTTGTAGAATCATCCTCCGATAACACTGCCGTTACCTCCTTAAGGTATCTTTTCAGGTGTTCATAAGAAGGCATCTTCTCTGTAGCCAGGACGCAGAGTGGGGCACTATCGGCCAGATCCCCCAGACAGCAACCTGTGCGCCTCACCAGACTTTAAGTTCTGTCAGCGTGTCCATCCCGAATGGGACAAGAAACAATACTGATGGTCCTGGGGTAAGTCCAGGGTTTTAAAGTGGAAGTAGGAAGGACTATTTTAATTCTTTATTTACTAATTTACAGTGAGCTTGTCCATCAGAAGGCTACAAAACCCACTGGTACTGTTGGGGAAAAATGTGTTGCCACATAGTACGGTAAAACATATCATTTACTAAAATCAATTTTAAACACAGCATCAAAAAGACAAATTCCCTTCAGCAAGCCAGCCAGCATTTTAGGTGATAATCAATGTGCTTTGTATTGACAAATTACATTTTCAATATATTTTAAATCAAACAGGATCCACCACATCCCTCCTTCACAGGTGATATCTAGATTGATAAAGGAAAACTTAACTAATGTCAGACCAGAGTTAATGATCACTCCCCACAAGGAAAGTCAGCTGCTACCATGACAGGACCAACATTACATCCAATGTAATCATAAATCGACAATAAAATACATCATATTATCAAAGAGAAACTAAACAGAAGACCACAATAATAGAGTACCTACTAAAAAGATAAAATGCTCATGTTGGGACATAAACATGTAGTAGCATTTGTAAATTATCATTTAAAAATCAGTCATTCATAACAGAAAGTAAAGATTTGGGGGGTCTAAGAATAAGACAAAATATTATTCTTCAATGATAAAACCTAAAATAAATGGAAAATATAAAGTAAGAAGATGGAAAAGCAGAGTCAATGTATTCAAAGTCACAACTCTACTAGCAGAGTAACAAACGAAACATGTGACTCATGATTTCTGTGGTTTGATGTTTGTTTTTCTTATTAATTGTAGCATGGGTTAGGTAGTTAGCAATCAAACTGAGTAAAATAATTCCAATATATTTTCTTCCAGGAGGAAAAATATGACATTTGTATTGGTTTGAGAATGGTACATCTACTTTTAATATGTTAAGTGAATAAAGAAACATGAAAGTTTCCAGGTAGGAAAAAAATTAAGTGAAATGTTTGGTCTATTCTATACACATCTGCCGCCAGATACTGTTCGCAAGCAGATGTAGGCTAGTTGGCAATAGGCAGGAGTGGGCGACCACAACATGTGTTTTCTGTTCTTTATGACATGTCAAACAAACGGATAAAAAAAGAACTTAAAAAAAGAACTTGCCTGGGGTCATTGAACATTTGCGACAATAATGTTAGCTGTTATTAGTGCAAATAAAGAACTATATTGTAGAAAAGTTCAAAAGGCAAAACATACAAGGCATCTTTCTTTAACATTCTCATTATGTATCAAATATTCCTATTTTGTTTGTGCCCACAACTGGCATATTATACATTTTATTAATTAAACAATTACAATAAGATTCAATGTTCGCATAATACGGTTTATTAATTAAAAGTAGAAAACAAAATCAAAAGTCAATGGATTTCCCAAACTGCAACAAGAGGACACGTAAGCTAAACGTACTTTGAAGGAGTGAAGGAATACAAAGAACGCCAATAAGATCATAATGTTAGACAGCAGAAAGAGTCCAATAGGTTATTTTTGGTGTTTTAGTCTCTATAACCTATGTGACATAATGTGAAGGGATACAAGCCACAAATTCTAAGGGTTGCTATGTTTTGGCCATGCTCACCATAACTGTGACTGTCTTTCATAAAACCATGTCGATTCCTCCAAATTATATTTTTGTTCAAAATTAATATTTGATTTGTAGGTAATAAATTATTGTAATTGTGAAAAGGAGGTGTTCCCTAGAGCACTACTATGAACTTACACTGTCCAACAGTCAGTGCTCTGCTTTAATGGTCGATGCTTAAAACTGGAATATAAGTATCTTTTATTTCACCTATGAAAATTAAGAAACAATCAAGAAGGTTAAGCTTTGATAGATAGATGAATTTCAAGAATCTTAAAAGAAAACAAATGTTGTGTCATCAGCATAGATGGTACTGAATCAAAAGCAACCAAGAGAGGCAGTACAAAGGGACCAAAAAGGGATGGGGAAACATGTGAGCTTTTACGGAATGCTAATAGAGAACCACTATTTCGTACATCTTCTCTCCTATAGAGATAGTCATGAAATCTTCCAGTAAGGTCATCTCTCGGTATGCAGTGCCGGGGCATTTGTTGATAGACCTTCCCACACACTTTGTGTGTGTAAGTGGAATGCCCAGCACAGTTTAGCCTAAATTCAAAGAACTAATGGCTCTGTGTTCAGCATCGTGCATCTAAATCAGGCTTCCCCAAACTCCGGCCCTCCAGATGTTGTTGAACTACAACTCCCATGATTCTCAGCCTATTTCATTCATAGAATCATGGGAGTTGTAGTTCAGCAACATCTGAAGGGCCAGAGTTTGGGTATGCATGATCTATATAATAGGTGGTGGGTCTTGGGCATGAAGAGGTTAATCGTTGTGTGTGTGTGTGTGTGTGTGTGTGTGTGTGTCTGTGTGCGTGTATCCATTTGTATTGTATAGAGAAGCAATGTGGAGCAATATCTGAATGTCATGCTAATGTGATGATACACTGCTCAAAAAAAAATAAAGGGAACACAAAAATAACACATCTGAATGAATTAAATATTCGTCTGAAATACTTTGTTATTTACATAGTTGAATGTGCTGACAACAAAATCACACAAAAATGTAAAAAATGGAAATCAAACTTTTCAACCCATAGAGGTCTGGATTTGGAGTCACACACAAAATTAAAGTGGAAAAACACACTACAGGCTGATCCAACTTTGATGTAATGAGGCTCAGTAGTGTGTGTGACCTCCACGTGCCTGTATGACCTCCCTACAATGCCTGTGCATGCTCCTGATGAGGTGGCGGATGGTCTCCTGAGGGATCTCCTCCCAGACCTGGACTAAAGCATCTTCCAACTCCTGGACAGTCTGTGGTGCAACGTGACCTTGGTGGATGGAGCGAGACATGATGTCCCAGATGTGATCAATTGGATTCAGGTCTGGGGAACGGGCGGGCCAGTCCATAGCATCAATGCCTTCCTCTTGCAGGAACTGCTGACACACTCCAGCCACATGAGGTCTAGCATTGTCTCGCATAAGGAGGAACCCAGGGCCAACCGCACCAGCATATGGTCTCACAAGGGGTCTGAGGATCTCATCTCGGTACCTAATGGCAGTCAGGCTACCTCTGGCAAGCACATGGAGGGCTGTGTGGCCCCCCCAAAGAAATGCCACCCCACACCATTACTGACCCACTGCCAAACCGGTCATGCCGTAGGATGTTTCAGGCAGCAGAACGTTCCCCACGGCGTCTCCAGACTCTGTCACATCTGTCACATGCTCAGTGTGAACCTGCTTTCATCTGTGAAGAGCACAGGGCGCCAGTGGCGAATTTGCCAATGTTGGTGTTCTCTGGCAAATGCCAAACGTCCTGCACGGTGTTGGGCTGTAAGCAAAACCCACACCTGTGGACGTCGGGCCCTCATACCACCCTCATGGAGTTTGTTTCTGACCGTTTGAGCAGACACATGCACATTTGTGGCCTGCAGGAGGTCATTTTGCAGGGTTCTGGCAGTGCTCCTCCTGTTCCTCCTTGGACAAAGGCAGAGCTGGCGGCCCTGCTGCTGAGTTGTTGCCCTCCTACGGCCTCCTCCATGTCTCCTGATGTACTGGCCTGTCTCCTGGTAGCGCCTCCATGCTCTAGACACTACGCTGACAGACACAGCAAACTTTCTTGCCACAGCCCGCATTGATGTGCCACCACTAGAGTGAAAGCACCGCCAGCATTCAAAAGTGACCAAAACATCAGCCAGGAAGCATAGGAACTGAGAAGTGGTCTGTGGTCACCACCTGCAGAACCATTCCTTTATTGGGGGTGTGGGGCAAAGCAGGGGCGTACCTGGAGCATTTGGCACCCGGGGCGGATCCTATACATGTATAAGTGTGTTTCTGTGTGTGTTTGTATAGTGAATGCAGTGTGTGTGCTTGTATAGTGGATAATGGTGTGAGGGAAGGGGTGATGGTGAGAGGGGGGTGGGTGATGGTGTGGGGGGGTGAAGTGAGAGAGAGATCAGGAGGGGGTGAGGATGAGAGGGAGGATTGTGAGGGGAGGAGGGATTGTGAGGGGGGATTGTGAGAGTGGAGGGGGGGATGAGGGGAGAGGAGGGGGGTGATTGTGAGGGGTGGGTAATGGTGTGGGGGTGAAGTGAGAGGGAGCTCAGGAGAGGGGGTGAGGATGAGATGGAGGGGTAATTGTTAGAGGAGGGGTGATAGTGGGGGGATTGTGAGAGGGAGGGAGGTGATTGTGAGGGGTGATTGTGAGAGGGGGTGACTGTGAGGGAGGCAGTGATTGTGATAGGAGGGTGATTACGAGAGGGAGGGGTTGTGAGGGGGTGATTGTGAAGGGTGATTGTGAGAGGGAGGAGGGGGGTGATGAGGAGAGGGAGGGGGGGTGATGTGATGCAGGGGGGACTAAAAAATTACCTTAAATCCCTGTTGGTCCAGTGGGGGCTGCCTGGTGGTCCCGTGGGCTCCCTGGTGGTCCGGTGGCCATCATTTCCGGTCTGCAGCTCCGCAGACCATGGATCTCGTGAGACCCAATCAGAGTGTTGCCGTGGTAACCTGCGGCAACGCTCTGATTGGGCAGTGCTCGCGAGACACATGGTCTGCAGCTCTGCACACTACGGAGCTGCAGACCGGTCTCGCTGATGGGCGCAGGAGGGGCATTGCAGTCTGCCCTGGGCCCCCCCCTAGTGAGTGGCACCCGGGGTGGACCACCCCCCCCGCCCTTAGTACGTCACTGGGGCAAAGTGACATTAATGGGAATGTGGCAATACTATGGGAATGTGGCATGATATGCCATTTGTACATACTGAAAAGCCAAAATAATTTACAAAGAAAAATGTCTTCTATAGTCTGCATGAATGATTCTATTCATTGGAATTTTAATAACTTTTCATATATACATCTTCCTGGTTTCCTTGAAAAGTAAAATTTTCACTGCTGCATAAATTGATACCAAAGGGGTGAGCTAAAGTTACTTATCACGAATTGTGATACAGGCAGGAGGGATTTCTCACTGGAAGTAGAATTACATTGTGATTTGGCCAGAAAAAAAAAAACACAATAAGATTTAAGAAAAAGGAAAAAGTAGCATTCATTTTAAAATGTGACATAAAAAGTAAAAAAAAAAAAAGTAAAACTACATTTACCCTCATGAAGCCCAAGCCAAAAACATGTAAGTCCTCATATGAATTACATGCATTTTTTAGATAGTGAATGTAGTTTTCACAACTGCCTGACAGTTCCCTCTACTGTACTGCGCTAGTTTAGTTCAATTAGTGTATTTATTTTACACTTTCCAGTCATAATACTTTGTACAACTAATGCTTTTCAGCACTGTACTTCGAGAACTGTTTGTACATATTCCTGGTAATGTTAAAGGCTTACACAAAACAAACTCTCCGATGAAATCATGAGGTAATCGCAACAAAAGGGACACATTAGCAAGAGTAATAGCATGTCAGACGTTCTCCAAGGTTTAAGGGTTTTCAGTTTACATGAATGTCAGACGTGATTCCATTCAGACACAAACTAAGGGCATAATGTGTGTTGATGGTAGAGGAGGGCAACAGAAGTGACAAAATCTTTCCTTTTAGAAGTTCTTGTTGCTCTCTTGTTGTGGAGTTGATTTTATTGTCATTGGAAACTAAGAAAATATTAGAAGGATATGTTGTATATCAACGTCTCTGTCAATCTCCTGAAAATGAGTCCAAACCAAATTGGTTTAGTAAGTAAGCCTAGTACATTTACCAATGAAGTATAGCTTTACTGTTAATTTGGTATATTGAATATTATGGATAAGAGTCACATAATTGATGAAATCATTAATGGCATTCCAATTTAATAATACAATATAATATGAACTTGGTCAAAATTTGTGTAAAAACTCTGTTACAAACTGCCTTTTGTAACTGGTATTTTATGTGACAAATTGCTCTGCTCCCCTGGGTGGGTAGGAGACGGCAAGACCCCAACCAAGCTATGGCGGTTCGTAGGGTCTGGCGGAGCGCTTGGAGCCCTCTGGAAGCGCTAGGAGCATCCAGTAACGGAGGTACCCAGTCGGGGTGCCAGGCGGTCTGTTACAAACTCATGTACACAAATTGAATGTGAGAATTATATTAAACAAAACGGTTACTTCTTAGATACCATCTTGATTTTAAAGGGTCAGTCCATACTGGAAATTACCCATACAGACAGGGAAGAGGCTCAACCAATAAGAAGCCTCTAATGTTCTTATATATATACATATATAGTATATATAGTATATATAGTATATATAGTTCAGCCCCTCCCAGAGGCAGCAGTTCCATGTATCACATAGGGTGAGTGGAATGTCCAAATACACAGGCCATTGCTTAGACTCTTCGCACAAAGTGAACATAATCTGGACAAAATGGGCTGCTAAAGAGGAAATATAACTTTCTAAACTTTTACATCAGAGGGAGAAAGGACAGTCTTAGTGTTGTAGGGATTTTATTCATATCACCCCATTAGAACAACCATGTGGAGAGTAAGAGAGAAGAGTGTGCGACTTTGACGTGTATATTGTCTAAACAAAGTTCCATGTTATAGTTCCAGCCATAATAAACCAATTTTAAACAAAGGTTAAGCACTTTATACTGCTACGTACCTGTTTTGCTCACTGAAATAATATACAAATCCTTTAATATATATATAATAAAATAATTTAAAATAATTTAAAATAATTTAAAAAGAGATGGCATTAGGAAAGAGCCCTAGCATATCTTCCATTAGCACAGCAACAAGTTGTTGCATTTTTCTTGTAATATTTTATATTTTTATTTTATTAATTTAAATAGATTTAAATAGAGTAGACTGATGTATTCGTATCAATAAAGCAATTGATAGGTACTGTATGACCTACTCAATGAAACCCATGCTAAGTACATAACAAAAATTTCATTAAAATGGAGGTCAACTACGTTGTGAAATTTCCCATTTATATCTGTTACTATTATTATTAAAAAATATATATATTTGTGAGAGTTTGAATAATTGTTGTATTACATAACAACGTAGGTTAAAAAAGACCCCAAGGGATTATGATTCACCAAACATACCTCTATTGCTAATAATAAAGTACTGAACTTTTGATAGTCTGCCAAGAAACTAGCCTTTTGGAAATGAATCTGACTTTTTTAAAGGTTAAATTTAAATTGTAAATTTAGATACTTTCATAGTCTGTCCATTCACAATCTACAGTTTGTGGCAAAAGTATTTAAACCCTTGGACATGATAACATTCAGTACTGTTACCACCTGGAATTAAAGTAATAATCCAAACATTTAAAGCTCTTCCACTCTTCTGCAATGCAGCTTTTTGAGAAGTTTGTCATTGGACAGCCGTACAAAATGTAGACCTGCAGACACAGCGATGGACCACAATAGAATCTTGACCGAGATCAACGTTGGTGTCAATGCAAATCTCATTTTGAACTGTAATTATAGGCTATGAATTTGGTTATATTCATTGTCACAACATTGAGAATGTTTGGGATCTATCAGAACACTGTGGAACTTCTTTCCTAAATTTAGATTATATGAGGCTCAAAATATTAATTTTATTTGTAAATAAAATCCCATCCTAATAGTGCTTATATAAAGTATTTTGTTTCAGTATAGTTACTGCAGACTGCTCAGATTACGGAGAGGCAAAAAGAGGATATTACATTTATATTAAATGCATGTATAAAAAAGGTTACAACAAGCATGTCAAACTTGCAGCCCACAATGAATATCTTTGCGGCCCACCTGCCCTGGAGCTGCTTTGTGTTGTGGCTGACCAGTGGCAAGACCTCCTGTCTGCCCTGCCACAGCTAACCACATGCTCCGGCAGCCGCAAGAGCACTAAGCATTAGTCCACGACAGCCGCCAAATAAGCGCATCCAGCGTGTGAAGTCAAATCCGGCAGCAGAGCTACAGTGCGCAATGTCAATAACTGTCTATAAAGCAGGCCAGTCACTCCCCCTTCCCTCCTGCTCACATTGCCAGAGGAGTGTCTGGCCTGCTTGAACAGAGAAGACCAGGGCTCCTAAGGTAGGTTCATCCTGAGGTAGGGGAAGAGGGGCAGTGGGAAAGGGCAGTGTATTAAATTGGGGGAGGGAGGGAAGCAGTGTATTAAATTAGAGTGGTGGGAGTGGGGGCAGTGTATTCAATTAGAGTGAAGGGAGGGGGGCAATGTATTAAATTAGGGGAAGGGGTCAGTGTATTAGAGTGGGGAGTCCACGGGAGGCTGTGTATTAGATTGGGGGGCAATGTTTTAGATTGGGGCAGTGTAATAGTTTGGGGGAACAGTGTATTGGATTGCAGGGCAGTGTATTAGAGTAGGGTGGACGGAGCAGTGTATAAGAGTGGAGGGAGGTTAGGCAGTGTAATTTGTGGGCAGTGTATTGGATTTGTGGGCAGTGTATTAGATGGGAAGCAGTGTATTAGAATGGGTCTGCATGGAGGAACTGAACGATCCCCATGGAGATGCTAATTGTCCGTGCAGCGTTTTACCACACATTCACAATGGCCTCCCAATATTTTCCTATGGGAAAGCATTGGATTGACTGAGATCATCAAATTTGATGACCTCAGCCAAAGTGAAGAACACACTCATAGGACTTAAAAATCAACAAGATAACATAATTTGTTTTTACAGCTATGGAACAGCATACATTAAATATTTAAGTCCCATTACCAAACTTTTCTTAATATATCAAGGTAGTTGGACTGAAACATTGGTTATCTGCAAATGCACGTCTCCTTAAAATAAAGTTGCTCTTTTGGTTACTTTGAAGCTCTACGAGTTGAGGACATCCAATACCAGGTGACATTTTTTATACTGTACTTTTCAAAAGAAACCTACGTTTATATGAAAACTGAAGTTTTTGTTTTTTAGCGGCCCACGTAAACTTAAACCTTGTTTATTTGGCCCGTCTTAGCCTTTGAGTTTGACATGCCTGGGTTACAATAATATTTGCATGAGTTCAGCTCACAGTGTTATATTACCAATGCATATGGATAGGATGACATCTAGTGGTAAGGATAAAGGGACCTTCTTTCTATTGCCATGAAAAGAAAAGAAAGATGATGAAGTACACATATTGTATAAAGAAGTCATATATGATGTACAAGTTAGAGTTTCTACTGCCAACAAATAATTGTACTGGAGTGGTTTATAGTTATGAGGAGGGAGAATGTATTGCATTGTATCTTTAAAGTAACCACTAAAGTAACCACTTTGTTATGTGTTACTAATATGTATTGATTTAATGTCTATGTTCTATTTGTATGTTACATCTTTGCCCAGGTAGAACTATTGGAAAGTGGAATGCTCAAAGAGAGCTCTGACAAGGTTACATTTAAACGTATGCCCAGTGAAACGCATAACGATAGTGGAACACATATGGAATGCATCACGTAAACAAAACTTCCCCTCCGAAGGATGAGCTAGAACTGAATCTGAGTTATGCGGTCTGCAGGTGGACATGAATGCATGGATTGACAGATCGTCAGATGGGGTGAGTGTCTAGAGAGTTGTTATAGACATTTATGTATAGTGAGACTGAGTTATTGTTGTAATTTACCCCTGAGGAAGTTTGAGCGCACCAGACAAAACGCGTAGGGTTGTGGCTATTTTTTTAACAATTTATTCATCAGTCATATCCACTTGAAGAGGAGTTTACTTACCAGTCCATCTTCAGGATTAAATATGCTATGGGAGCCTGGACTTTGGTGTTAACTCTTCATAGTGGTGATATACTTGTTTTAACTTCATACTTTGTAAGTGCAATACTTTATTAAAATTTTGGTATTTTTGAATATACACAATGCGTTTTTGTTTTTGTCTTATTTTTTAATTAACATTTTTTTGGGAGACAAAAGAAGAGTTAACATTGTTGATATGCCTCTAATCAATGACAACTTTGTGAGTGTAATAGTTGTGTACAGATGTTGTGTACAGATAATACTGCTCTATATATGTATACTCTGTAGATTTTGTGTTTATTTGTTGCCTTGGTGAAGTTGTTTGTTTTTTTGTCTATTGATACCGTATTAAAATGGTAATTTTGTTTCTTTTAATTCTTTTTCACTGGTTCGTTGGTGTTAAAATTCATTTCACCCAACAGAACAAGACACGTCCAATTTGAATCCTTACTATGTATATAACTGTTTGTGTATATGTGTAAATATATGTTTATAGCATAACAATGTGTAGCTCCTCCCTATCCTCAATTAGACAGGAACCTAATTAAAAGAAAAAGTATAAATACCCTCTCCTATCCCTCCCACTCTGTCTTCTTGTTCCTGTCTTATCCATTTCTGAGCTAAAAATGTTTTCTGTCAATCACAGCTTCACCTGTTATAACTATCCTGAAACATATCTGCTCTCAGAGACACCTTAACAAGTGCAATGACACAAATGATTTAAGATTTAGGATATTTCTTATGGATGTTAATGCTATTATATAGTAATGTACTACAGTATAAATTAGCTGGCCAATAAATTGTCCTGGTAGTTATTAAACAAGCTGTGTAAGGTAGCTTAGTACCAGTTTGGGGGTTATAAGTTTCCCTTTCCCTGTCTAAATTGCGGAAAAAATATTAATATAAAATAAAACTCTCCAGGATATAATGTAGAGTACCAAACGTCCCCTATGACAGTAGCAGAACTACCAGGGTTGCTGCAGTTGCTATTGTGAGAAAGGGCTTTTTTGCACCAGGGCTCAACGCTTCCTAGTTCTGCTCTATGAAGCAAGGGGGAGCCAGTAACCCTCATACGAGAGACTATTGTCAGTATAACTGTGTATTGGGCTTGTGAAAGATCATTTATTAGTACTCTACACAAAAAGGAGACACTTTACACTATGGACATAGAATGAGGCTGATAGTGTCACCAAATTACTCTGGGATAAATTTATCTTAAATCAATCATTATGAACTCTGATTAAAAATAGGTAAGAATCCAAAAAAAAAACACTAAATGTCCAAGTTTGAATCACATTTGTTCAATGCTTTGTAGCAATTTTTAAATTGGTTATCACTTCAAGTTACGTCAAGTTGTTACAGATTTGCAAAACGTTTGAGATCTCTTTCTTTTTCAAGCTTTTACCCTCTATAATCAACGAGGAATACAAATGGAAATACTTAACAACAACTTGATCAATGTGGTCCTCGTTGATTAACTTTCTTTAAAGACGAGCAGAACATAACATATGTGTTCTCTATTTTTCATCAGAAACTACAAAGACGATGAAAAGATGTTAGCAGTGCTCGACATATTGTTACCATACTGCTGATAATGTAGCTGAAAGTCTGCCAAAAGATACAGATAATTGTCCAAAAGATTTATGATAATGTTCACAGTTACACAACAAGAAGAGAAATACTATGACTTATGTGGCTTGTTGGAGTTTCGCAGTAACTGATCCATCAGATCCACACTTTCTTATCTCTGGTGCTTGTCATACAAATTTAGTTACAGAATAGTTTTTTGAATTTTGGAATTTTGTTGTGTTTTTTCCCCCTCTTATATTGAATTGTAGAATAACTATTCTTTACTGAAGAAAAATAACTTAAAAGCAGTAATCAGAAAATGTGTTTTTATGGAGATCCATCCAACTTGCTGTCGTTCACTTGGCCAAATTAGATATGAGTAAAACAGGACTTTTCACTATAAAAATAAAAAGTAAAAGTTGTGCGAACTATAAATGGGCTAATTACCATTTATTCTGGCCTGTACAAAAAACGGGACAGCTGTTACTATTGACATCAAAAAGAAAGTGTTGGGCGATTGAAGTAAATGCCTTTTCCAAATGCTTCTAAATGTAAACTTTTCATATTAACTGAACTTTTGTCAACCTGTTCTAGAGTCGGTCTGCTTTCTGAAGTTTCCCGTGTGAGCAGGACAGCTTCAAATAGGGATCAAAGCCTGGTTTTACAAAATACTTGCATTGCTACAATGTCATGATATTGTGACATTACGGAAATATTTTTCTCACTAATGGTCATTTTTAGAAGTAAACAGATTTTTTTTTTTTTTGGTTTAGATTGGTAGGTTTTTTTTTTTCAAGCTGTGATGTCATGTAATGGAACAATTTTTTGCCTTGCTGTGTTAGATCATTTATTATCACAAGGGTATTGGACCCTAATTTGGACACCAATGAAGCTTTCAGACTCAGAGCTCAATATGTACATAAACTGCATATGTCTACGAGAAAAAGTTTAATAATCTTCAACGTGGGATTGCACCTAGGCAAAAAATTGGATGATTTTTATGAAAGGGTGAGTGCCAAGAATCATCTTTTTGTGTGTATATATATATATATATATATATATATATATTAAAAATTTAATATTTAAATTTAAAATTTAATATAGATTCAAAATCTATGATTTTTAATCTATATTAATATAAATAAATTGATTTTATCACCCCTCCTGGGTGGTATGTTTATTCCTCATTCTCTGGTCCTCTACCTGAGGGTTCTGCGCAGTATCTTAGCTGTTCATAGAACTGCAATCTTCTGGACAGCGATCTCAGATGTCCCACATGGAATCTGTTGAAACCACTCCCCCAGCTTGGGAGTCACAGACCAGAGTGCTCCTATCACAACTGGGACTACTACTGCCTTCACCTTCTACATCCTTTCTCATGTTCCTTCTTCCTGATGTTATAGTCACTAAGTATTGCCACATCCACCACGACTGCAGTCTTTTGTTCCTTGTCTACCACCACGATGTCTGGTTGGTTGGCTAGCACTTGCTTTTCTGCCTGGATCTTGAAGTTCCACAGGATCTTAGCCCTGTCATTCTCAACTACTCTTTGTGGTATCTCCTATCTGTACTTAGGCAGGTCCAATCCATATTCTGTGCAGATGTTTTGGTATCACAGTAACTTGGTTGTGTCTCTCCGTGTATGCTGTTCCTGCTAACATCTTGCATCCAACTACTAGGTAGCTGGACTGTCTCAGAGGCCTCTTTGCAGAGTCTGCACCTTGGATCTTGCCTGGTGTGGTAGACTCCATCTTCTATTGATCTGGTGCTGAGTAACTGCTCCTGTGCTGCTAGGATTAGTGTCTCAGTGCTATCTTTCAGTCCTGCCTTTTCCAACCACTGGTAGAATGTTGTCATGTGTGCCACATCCACTATTTGTCGTTGGTATACCACATGGAGAGGTTTGTCTTGCCAAGGAATCTTCTCTTTTTCTGCATCGTCAGTCTGTGGAAGTCTCAGGCATGCCCTTAGCAGTTCATCTTTGTTAGCCATCTTCTTGATGTACTTGTGGATGCTCTGTGTTTCATCCAGGACTGTGGCCTTGACACTCATATATATATATATATATATATATATATATGTATATATATATATATGTATATATATATATATATATATATTATTTATTTATTTATTCTGCTCCTCGTGTTTTTCCCTTCTATTGGATACTTTTTCTCATTTGATCTGTGAGCTGTGTAATGTATATATTTAGCAGTACGCTATTTGGCCACTTTTCGAATCTTGTTTGGTTTGACTGATTAGTTTCTAGATCAGATTTTTGGTACCAAAATTTTGCCAAAAAGTCAAACCACCAAATTTTCTCGCCATGCACAAGTCTAATAGATTACTTTACAAACAAACTTAGAGGGATATGCATTAATTAACAATTATTTTTTATAAACCAACAAGCAAGAACTTTTAAACGTATATTTAAACCAAAATATAGCAAGAAAAACGCTGAAAAATAATGGAATAAATGTTTACAAACTTACTAAAGATTTGGTCAGATTGCAGTATTCAGCACTCTTCTCAACTCGGCCAGGGGAGTTTTTTAAGGTCCCCCTCCCCTTCCCTTTTACCTGTTTCAGATAAGAAACAGGACAACATTGTTCAGCAGCAGGAAAGATCAACCCGACACCAGAGCTTTCTCTACATGATCACACTTATCAGACTCCCTCTCTTCTGCCTCTGTCAGGATGTTCCAATGTGAAAAGATCTTCCAAATGCACATCTATAAATCTGTCAGGCATGCCAAAGGCACATATCCAGCATCCCTAGGGATAGGACACTGATTGGTTAGATCTGTTATCCCCCACCCCCGCCATAAGAAAGAAGAAGCAGGAAAATATGGAGATAAAAAAATTATGTTAACCGGCTTTTTTTCAACCTGCAAAATGAGACAACTGTCTCAAAGTGATGCATGTGCCTTTAATGGGTAAGGGGGGAAGCTGTCATTTGGGGGCTATTTGTAGACATTAAATAGTTGGAATACTTATCTGGCATAGAAATTTGGCCATACAGTAGTTCTGCTAGAACAATGTATAGAAAAATAAAAGTATGCTCCTTCATTAGAACATAAATTAGTGTGCCCTTGATGAGAATAAACTGTTTGTTTGATATTCCAAGGTGAAAACGTAATTTGTACTTTCTTGTGAAAATTATAGTAAAAATATTCAAAAATATTCAATGCAAAGAAGTGAAAAAGGAATACGAACCTCCAAACACACTATTAAAAAAAAATAATAATAATAAACACTTCATACTTGGGGTAATATTTTTTCTGCAAAAAAAAAAAAAGTACTAAACTTTGTAAATGGTATCTAACTTAAAGTAATGTGTGTTTTCCCTTTGCATGATTTCTCACAAGAGTCAAAAAGAGCTATTTTTTCAGTCCTCTATTTGCCAGTTATATTAGTCCCTAATTCTAAACAGAAAGAGTAGTTGCATAGATCCCACTTTTGTAGATCATCATGGCTGAAGGCCATTGGCCACATTCAACATGAATAGACTGAATAATTAAGTGTGCTTTTCTGCTCTATTCAAATTGACAGCAATTGTTGTTGAAGTCTACATCTGATTTTCTCAGTATATTACAAAAAGTCCATTATCTACAGAACATAAGTAAATGAGAGACAGATGTGCTACTTAATTGGTGTGTAATATACATGACAAAGCTTATTAACTAATAAATAAGACCATAAAATGAAAAACGTGAAAAGAATTGAGACATGGAATGTGAATTAAAAACACATTAAATGTTAAACACAGATCCAAAGGTATATATGTTTCCTATAATATTAGAATAATAGATCAATTTTGTTAACTTAAGATGATATGACTGAATAAGTCCACTAGTTTTGGTATAAATAATGCTATAGGACAGCAATGGTGAACCTATAGCACATATGCCCTAGTTGGCACAGAGAAGCCTCTCTGTTGGCAGAAGAGATATCAGTTCAGAATATTGTCCACTGATTTCCCCTGTTTTCGTGACACTGTGCCCCCATACTGGCTCCTGGTGGTGACCTTTTGTTTTCCCAGGCTTCCCTGCAGGACTGTTTGGTGCGCAGCAGTTGTCAATCATTGAGGAAAGAGGGGATATGAATGACGTGTCTTATCCCTGCCGCCTCATGGGAAAGCCCTGCCACTGCTCACCTGGAACAGCCAGAAGGTTAGAATTGGATCAAAGAGAGAGAAGAAAAGGAATGGGAGCAATGGGGAGAGGTATCATTAGGATAAGAGGCATGAGAGGCAGGGTTGGGGAAGGAGAAGAAGAGGCATGGGAGGGATGGAAAAATAGAATGAGCATGTATGGGAGAGGTGGGGAGTTAGGAGCATTGACGTAGGAGGGAGGGATGTGAGATAGGAGGGATGGATGGGGAGATAGAAGTATGGTTTATAATTACCATGGGCACACCCCCTAATGCAGTATGTTGTGCATGCCTATGACTATATTATTAAAGAAATAAGCATGCAAAGGGTTACTGCAAGCACCATGACCACTTCCCTGATTTGAACTGGTCATGGTGCTTGGGGTTTGCATGTGCAGCACTTCAGTATAAAATGCTGCACATACAAAGATATTTGACGGTGCTGCCAGAGGTGTAATTTCACCCCCACTAACATCATTGGAATGTCTTTAACTAGCCCGGGAACAATGTCAACTATGTTCATATTTCCATGCAAATTTCATTCACTGACTGAGTGCGGTCAGCTGACAGTCTCTGCCAACGAATGACCAACAGGATCGGCAACCAGCTTCGGCAACTCTGCCGAACCCGGATGTCATTGAGCATTCTGCAGAGTAGACCAGGAACCTGGTAGCAGGCCCGAACTGACCATCGGGCATACCAGGCAAATGCCCAGTGGCCCGTGATGGCAATGGGTTGAGGCCGGCAGGGGAGATCAGTATATCTCCCCTGCGGGCCCATGCAGAGCCCACGCTATCAGAGCGCCGGCCCTGCCATGCACCTTCATGGGCCAGTGGGGAGACAAACTACCTCCCCACCGGCCCACATGCACTAAGCAGTGGCGTACATACCAGGTATGTACCCACAGGGCCAACCTCTTCTCCTGGGGGGCCCAGGAGGCAGCCACCTCAGGCCCCCCTGAGGCTGGCCCTGCTGTTACCCGGCAGGCGGGTGGCCGGTCGGGCAGGCGGGAGCGCGAGGGAGCACTCAGTGCTTCCTCTTCAGCTCCCTCACGCACCGCACTGATAACGGAGCCGGAAGATGATGTCATCTTCCGGCGCCGGCATCCCTACGCGGCGCGCGAGGGAGCTGAAGAGGAAGCATTCAGGGGAAAGTGCTCCCTCGCGCGCCCGCCGCCCAGACAGCCCGCCCACCCAGTGACCTGCCGCCCAGGAGCCAAGCAGCACCACCACTGGACCCCAGGGAATCCCCCCAGCACTCCAAAAGGTAAGGAGGCTGGGGGGATTAAATTTAAAAAAAAAAAATGTGTTTCTGTGTGTGTGTGTGTGTTAGTGTATGTGTGTGTGTGTGTGTGTGTGTTAGTGTATGTGTTAGTGTGTGTGTGTGTTAGTGTATGTATGTGTTAGTGTGTGTGTGTGTGTGTGTGTGTTTTAGTGTGTTAGTGTGTGTGTGTCAGTGAGTGTGTCTGTTATTGGGTGTGTGTCTGCTAGTGAGTGTTACTGTGTGTGTCTGTTACTGAGTGTGTTTGATGTCTGATAGTGAGTGTGTGTTTGTCAGTGAAAGTGTATGTTTTGTAAGTGAGTGTGTATGTATGTCTGTCGCTGAGTGTGTCTCTGTCAGTAAATGTGTGTGTCTGTTAGCTAGTGTGTATGCGTCTGTTCGTGAGAGTGTGTGTCTTCAGCATTTACCTTTCTCCAGCGTCGGACTCCCCAGTGTCCGCCTCTCAGCTCCGAATGCACATGCGCGGCAAGAGGCGCGCGCGCGCTCGCATTTAAACCGCCCATAGGAAAGCATTCACAGTGAGAATCGCGGAAGCTCCTCTAGCAGCTGTCAATGAGACAGCCACCAGAGGCTGGATTAACCCTCAGTGAAACAGAGCCGTTTCTCTGAAACTGCTATGTTTTCAGCTGCAGGGTTAAAACTAGAGGGACCTGGCACCCAGACCACTTCATTGAGCTGATGTGATCTGAGTGTCTGTAGTGGTCCTTTAAGTGTGTGTGCATACCGCGGTCGCGGGGTCGCAGTCCTGCAACCCCTGCGACCAGGTGCCCGCCGCCATGTGTTGCGGCCCCGACCCGCGCAGAGTAAGCGCGGGGGGGCCCACGGATCAATTTTCGCACCGGGGCCCCATGCGTCATGTGTGCGCCACTGGCACTAAGATGCGGCTGCCAGCGGGGGAGGGAGAGAGGACCCAGGGGAGCTCTATCCTGCAGCTCAGTTGGGTTCCTCTTGCATGGTTGGAGCGTTGCCGTGGTTACTATTGCAACGCTTCGATCTTGCGAGAGTGAGAGTGATCTGTACCCCCAGGAACTCACCAGACCACCAGGGATTTCCTACCGAACCACCAGGGCTGGCAAAAAGGTATCCCCTCCCAAACAAAGGTAAGATAAAAAAAAAATAAAAAAAAATACACATATGTTTTTTACTTTTACCCCACAGCACCCCAAACATCACACTGCACCCCACACACACACACACACACACTAAACCCCAAACATCACACTACATCCCAAACACCACACTGCACCCCTCACACACACACTACACCCCAAACAACACACTGCACCCCTCACACACACACACGCACACTACATCCCAAACACCACACTGCAACCCTCACACACACACACTACATCCCAAACATCACACTACAAACCAAACACCACACTGCACCCCTCAAACACACACACTACACCCCAAACACCACACTGCATCCCTTTACACACACACACTATACCCCAAACATCACACCCTCACACACACTACACCCCAAACACACAGTGCACCCCAAACGCCACAGAGCACCCCAAACACACAGTGCACCCCAAACACCACACAGCACCACAGTGCACCACACAGCACCAGCGCAAACACCACACTGCATCCCTTACACACACACATGCACAATACACCCCAAACATCACACTACACCCCACACCCTCACACCCCACACCCTCACACACACTACACCCCAAACATCACACTACACCCCAAACACCACAGAGCACCCCAAACACACAGAGCACCCCAAACACACAGAGCACCCCAAACACACAGTGCACCCCAAACACACAGTGCACCCCAAACACAAAGTGCACCCCAAACATCACAGAGCACCCCAAACACACAGTGCACCCCTCACACATTGCACAACAAACACCACACAGCACCCCAAACACACAGTGCAACCTTCAGACACACTACGCTCCAAACACCACACACAATGCACCCCTCACACACACAGTGCACCCCTCACAGACAGTGCACCCCTCAAACACAGACATAGTGCACCCTTCACACACACATTGCACCCCTTACACACCCTGCAGGCCTCACACACCCTGCACCCCTCACACACACACCACACACCCTGTACTCCTCACACATAGTGCACCCTTCATACCCAGTGCATCCCTCACACACAGTACACCCCTACACACATTACATTCTACACACACACACACACACTACATCCCTTATACACACACCTTAGATCCCGTACATAACAATGGATCCTATACACACACACACATACACACTAGAATCCTCTACACACACACTAAATCTCCTACACACACTCTGGGTTCTCAATACACACTAGATCCATTATGCACACAATAGATCCCCTATAGGCACACACTGCACCACCTACACACACTATGTTAATGACATACACACTCTGGATCTCCTATGAACACACTAGATCCCCAGTAAGTAAACACACACTACTTTCCTTAAACAAACACACTTTACAACCCCTACACACACTACATCACCTGTATAAACATACACTACAGCCCCTATGCACTCACTCGCCATACATATTACACCAGAAACACAACACAACTGAAACCGACATTTACACAAACCACCACACCACAATCAACTCACTCTACACACACTCAATCCCACAAGCAGGCTCTAAACACATGTCCAATACGCTTTCCTTACACTTTTGTCCTTTGGTATCCCACTTATGGAGACACTGGAGACATGTCACAAGCAAACACAGCGCAAGCATGTTAATAAATTTGCTTGCGCTTCATAGAATAGGGTCTTTTTCTCATGCAAGGGCTCTTCAGCAGGGCTCTGTGCATTCAAACCAACATGCTCACTTTGAGAGGGTTTGTGCTTGTCATTGGTGATGATAAAACACCCCCCTCTCTGCCCCCCTCTTCTCAGTGGGCCCATGTGATTCAAAAATGCCTGGGCCAAATTTCTTTCCCAGTCTGGCCCTGCTTGGTACCCAAGTAAGAGGTCAGGTTAGGTGAGTTGTGTGAAGTGTTTTTCAGATTTAATAGCAGTATTGGCACTTCGAAATAAATAAGTTGATTTTGTGTTGCAGTTTGAGAGCATGAGCTCGAACAAATGTTCTCCATCAATGGTATGGGAGTTATAGCTTTGTTCTAGAGCAGAGTATAGGACTTGAAGTCAATTTAGATGTCTTGGATCGTTCTCTACTAATCCTTTAGCAAAGCAAGAGGCTTTGCAATGGTGTTCAACAAACATAAATTCTATGTTTCGGATATTACGCTTGATACAGAAAAGATGCTATATACTGATAAAAAGTTCTGGTATGAATTAAATTATTAAATTTTTTTGTTAGCCAAGCTGCAGAAAACAGTCGCATCGAACCATAAAAAACTCTTGTCGACTATGCTGAATTATACCAGAAAAGTTAAAAAGTTTTCATTTTCTACTACTTTTTTCTAGATCAGTACCATCTTTGAACCTACGATTAGCTAAGCTTAACCCCTTAAGGACCAAACTTCTGGAATAAAAGGGAATCATGACATGTCACACGTCGTGTGTTCTTTAAGGGGTTAAAGGAAAATGTGTTTTGTTATTATTTAAAATTATAAATAAAATATTGTATATATCCTCTGTGTGTTTTATTCTAACGTAAACATTTAACTGCACATTTCACTTCTATTGTACCCTTGCTCATGGGCAGCCAACAGTCCTCTTTGCTGGGAATCATGACTTATCCGACCAATGACTTGGCAAGTAATAAAGGGCTTGTGCTCATTCAGTAATCCAAATATTATGCACATGGACGTAACCTTTAGAAATGTAAAAGTGTTGGTTTTTACGTATTCATCACAAAATAATAAACCATACATCTACATGACATATAATATTTTTATTTTAATAATCAAATCTGATGACAGTTTTTGTTTAAAGATTACTAAAGGCAAAACAAAAAGGCTGAATTTACCATAAAGAAAAAAATATAGTGTTTTATTCACAGTTTGTAGCTGATCTACGTGCACATTGGTTAAAACAGAGATCCTTAACTCTAAAACTGTAACATATTCTTCCTCACCTTGCGGTCTCTGCACCCAGCAGCCATGCTTCTGCATGACTGACACTTGCGGCATGTTAGTGGACGCAGGCCGCTGCAGATCCACGGCAAAATATACCCCCACTTTCACTCACGTGATTGATGACATAGGCGCGCGCACGTTTTGGGGTCAAAGAGCGATTTCGGCCAATCAGAAAAGTTAAACAGGTATTTAAACCTCATTTTACCTTTCCTCATTGCCCTGTCGTGATTTCCCTAGTGGTTGTCCGAGAGCGCGTTACTTATTCTGGTTATTCTGGTTATTTGACTTTGACATTCATTTTGACTTCCCTGTTTTCTGGCATCCCTGACCTCTGGCTTTCCTCTATTGTTGTGTCCCTTTCTGTATCCCCTGACCTTGGTTATTCCTGACTATTCATTGGTACGTTAGTCCGGCCACTCTTAGGCCCGGCAATACATTACCTATTAGTCACCTGTGTTACACAATTCTACGTGTTGGATCATAGCGTAATCCTGACAAAAACAAAGTCAGTCCTATGAATTAGCAATAACCAGTAGTAAGTTACAAAATGCAAAGTCGAGCCATTGTTTTGATAATTTTAGCATCTACTCCACCTCCGTTCCTTCTTCCTGAGTTTAAGTTCAGCTTGGATCTCTACAAATATTTTTTCTAACACACAATTTTCAGAAACAATTGTAAAGCCAAAAAAGAATTTTCAGCTAGAATGTGGATGCAAGCAAATAGGGTCATAGAAATCAAATCAAAGAAAACTGTCTAAATAATTATTCTGTACTGGGAACCAGCTGTATGTTTTCTACTGTGGGTGCTCTTTTAAAACATATGTAGTAATTATCCGATTTAACTCCATAATCTGTTGATTAACCAGATAAGAAAGAAGACAGTGTTCCTTATTACCAAGAAAACCCTATGGGAAAATCTCAGTAGGGGTCTTCATTTGTTCTGTAGTTTTTAACAATGAGTCATGCAGATGCTCCTAAAATTGGATACAATCCATAAAAGACATCTTGTACATGTATTTTTTTTTCTCAATAGCAATTGAGATTTTAACATTTTGCAAACGAAATGCATTTTATAAAAGTCAAGAAATAATAAAAAAGATTTTATTTTTATGGTGCACTGTTTAGATTACTGTGATATGCATCATTTTAAGCCTAAAGCTACATTTTTTTTCGGATAATTATGAAACACATTGTCCTAAATGAAGAACAAATGCAAAGTGTTGAGAAAACATTATTGGAAGTCTATGTACAAAACAGGATCATCCTTAACATCGATTGGCCCATGGGCAAGAATTTGCTTGTGCCCCGGACCCAGCAACCTCCCCACTCTCTGGCATGCAATCATTCCCTCCATCCCAAGGCAGTGGCAGAACTAAAGTAGAGAGGGCCCTGATGCAAGAATGTTTCTGAGCCCCACTATTGCAAGGGTGGCTAAAAGGTAGATCCCCATCTGTCGTGCAACGCCAACACTGCTTTGACAGCTGGGGCTGTACCATTTTCCCATGCTTGCAGTGTTTGTGTGTTTAAATGTTACCATGTTCTTGTAAGAAGTGTGTTTGCATGTGGTGTTGGTGTTAGAATGCAAGCACACAATTACAGTTGCAAGAAAAAGTATGTGAACCATTTGGAATGATATGGATTCCTGCACAAATTGGTCATAAAATGTGATCTGATCATCATCTAAGTCACAACAATAGACAATCACAGTAAACTAATAACACACAAAGAATGAAATGTTGCCATGTTTTTATTGAACACACCATGTAAACATTCACAGTGCAGGTGGAAAAAGTATGTGAATCCCTAGACTAATGGCATCTCCAAGTGCTAATTGGAGTGAGATGTCAGCCAACTGGAGTCCAATCAATGAGATGAGATTGGAGGTGTTGTTTACAGCTGCCCTGCCCTATAAAAACACACACACCAGTTCTGGGTTTGCTTTTCACAAGAAGCATTGCCTGATGTGAATGATGCCTCGCACAAAAGACCACTCAGAGGACCTACGATTAAGAATTGTTGACTTGCATAAAGCTGGAAAGGGTTATAAAAGTATCTCCAAAAGCCTTGCTGTTCATCAGTCCACGGTAAGACAAATTGTCTATAAATGGAGAAAGTTCAGCACTGCTGCTACTCTCCCTAGGAGTGGCTGTTCTGTAAAGATGACTGCAAGAGCACAGCGCAGACTGCTCAATGAGGTGAAGAAGAATCCTAGAGTGTCAGGTAAAGACTTAAAAAGTCACTGGCAAATGCTAACATCCCTGTTAGCGAATCTACAATACGTAAAACACTAAACAAGAATGGATTTCATGGGAGGATACCACAGAGGAAGCCACTGCTGTCCAAACAAAAGATTGCTGCATGTTTACAGTTTGCACAAGAGCACCTGGATGTTCCACAGCAGTACTGGCAAAATATTCTGTGGACAGATGAAAGTTGAGTTGTTTGGAAGAAACACAAAACACTATGTGTAGTGAAAAAAAGGCACAGCACACCAACATCAAAACCTCATTCCAACTGTGAAGTATGGTGGTGGGGGCATCATGATTTGGGGCTGCTTTGCTGCGTCAGGGCCTGGATGGATTGCTATCATCGAAGGAAAAATGAATTCCCATGTTTATCAAGACATTTTACAGGAGAACTTAAGGCCATCTGTCTACCGGCTGAAGCTCAACAGAAGATGGATGTTGCAACAGGACAATGACCCAAAGCATAGAAGTAAATCAACAACACAATGGCTTAAACAGAAGAAAATACGCCTTCTGAAGTGGCCTAGTCAGAGTCCTGACCTCAACCTGATTGAGATGCTGTGGCATGACCTCAAGAAAGCGAATTACACCAGACATCCCAAGAATATTGATGAACTGAAACAGTTCTCTAAAGAGGAATGGTCAAGAATTACTCCTGACCATTGTGCATGTCTGATCTTCAACTACTGGAAACGTTTGGTTGAAGTTATTGCTGCCAAAGGAGGTTCAACCAGTTATTAAATCCAAGGGTTCACATACTTTTTCCACCTGCACTGTGAATGTTTACATGGTGTGTTCAATAAAAACATGGCAACATTTCATTCTTTTTGTGTTATTAGTTTAAGCAGACTGTGATTGTCTATTGTTGATGATCAGATAACATTTTATGACCAATTTGTGCAGAAATCCATAGCATTCCAAAGGGTTCACATATTTTTTCTTGCAACTGTATGTGTAGAATGCAGAATCCTTGGTTGTATAGGGAGAGGTATTAGCAATAGAAAGAGGGAAGTGCTCATGCCATTGTACAGAACACTGGTGAGACCTCACTTGGAGTATTGTACACAGTACTGGAGACCGTATCTTCAGAAGGATATTGATACATTAGAGAGGGTTCAGAGAAGGGCTACTAAACTGGTTCATGGATTGGGGGATAAAACTTACCAGGAAAGGTTAAAGGATCTTAACATGTATAGCTTGGAGGAAAGACGAGACAGGGGGGATATGATAGAAACATTTAAATATATAAAGGGAATCAACACAGTAAAGGAGGAGACTATATTTAAAAGAAGAAAAACTACCACAACAAGAGGACATAGTCTTAAATTAGAGGGACAAAGGTTTAAAAATAATATCAGGAAGTATTACTTTACTGAGAGGGTAGTGGATGCATGGAATAGCCTTCCAGGTGAAGTGGTAGAGGTTAACACAGTAAAGGAGTTTAAGCATGCGTGGGATAGGCATAAGGCTATCCTAACTATAAGATAAGACTAGGGACTAATGAAAGTATTTCGAAAATTGGGCAGACTAGATGGGCCGAATGGTTCTTATCTGCCATCACATTCTATGTTTCTATGTTTCTAGTGATACCTTTTAAATGCAAGAGTGTGTTTATAAAGAATTTTGCTGTTTAACGCAGAGGTGTGTTTGTATGTAGTGTTGACATGTCAATGCAAGAGTGTGTTTGGATGTAGTGTTGAACTTTGAATGCAGGGGTGTATTTGTGTGTAGTGTTGGCATTTGAATGCTGAGGTATATGCACATATACACATACACTGCCACACACACACTCTGTGATACACACACACACTGGAACACATGCATATACCCAGATATACACACTGACACACATGCATATATGCAGACACATATACACACAGATACAGACACAGACACACAGATCCACACACTGACACAGATACACACACACATATACAACCTGGCACACATGCAGATACACAGACACATAGATACAAACGCTTATACACATGCAAATACATGCACAGAAGCACACACTGACACACATGCAGATACACAGATACACACACATATACATACTGACATACGCACACAGATACACATACTGAAAACACACAGATACATACATTAACAACATACAGATACACACAATGACAAAATACAGATACACAGACATACACTGACAGACATATTGACACACACATAGACACATATAATGACAAAGAAAAGCACACTGACAGACATACTGACTGACACAAACATAGACACACACACACACACTGGCAGACCTACTGACACACACAGACACATATACTGGCAGACATACTGACTGACACACACACTGACAGACCTACTGACAAACACAGACACACATGTAAATTTTACACATGTAAAGCCACCCTTCCACTTTTTTTCAGCACAAAGCACAATTGTATTTAACATCATCACTATTCTTTATTTCAAATATAAAATCTTCTCATCTATTCATTATTGCTTTTTGATGTATATTGAGAGCATTTGTCCTGTTGGAGGATCCATGACTTGCAACTGAGACATAGCTTTCTGACACTGGGCAGTGCCTTGTGCTCTAAAATGTCTTTATAATCTTCTGGTTTCATTGTGTTCTGCCCTTATTCCAGGCACCCAGTGTCAACAAAACAACCTCAAAACACCCCAAAACATTCACAGTGGGGATGGTGTTCTTTTCTATGAAAACTTCTTTTTACCTTCTGTAATCCTGGAGTTTTTGTAATTTGCCAAAAAGCTGTACTCTTGTTTTGTCAAAAGAACATTCTCACATAAGTACTGTAGCTTGTCAACACACACGCAAACGTCAGTGGAAGTTCATGGTGAATGGTGTGTTACAAGAACCCTTTGCACACTGTTAAAAACTAACCCCTTTCGTTAAAACCCATCCTGTGTTCGGTATATAGACCATACAAACTCACTCCACGAACCATTATAAACACCCATTCGTATGTACGAACGATGGACCACCTAGCCCTTGGCGTGTGCCGCCACTTAACCCCAGTCACCATCTGTATATTAACTTCAGGTGAGTTTCAACCAAAGATACGTTATGAATACACTGCTTTACTAACCGGGTATCTTTAGTCCATTCTATAAGAGAAAAGGATTTCCCAATATCCATTTCCCATTTGGTAAACGAGGGGACGTGGGAGTCTTGTTCTAATGAATCAAATAGTTTTTTAACTCTAGAAATGCCTCCCTTATTTTGACTATTCGCCAATTGAGTGGCAATAAAATGGTCTTTAAGAATCAATTTAGTAAGTAAGTAATTATTGATCCTAATATATAAAAACAGATCTCTATGGGGAAGATTATATTTTGATTGTAATTGAGCAAATCGGGTTGGATTAGACCCTTCACATAAATCCGTTATTTTTCGTATGCCTAGCTGTTTCCAAGAATTAATATTTAATTCCACCATAGCATATTGAAGAACCTCTACAGGGGTATCATAAAGTAATATACCCTCCATTTTTAGTTTTTTATGTAGAGATTTCGCAATATCTACCATATCACTTAAAATTTTGTTAGAGACATGTTCAAATTCTATTCCACCCAGGTTCAATAATCCTAACCACACAAAGATAGATAATTTATACTTAGGGCTATCTTCCTGTTCGATTTTAATCCATGAGTATGAGGTACTTTGTTCCGGATTAAGCCATAACAAAACCTGAGTTAGTTTACAAGCTCATGAATCTTAACCACATCCGGGAATGCAATACCCCCTTTCAGGTAGCTTCTACGCAAGGTTTCAAATGTTATCCTAGGTGGTTTGTCTAGCCAAATATAATAAGAGAACATGCTTTGAAAACGATTAAGAATCCCCTTATCGATTCTATAAGGTATTGCCCTAAAAATATATAGGAGTTTCGGCATCAGAAATGCTTTAATCATGTTTAATCTTCCTATCCATGATGATTCTAATCTCCTCCATTTTATAGCTAGATATTGCAGTTCATCAAATAGGTTATCATAGTTTATTTGAATTACACTTGCCAGATCAAAATATATTTTAATCCCCAGGTAGTCAATTTTATCTCTTGCCCATACTAAGTTGAAACAGCGGGCCAAAAGATCTTTCTGTGCCTTGGTTAAAAGAAAATATAAAATTTGTGACTTTTTCAAGTTAATCTTATAATTAGAAAATCTGCTATAGATAGAAATAACGTCCAACAGACATGGAATTTAAACCATTGGATCAGTCAAAGTAAGAAGAACATCATCAGTGAAAAGAGATATCTTAAAATCCCCCTCATATGTCCCCACCCCCTTTATATTGCTGTTCTGTCTAATCAAAGAGGCTAAAGGTTCGATTGTAAGGACATACAGGAGGGGGTCCAGAGGACATCCCTGCCTAGTACCATTTTTAATTTCAAAAGGGTCTGATTCAAAATAGGGATTACTAATTTTTGCCGAAGAGTTCTTATATAGAGATATAGTTTTACAACTAAATTGGCCCTCGAAGCCGAACCGGCACAGAACAGAGTCAAGGAATCTCCAACTAACCCTGTCAAAGGCCTTCTCGGCATCGAAGGCCATAATAACAGAGTGCCTTTGATTTTCCTTCAGTCTATGTATCAAATTAAATATTCTTCATGTGGTATCAGTAGTACTTCTGCCCTTCACGAATCCTGACTGATCGACCTCAATCAAATCACCTAAGACCTCTTTGAGTCGATTTGACAAAATGCCAGAAAATATTTTAATATCTAAATTAATTAAAGCTATCGGTCTATAATTGGTAATAAGTGTAGGGTCTTTATTTGCCTTAGGTATTGGGATAATTGAGGCCAACATCATCTCTTTCGGGAAGGGGGGGGGTCTGTAGAAACATTTGTAAACATCTCCAAAAGAATAGGAGAGATGTTTTTAGAAAAGGTTTTGTAGAATTTAGCAGAGAAACCATCCGGGCCTGGCGCCTTATTTAATTTTATATTATCTATAGCTTCTACGATTTCTGCTATTGAAAAAGGAGCATTTAACCTTTCTAGTTGTTCTGGATTAATTTTATGTACATTAAGTTTACTTAGGAAGCTACCGATCTCATTCTTATTAGCTCCTATGTCTTCTAATTATGTAGGGACCTGTCTACAAATGCCTTGGCAATATCTTTGGGAGATGTTAAATCGGTATTCCCCATGTTAATTTTTTTGATGGATTTATCTTTAAGATGATTACGTTTGTTTGAAAGATCTTTATTGATTTTATCATTATTATGGTACCATCTTTGTTTAAGAAAAGTGAGATTTTTATTAACCAGCTCATATGTTTTGTCCTTAATGGAAGACTTTATTTTGGATATTTCTTCCGTTAGTACCAACCTTACAAGATTTTTATTTAAGCGTTCTTTCTTAGCTAAATGTATCCTCATTTCTTGTAGAGATTCAGCCTTTTTCCGTTTAATTTCTGTACCAAATTAAATTAATAGGCGTCTTACAAAACTTTTTAGAGTCTTTATTTGTATTTTAATTTTATTTTTTTTATGATCATCAACTTTTTCCTTTCACCTGTCCTACTATAATTTTACTGTAATTTTATCCAAATAAAAAGAAGCAATCAACTTCTATGTCTCCTATTAGCGTCATATAAAGTCCTAGGATTGGTAAACATCCAGTTAACTGTGCCATTGCCCCTCACAGACCCACCACTCCCTTCCCAAACCCTATGAAATTTTCAAGATTTGGGGAGTATTTCACCATTAAAAAAGAAAATATATTGAGTAACCCTCAACCATTTATAAAACAAATTCCTTAGCTATAATTCTCCACCACTATTTTAAATTTCTTCGAGGTTTGCTAATAACCTTTAAGAAGATATTAAAGGGCAAACAATGGAAGCATTATCCCATCCCTTTGGTATTCAAGTTTTACACCTTCAATTCTCACATGTTGAAGGTCAGGTCTTTCGATATGTATTTGCGTTTCCCCACTCAAACATGTTTGGAACCAATGGTTTTATTTATGACCTTGCTGCATGATTGACGTGGGTTTCTGATTTTTCATTTTAAAACAATGTGGGTTTAAGTTTTTTCACAGAATCTCATGGATCATAACTGTACGGTTTTGACACAGAATTAATAAGCTAACAATATTCATTAATATAATCGCTGAAGATATGTCTAAAGCACACATTATACATTTGACTCTGCTGCCTGAATAGAGTTTACAAAATCCTGCAGGGTAAATTCACCCAGGCCGAAACACAGCATTCATTGCACCAATAAATATTTTGAATGTCAGAATGAATAACATTCGGAGTTCTATGGCATGTCTTATCTAAATCTTAATGATCTGGAAATATTTAGCAGAGTAGCTTAGTAATGAGAACCAGAAATAGAATAGGTTTTGTAAAAAAGCTGCATGGAAAGGCAAACTTTAATGACAAAGTAAAGGATTTTTTTCTTCAATCAAAGTGGTAGCTAACTTTCTATTTAAACAAAGACATTCAGTACCTGGTATACAGCTCCCTCTTTTGCTTGTATTTGAAAGTGTTAGTTACTGTTCGGCTTACAAGTTTATTTGCCCAATGTAATTATTAAGCTGCTCACCCCTAATAATAATAATTTCCTTTCTCAAGTGCACAAGGTATTTTCATTTTTTGCAAGTTTCCTTGAATAGAGCTAGAATCATAGATTTTGTCAACAGATAAAAGGTTCTAGTCCAGGATCTTTTGGAACTTTGATCTTTTGGCAATCTTGGGATTTTTGGACTTGGACTCCAGTGCTACCTTTATGCTGAGGATATTCCAATATATCTCTTTCTCTGATCTCTATTCCTATCCCATGGATTTTGTCACCAGTAGCCCTCATCATCACCTCTAAGCCAATTACAGTCTTAAATTATTTATTCTATCATGATTATCACCCTTGCCACCCCCTCTTGTTTTTACCCTTCGCTTTCTCTCTCTCCTCCCTATATCTCTTAAACATACAACTTTAATCATCTTAAAGACTGCATTTGTGCAAATGCATGAATGTTTTGTATGCAATGCGTGCATGTAAATGTGTGTGCATTTGTGTGTAGGTTCACAAAATGTGCCTGGATGAAGGATGTGTAGTTGTGTATAGTGTAAAGGTCTGTGAATACACTGTTGTATTTGTAATGTCAGGATGCACAAATATATTTTTATGTAGTGTCATACTACACTACTCCCCAACCTTTTTCTTTCAATCTACCTCTCTTTCTAAATCCCTCCTTCCCGTATTTGTGTATCTCATATTATCCCACGCCCCACTTATGTCTCTCCTGGTACTTGTACTTATCCACCTCTCTATTCACTTATCCCTCTACTTATCCCCTCTCTCTGTTCCACCTTTCAAGTTACATTGAGGAATTTCAGGAGATTCAGAGAATGGCCTACAAGAAAGGTAAGTCTTTAAACGATGTTATTTTCTTGGATCTCTGTTTAAGGTCAAAAAAGAGGACAGTTCTTTGGTTCATACAACATTTGTCACTTTTGTTTGCCTTAAAGAGACACTATATGTGGTAGACCTGGCATCAGTCCCTAGGGTTGCCTGAGCCCATATGGAGTTCTTGCGAACAGATCCATACCCCCCTGTTCGGGAACCGAACAGAACCAGTATGGTCCCCCCCATAATTGACTTAGAACACCGACCACCCCTGGCTGATAACTGCAGTTAAGGAGTACTTGAGTGTGTTCTCCCAAACACAGGCAGCGGTGCATAGTTGTCGAGTGCGTGGAACCATTTTCGGCTACACGTTCTCGCGAACCCCGGTCAAGATGGTACTGCTGCCTGTATACTTTCCCAAACAACTACACGAACCACGTTCAAGAGATATGATCTACCAACTGGGGGGAATATTCACTACCTAAGAGCCAGGGGGAGCATTCATCGTTGTTCGTGAAGTAACCCCCAAACCAAGACCGGCCGGGGAAATCTTCTCCCGAATAGCGATCCCGTTCTACTGAACCAATCTAAGCGCTTTTCTGATGTGTTATGCACTCAGATTCAGGCTATATGGGGATATAAGAATTGTGGGGTTCCTGTACTGTTTTATTATGATTTTGGGATGTTTTCTAATATTTTATGTATTTCATGTGACTGAGAGATAAGTGAGTTATCTAAATTCCCAGCTCAATTATCTCTCAGACCCAGTGCATCTTGGGAAAATTCCCTGTAAACTTGTCCTGGAGACCCCATACTATGGGGTTGTGCATAAAAAGCTGTGTGTGGGCTAATAAAAATCAGTTGATTCCCAGAACTATGTGTCATCCAGTTACTGGGGGAATGGGCTATATTCACTAACCAGTGCTTCCCTTCCAGCTCCAGAGGATCACAGTGGAGATATTCATTCTTAGCATTGCAGCTCCGCTACACTATGTGTAAAATTTAAAACTAGCGACTGGGCTGATATCTGGCCAAATTCAGGCCCATTTGTGGCCTGATTTACAAAATCTGGACATTGATTAATTTGATCAACAAAGTCCGGAGTTTCCCTACAAATGGACTTTAGTGAATAACCCTGATAATATGAAGAAAAAACAAGTAAAAGTATGGCTCTAAAGCTTTATGAATAATATAAAACAATAAATATAAAAAGCTGCACATTATAACATGTAAAAAGCTTAAAAACACATACATCAACAAGAAATATACCATATAGTGCACTGCATCTTTAAAACTTCCATAAATATGTATTGCAAAGTGCTGAACAAATCTCACTCAATAAGAAAGTGCATGTAGATATATACAAAGGTACATGAGATTTAAAGTGAAACAGACGTGAAATTGTGTAAAAGTAAAAACCACACAAAAATTGTGTAAATATTGCTTCAGATTGGGATCTGAGGAAGCTGAGTCATTGACGAAACATATTGTCGCGCCTTCACGTCATTACCTACACACGCTGGTCGGAAAAACCACCTCCTGGAACGACCACCTGGTTCCTATAGTCTTTCGGAAGCAGGCACTTGACTTATGAACCGAGAGAAAGCTCAACAAGGATTTGCTGTATGAAGCAAGGGTTTACCTGCCAGCATGCAAGATTTTATTTGGAAGTTTAATAAAAGTTGTTAACTTAATACAATCTCTACCTTGATTATATTGAGGAGCCAGTACAGTTAGAGCAGACGTCTCTCTAGTGAGTTTTATATTCCCCTTTTTTCCTTTTTCTTTTTTATTGCAATATTACCCTATTTTTTTTCCTGTTTTGCTTTCTTACATGAGATACATCTGTTGGGAAATATTCCTGCTTGGCATTATAATATAAATAGTGTTCTCATATATTCTATTATTTTGCACGGAGGCAATATTTGCACAAATTTTACACAATTTTTGTATATTTTTGCAGTGCTCTTTTACACAATTTCATGTGTGTTTTATATCTCATGAATCTTTGTGTGTGTGTATATATATATATATATATATATATGTATGTATATGGCATATGTATGCACTTTCTTATTGAGTGAGATTTGTTTAGCACTTTGAAATACATGCATATTGAAGTCTTAAAGACACAGCGCACTTTATGGTATATTTCTTCCATTGCTAGCTAAATCTAACCCTTTTCAATGCTGAGAATGCCATTAAAAAGGAACTTGTATAGACAACAAATGAATATAATGGATTTAAAAAGATAATGGGGATCTAAACAATCAAATATGATCCACAACAAAACCCAGAGTAAACAAGAAAAAAAATGAATGTGGATCAAAAACCAAAGAGGCCAATCATCTATCCCTCCCCCAAAAAAAAAAAAAACAGACAAAATTTAACAGGTGGGACTTGACAAAAAATAAACTCCTATTCTTCAACTCTATGAGAGGTGTGGTGGAGGGTAAACTGCCTTACAAATGGGCATCTCCAAGCCTTGCCACTGCTGTCTGCTGTCTCCAAAGAGGAGGATGTGCATCATCTTCATTAGGATCTACCTGTATGACCAGTAATATTGGTACTTACATCACTGATGTTCCTCATCTGTACGTTAGAGTTATAAAGAGTCATTTACCAGGTTAAAACTAAAAGAGCAAAGATATTTTTTTTGAAATTCTGTTTATTATATTGCACTTTAGGTTCTGAATTTAATATGTTCTTTATCCTTAAATATTTTTTAACCAACATGATAAGCACCCAGTCTTTCCAAACGTGTGTTTTTGTTATTTTAAATCTCATTGAACTTTACTAATACAGTCTCTGAAGAGGTTAATTAGGTATATACAGTACACATTTAATGTTAAATTACCTCAAATTGTCATATTGTTTCCTCTCATCCTAGCTGAAGTTGATGAAGAGATTAGCTGCACTAGAACAATTGAAGGACTGCAAATTAAAGACAGCCTGTGGAGGTTTCCCATCAGGTTCCTGGGTAACATCATAAAAAGAACATGGGTGGTCAAAGTCTACTGAGAAAACATAGACACAAGGGTAACATATGACTCTTAGCTGTAAAATAAGTACACTTTGTGTGATGCATAAGGAAGGCTGGTTTTAATTTCACATAGTCATTTTATTGTATATCCAAATTAACTGTCTGTGGGGAAAAATATGCAGATGTAAAATCCCTTTTAATATAATTTTCAAATCTCAACAGAGTTTACCTAATTTGAACAAAACAATAACTACAGTTTTTACCAATTAGTAATCACAAACAATTATTTACTACATTGGGTCATTAGAAAATCATTTTGATTATTTTTTCTGTTGGCTGGATTTCATTTATATATTAAAGTCTTATAATGCTATATATATATATATATATATATATATATATATATACATATATATATATATATATAGGGAGAGCAAAATAACAGGGGGCAAGGGAATACTGAGAACATCTCAAGTAGCTTACTGTGACGATGTGCCCTTCACCACTTGTTCTTGGAGAGGACTGCTTGCCAGCCTCTTGCCTTGTGATTATGGCCCCTGTGTTAAAACTTTGTTTTCCCCTTGTAAAAAGACTTGTTCGTGTCTTTTTACTATTTGGTTCGGTTAATGGAATTTACCAAACAAACTACCCAACAGCCGGACCACCTGCATGTGGAGTGTGCGGCCAATTTACCTCCAAAAAGCTGTGGTTAACCGCAAGCTGATAGACGAACGGCTGGGTGGTTGCCGTTCGTACAGTCGAACACGTGGCGGCGGCCATCTTGTTTAGTCGAACGCGGTCAGTTGTGTTTTACCGTCGAGCTCATGGAACTAAAATCGGACACGCGACGGCACGAACACCGCTGAACCTTACCTTCTTTGGAACTTCCACACTTCGACGGGAGTCGAACGGTGTTCGACAATTCAAACGCCACTTTAACGTTGCCTATTTGCACTAACGTTCGTGAATTCGAACTGCATTTGAACAGTATGTGAACAATGGGGAATAGACCAGCCGCACAGCCCAAATCTGTGGAACCGTTTTGGGCAGGAAAGCCATGCTTGCGGTCAGTCATATATGACTTCCTGCTATCTCCCGAACCCCTGAACCAAGTGCTTTGATTTTTGAATATGTTGTTCCCATAATTATGCCCGTTTTATGTGAATTGAATGTATACTTTTGAAGTTATGAGAAATGTATAAAAATATGATTTTTCTGCTTGGAGATAATTGAGTTACTACAGTATCTTGCTCAATTATCTCCCAAGCAGAGGGGAGGTTTTGTGTGCAGTATTTGGGTGGGCCTAGATGTACAAGTCTGTCCTGATTGGTTTTTACAACTTTGTGTCCTGTGTACCACAAGGTCCACATGGGTGGTAACCTTCTGGGAAAATCTGTATATAAGTGCCAATAAACCCTCAGACTGCTGAGTTCCTGTTTTACCCTCAACATAGAGCCTTGTCTCATGTGTGGGGGAAAAGGCTGCATCTACGCTGGGGATTACTATATGATGTATACTCCCCTGGCTATAATAACTAAGCTCTTTTAAGAGCTTATTCCTGCTTCACTCTCTGAAGGAAGAGAGGTTCACCCCCTGAAGCCTGGAGCCTTGTCGTAGGTTCAGGGTGGGTAGAAGACGGCAAGATCCCAACCAAGTTGCGGCGGTTTGTGGGGTCTGCAGTGGTGTCGAGTGGAGTGCTTGGAGCCCTCGGGAAGCACTAGGAGCATCCATCAACAGAGGTATCCAGTCGGGGTGCCAGGTTATCCGTTACACTTGCCCTTCAGTGGGACCCTGCTCAGATCTCGGGCTGGGCCAAAATTCAGAGTAGGATTTGACAGGTAAATAACTTTTTTTTCAGTAGTTACATTTTTTTGTTGCAGGTGCATATTATAATTGAGTATTGGAAGATTCATCATAGGTAATTTCATGAAGGAACAAGTAAAAAATACTGGAATTTTGTTTTCAAAACTGAGACAACTGTTTGGCGAGCGGATAATTTCAAGAAATTCCTAGATTAATTGGCCGTTGTGTTGCCTGACCTTGCATCTCCTGATTACTTCCTGTGGGGATATCTGAAAAAACGGGGATACGAGAACAAACTACATATACTTAAACAGCTCAAGGAGAATATCCGTGCAGAAACTCAAGCGCTAGAGCATCAAACATTAACTAATGCTATGAACAATGCAAACAAAAGAGCCTGTCTTTGCGAGGTGGCATATAGAGCTTATTTAAAAGAGTGTAAGTAATATCATTGAAATTGCTTCATTAATATAAAAAAAACAGCTGACTCTTCAAACCCTACTCTCAAATTTTGGACCACCATGTATATATTATGTATTTATTTATTAATTACCAATATTCTGCAATACCAAAACACTAGAAAAAGCTGCTTGTTGTTCAAGGTGCACTGGTATCCACATGCATTTTCCATTTACACACGCTCATACAGACTAAAATACAGAGCACTTGGATACTTACCACATACTCTCAGAGAAAATAATATCCCAGTTTTATTTTAAATTATTGTACAAAACTAAAATCTTTGAAAATTGCTTTTTATTTTTTTGTCTTATAGATGATGTATCTTAAAAGTTATGTACAGTGCATTTGATGTGGGTTCACAAGATTGAGTTAGAAGAAAATGTTTGAGCCTGGACAAGTAAGACTTTAAATGATTTTGATCTATTCAATTATCAACTTCAGTGGTTCCCAAACTTTTTTGGGACAAAGCACACTTCAATGAGAGAAAACATTCCAATGCACACCTACTTTTTTTATCTTGATCAGTGACTATATATACACACTCTACTTGAAGTCTTATGATGTATGCAACATATATACAATTTAAAAATTATTCAGCCCCATTAAAAATCAGATTAATTGTCAAAATTTGCAGACTTTCAGCTGTTTGAACGTGAACAAATCAAACCAAAGCAATTAAAATAGCTCAACAAAATGAATGCAACTAGTGGTATCCACAAATTCAACTGACAATGCAACATATATTGACTTCTCCAGTCTCATAATTATTCAAACCCTTTATGGCAAGCATCTTTAGTACTTAGTAGTGCACCCTTTAACTGTTATTACCTATTGCAAACGAGATGCATAGCCAGACATCAGCTACTGGCTTTGTTCCTGAGGAATCTGCCTTCTTCAAATCCCACCAGAGACTTTTTAATTTGAGGTATGCTTGGGATCATTGTCTAGTTGGAAGGTCCATTGACGCTGAAACTTCAGTTTCCTCACAGAAAGCATGTTTTCTCTTAGGAATTCCTGATACTTCAATGATTCCATCTTGCCTTCCACATGCTGCAGGTTTCCAGTGCTAGAGGATGCAAAGCAGCTCTAGAGCATCATTGAACCACCACCATGCTTAACTGTAGGCAGTGTTCTTTTTAGCATATGCTTAATTCTTCTACCTCCACACATGGGCCGAATAGTTCCAGTTTTGTTTTATCGCTCCACAGAACAGAATCCCAAAACTGCTGTAGCTTATTTATATGATTTTTTTTGATCATATTGGAGATGATTTTTTGTGTTCTTTTGGATAAGTAGTGGTGTACACCTTGGAATTCTGGCATTGAAACCTAATGTGGTCACTGAAGCCTCAGTGCTTGTTGCCACCAAGTCTTCCTGTAGGTCTTTTGCAGTCACTGAAGGGTTTTTCACAACCTGCCTTTTATGAAATCTGGTTGGAGCAATTGGTAGCTTCCTTTTTATGCCCCATCCAAGTAGAGTAACTACTGTTTCTTCAACTTTGAACTTGCGAACTATGCTTTCAAAAGTGTTTCTAGGAACTTTCCGTGCCCTCGCTATCTTTTTGTATCCTGTTCCTTGTTTGTGAAGGGCAATGGTCTTTTCTTTTAATTATGTGGACCATTTCTTTTTCTAACAAAAAAAATAAGAGGTGATATATTATAACAAAGATTATATGAAACTATTAACATTTTCTAAAGAATCAGTTATCCTTTAATCAGAGGCTTTTATGTTTGCTTACAATTTTAACCATGACTACGTGGTGGCACTACACTAATTTCATCCACGTTAAACAGTTTCTTTAGTAAATAAGGAATGATGAGGAGGGAAGCTTCAGCTAATTTGCAGACAAAAATAGCAGGTTTGGGTAACAAACTCTCACTGTGTGGATTTGGACATATATTTTTCTATGTCCAATAATTCATTAGTCATTTTTTTAAAAACAGTTGTGACCTTGGTTCAGACCCTCCCCACCACTCTTGTTTTAACCGAATGCATGAAATTAGTGTAGTGCAGTGACACCACGTGGTCATGGTTGAAATTGCATGCAAACATACAAGCCTCTGATTAAAGGATAAATGGTTCTTTAACATGAAATTCTTCTGCAGTTTCTTTTTATTTTCATACTTTTATTTATTCATATTTATTACATGACTCCCTCCACAAACTACAGAATAAAAAGAAAGGATTAAAAGCACAATTAAAAGATTTAAAGGTTTTATTCACTACAAAAGTAGGTAACAACTGTTTTTTAAAAATGACAAAATAATACCTTATTGGAGATAGAAAAAGCTATGCCCAAATCCAAACAGTGAGAGTTTGTCTCCCAAAACTGCTATTTGTGTCTGCAAATTAGTTGAAGCTCCCCTCTCCTCCACTCTTGTTTTACTGAAGATACTGTTGTATGAAATTAATGTAGTGCAGTGACACCATGTGGTCATGGTTGAAATTGAATGCAAACATACAAGACTCTGATTAAAGGATAAATTATTGTTTTAAAAATTTTAATAGTTTAATTTAAAAAAAAATTAATTCATGTAAATTGCCTATCTTTCTCACTCACACTTTCTGACAGACATCTTTATTCACCTTGGGTCAGACTCTGTTATCTCAGTCAGGGCTCACTATTTTGTCCCTGTCCACTGCTTTTCAAAATCTTGTACTGTTTCTGCCTGCAGCATTTTCTGTCAGGTAATTTTGAAACGCAACGGACAGTTCCAAAATAGTGAGCATTGGCTGGAATAACGGACAGCTGTCATGGTTGTCCTACACTTAAGGACTGATGATGCCTAATGACATCATGCTGATTTTCACTGCTGGTTAATGGGGAATTATAGGTATAATTCGATACCTGGAACTTCCCTCTGTTAATTTGTGGCCCCACGCTGATCAGTGACCTCTTTAAATTATCGTGGATGAACTTCCATGTTCTGCAACAGTCCTGTGATGTCATTATTAATGGCATCACCAGGGATTCCCTTTAACAGAGGGAGAACCCCAGGGTCTAAGTAGACTCTGGTTGGGTCTACCTGCAATGACCCTTGCAGCGCAATAATACTAATAACATAAGGGTAAGGTATTCATTGTTTGTACATAGATTTGCAGAATATCAATGGGATTAAGGTCGTTTAGAAACTTTGTATGTTTATTTTATTTTATGTTTTCAATTTGACAATTGTTTATTGAGTTATTGATCAGACAGACAATCATACATTTAAATAACATTCTCGTTTGGGGTACAAAAGGACACAAGTTTTATTTGAAATCTGAATGATGCAGATGCAGACATTGCTCTAAAATTGGATTTGTTTGATAGGTGATCTGAGTACCCCCTCGTTCAATATGCTTGATCTGCCATTTTATTGCTTCTTGCATGCTTTGAAAACATTACAAAACTATATTTTCCAACAGGTATGTGAATCATGGAACAATAAGTATTGAAACAAAGTAGGCAACATAAACCATACAAGCAACCAAACTTAAATTATAGATAAAGAAAAAAGGGAGGGGGCATAAATTAGGTGGTGCTTCTTTCTATCCATCACATTATTTGTTCTATCTAGTACTAAATGTCAGTAAACTCGTAAATGGATATCTCTATGTTACATTCCTCATATAAAGTGTTGTGTCAGTCTCTCTGTGTCTTCAAGTGAGTATATTGTTGACATTAACATAGTGAAATAGTTAAATTATTTTTTTTTATTTTGTTTCTCCTTTCAAACATCTTTAAGTCTCTTTAACTTTGCCCTGAAGAGATGTGTCCCAAACATCTAAATGGGTTCATTTACTGGGGTTTAGATAGTTATGTGGCATTACTTTATATGTCAAGTTTAGTGATATCTGTTGGAGTAGCTCCATGCTGGTTGGAACCCTGGAGGATTTCCACAAGCTGGTTTTGAATGTGTTGGCCGCTATAAGAACCTGATGTATCAATTTGAGGTGTTGTGCGCTTATGTCCTTCAGGAGCATGAATAGAAGATAAACCTCTGGTCTAGGCTCAGAGCTTATTTGCAGCAAGGTGGACAATGTCTGTGCGACCATAGTCAATAGGGTTGCGCATGGGAAAAAATTTCGGTTCGGTTCGGCATTCGGGACCGAACTTCGGGACTTTGGGTTAGTGTCAGATTAGGGATAGGGTAGGGTTAGGTTAGGGGTAGGGTTAGGGTTGGTTTAGGAGTAGGGTTAGAGTTAGGGTTAGGTGTAGGGATTAGATGTAGGGTTAGGGTAGGATTAGGGTTAGGGTTAGTTTAGGGGGAGGGTTAGAGTAGAGGTTAGGTTAGGGGTAGGGTTAGAGGAAGGGTTAGGGCAGGGTTAGAGGAAGGGTTAGGGTAGGGGTAGGGTTAGAGTAGGGTTAGGGTTAGGCTTAACCCTAACCCTAGCTCTACCCCAACCTCTAACCCTACCCTAACCCTACCTCAACCCCTAACCCCAACCCTCTCCTGATTTGCTACTTTTCAGAAATCTGAAGTACTTCGGCACTTCCGAAATTTGTCACTTCGGCAATTCGGTTCAGTTTGGCATTACAAAATTCGGAACTTCGGTTCAGTTTGGCATTCCAAAATTCGGCATTTCAGAAATTCGGCAATTCAGCACTTCGGACATTCGGAAGCATCCGAATGTCCGATTTTCCGAAATTCATCCGAATTTGCATTCGGAATGAAACGAATTGCACATGTCTAAGAGTCCAGTAGGACATTGAGGCGGGCCAAGTCCACCATATGTGGCTCATGGTATCCAACCATCTACAGAGAATTTTCCTCTGCAGTTTGAGATGGGTTTCACATGACGTTGGGCATTTATAACTATTGAAGCAAGTTTTCCAATTTTTTAGGGCAAACTCCTTGTCCAAGTCTTTCTTCTAAGCCTCCACAAAACCAGGAGATTGCGTAGATGTATTTCCATTGACATGGTTGTAACAGATTGAATACGCCTTTTTGTTGGGACATATCCGAAGGCGTTACTTTTCAAAAAGAGTGAGTGTTTTCTGTAATGGGACTGGTCTAGTTGTAACTTCATTTGTAGTTAATAGTGATTTATCTGTTAGTAGGATAATAACATTGTCATTTAGTTGGTGTCTTGTCTGTAATTCAGAGAAGGAGCAAAGGTTGCATGGGTGGTATAACTGATACAGATGGGAAAGGTCTCTCTTTATCCAGTTTGTATGATTGAAACTGGTTACCCCTAATGACAAAGAGGTTATCAGTATGGCTAGAGAGATGGGACAGAATCCATACATGGATGGTTGCATCATCCCAGATTAGAAGCATTTGAGTGGTGGATGGTAGCATTTGTGGGTAAGTCTGCCTCAAGTGTTTTGGTAGCCATAGTAAGTATCCTATCTCCTTGTGTGCCAACAAACAGGATTCAATGTACACCCACTGTGGAGGATCCTCTTGTGTTTGCGAGGAAACTATCTTGTTCATAAAGGATGCTCTATAGTCAGGGACGAACTGACAGTGACCTGGCCCCTACAGACCTATATATATATATTAGTGTAGATGTATCGTGTATTTAATTGTACGTGCAAGTAAAGTGAATGTATGTTTCTGTATGTATATTCACTGTGAGCCATGGTGTAAGTGAATATATGTATGTCTTTGTGTGTCGTGTCTGGATATGTGGATTCAGAGTATATTTAAATATATTTAGATAGATAGATAGTTAGATAGATAAAAAATATACTACAGTTAAAACTGGGGTGGAGACTAGTAATTTCCACCACTAAATCATAATAGTAATCACAGGGGGGCCAGCACACTTGAAACATAGTGCCCAGCTACTCTGCTCTGTCTAAGTCTCGCGAGCACCGCGATCGTCAGTGAGTTGCCATGGCAACGCTCCACACGACTCACGAGACTTCTACAGAGCAGAGTAACTGGGCAGTATATTTCAAGTGTGCTGGGCCCCCTGCAGAATATAGGTAGCAGGGGCTGCACCATTCCTCAGGACTTTTGGCTCCAGGGCTCCAGCCAATGTTATCTCCCCCCTCCATAGCCACAGGTGAGATACAGGTAGGGGGGAGTAAAACATTACTATTAATGGATGGGAAACAAACTGTAGGCTCTTCCCCCCACATTTTTCAACCCCATACATTTACACACACTATTCACTAACATTTACACACACTATACACTAACATTTACATACACTATTCACTAACATTTACACACACTATACACTAACATTTATACAAACTATACACTAACATATACACACACTATTCACTAAAATTTACACACACTACATCCTTACACAAACACACACTCTGGAGTCACTACACAAACACACACTCTGCAGTCACTACACAAACTACACTACACAAACTACATCCACTACACACTGTGCAGTCACTACACACACTACATCCACTACACAAACACGCAGTCTGCAGTCACTATACACACATTAAATACTTACACAAACACACACTATGTAGTCACTATACACACACTACATCCACTACTCAAACACACACTCTGCATTCACTATACACATCGCATTTAATACACACAAACACTACATCCACTACACAAACACACATACACACTCTGCATTCACTATAAACACACACTACATCCACTACACAAACACACACTCTGCATCTAATATACACCTCATACATTACACAAATGTACAATCTGCATCCGTTAAACACACACCGCATCCACTTAACACACACCGCATCCACTTAACACACAAACTCTGCATCCACAACACACATTCTACATCCACTATACACACACCAGAATCAGTACAGACACTGCATCCCGAGGGGGGGGGCAGCACTTTGGGTGGACTCGGGTGCAGGCACCGGGGGACCCAGACCTTGAGCTGTGTCCGGGGCTCCAAAATTTCTGATGGCAGCCCTGTCTGTCAGTGTGTGTGTGTCTGACATTGGAGGACCTGGAAGTGCAGGTAGGGACGCAACGCCACGTTACATTCCGACGTCAACGTGCTCCACCTTCAAAGGGTTTCAAGGAGTAGCAGGAGGATCCGCTTTGGCATAGGGTGCGGACGGCACCTTTGAAGATATACCAGAGGCTGGACTCCAGAGTCACATACTGGCAGCGGCAATGTGAGTGGAGTCTGCTTGTAGGATAATATTGGGGGAGTTTTTAAACAGGAGCTGGGATTTAGTAGAGGGGGGTGCTGGGATTTAGTATAGAGGGGCGGATGGGGTTTAGTAGAGGGGGATGCTAGGTTTTTTCTTTATACTGTACTTTTCAAAATAAACCTACGTTTCTATAAGATTTTAAGTTTTGGGGGGTTTTTTGCGCCCCACAAACTTAAACCTTGTTTATTTGGCCCATGCTAGCCTTTGAGTTTGACATGCTTGGCTTAGAGAGTATAGGGTCCATAGTGGATGAAGTAGTCATAGTTGGGTGTATGGGGTACAGGGGCTTTAGTAGGTGTATGGGCTGATGAACTCGCCAACTGAGTCATTATGTTCCTGCACCATGGATGGGCCCCCATGAGCTTCGGTACCGATTTGCCAGAGTACTGGGCTCACCCCTGTCTATTCTATGCTTTAACGTTTGGATGTCCTAAACCTCTTTCTGTTACTGATTTTTGTAAGATCCATGTAGTTACCCTTATCTTTTTCTTGTTACAAATAAATCTGGTGAACAGAAATTGTATATTATGTAAATTACTTTTTGGTAATGGGATTTACAAGATACAAAAGAGAAACCGCTGTCTTGGTAGCAAGAACATTTTTATGCCTGTTATACATCCTATCCATGATAGGAATTTGTCTTCCCATGATGTCAGTGTACCTGTAAAGTCATTGATTAGTTTAGCATGATGAAGGTTTTTTGTTATTTTGATCTCTAGATAGTTAAGTAGTCCAATCTTCAATCGAATGGGAATGCAATGGGAATGCAATTTGTAGATTATTCACTACCCAAGCCTTTATGTTATAAAAAAGTACCTGGAGTTTGTAGATATGTAATATATGGTAAGAGTGTGAGTGTTCTATTGCTAGCACGTAAAGTAGAGGAGATAGTGGGCACCCCTGTCTGGTTTCATTTGTGATATGGAAAGTTTCAGAAACAAAGTCAGTTAAGTATTCTTGCTGTTGGGGTCTGAATGCCTTAATGGATGAACGGAAACAAGGGGAATGTTAGAAGTACGATTTATAATAGGTCCCAATTAAGGCAAACAAAGGCCTTCTTACCATCTAGTCAGCACAATAGTGTGGGTGCATTGTAAACTATGGATCAGATCAATCACTTTTCTGGTGTTGTTGGGGCCTTGCCTTGCTTAGTTGGTTTGCCCACAGTTTGGCAAATATTTTTACGACACTATTTAGGAGGGAAAGAGGGCGACAGTTTGACTGGTAGAGTAAAGACATGAGCAGTGAGAATTTCTGGGGAAAGCTTTGTGACTCTACTGCAGAATTAAATAAGGTGGCGAGGTATGGTACAAGTTGCTGGCAAAATGTTTTATAGTGGCCACTGGAAAAGCCGTCAGGGCCTGGGAATTTATTGGGGATAAGATTTTTCTAACCCTTGCCACCTCTTCCTCTGTTACGGGGGCCCTCCAAGATGTCCCACAGCTCAACAGACAGAAATGGAATATTAAGGGAACGTAAATAGGTAGCTATACCTTCTCTATTTGGTTGTGTGGAGCTAGGGTCCTTCTTTAAGTTATAAAGTTATAGCGTAATATTTAGCAAATTCATCATTAATGTTGTTTGGGGTAATTACTTTTCCTCCGAAGGGAAAAATTACATATGATATTCTTTCTTGGGCCTGACCTTCCTTTAAACAGGATGTTATGCTACAGCATAGTCGCTATAAGGTTATACAATTGTTATCACTTACAAAGAGTATGGGGTGACAGGTCCATATAGATTTGGATATCTATGTGTTCATCTGACAGGCTTTTGATGGTTCAGCTAGATCTCAGTATGGCTTCTTTAATCTGAAAATAGTGTAGCCTTAATATAATGTTGTGACAAAACTATGTACTTTATTCTCCCAGTTACCTTCCCTACGTTCAGTAGATAGATCTACCAAACACCGACCACCCCCCTTGCTCATTAACTTCAAATAAACCACAAACTTAAGTGCTCTCTCTGTGTGGCCGGAGAAAACAGCAGCCATCTTGTCGCATGAAAGCAGGCAGCGGGACTTGGTCGTCAAGTGTCTGGAACTCTAAGTCGGGCACATGACCTCGCAAACACAGGCAAATTCACACGAACACCTGCTTCTTTCCACAACAAGCCAGGAGAGCGCTGTTCAGTAGGATTGTTCGCCCGAACAAGGCGAACAATCGCTACCTATGAGCCAGTGGAACCGTTCATCTTTTTTGTTCATTTTGGAACTCCTGAAATTGACCGACCACTACCACTAATTGTATAGAACTAATTTGGGCAGGCGCCACATGTGCGGTCGGTTCAAATTTTACCCCGGTGGCGATTCGGCTGTGTTCGTGGCATCCACGCGCACAGATCCAAGCTATCTGGGGATATAATATTTGTGGGGCTTCTTCTATGTATTATGTATTATATGTATATTTTATGTTTTATGATTTGTAACTCTAGTGCCTGGGAGATAATTAGTTTAAGCAAAGTATACTAAATTATCTCCCAGACACATAGACTCCATGGCGTGTTATGGGAGTGTAATGGGCGTGTTATGGGAGGGTTATGCTATGTCCTTGCTTGAAACCCCCTGCTGGGGGTCCATGTATAAAAGTGGGCCATCTGGCCATAATCAAACATTCCTGTTGTACCCTTCATCAATAAGAGAATAAATAGTTGCAGCGCACTCAGACTACAAAAAAATATAATACAAAGAAGGCTACTAAAATGCCTATCTGAGAATAAATATGGGGATATTAGTTCCACCATATGGCCATATGTTGTTAAGCCCACCACTACTTTCAAAGTACCCCAATATTGGTGGGTCCTACGCTAAAAATGTGGGGGACAAATTAAATAGTACTAGTGTTAAAATAACAAGTGTTAAATTAAATCCTAATAAGAGCATAGTGAGTATACAAAAATAAGTGATGAAAGCAATTAAAAACAGTGTTAAAACTAAACAAATAATGTGTAAGTGCTAAAATGAGTATACTCACTAATGCAGATGATATCTGTGCTGACTAGAGAAAATAATAAAAGTGACTTGACTATTGAAAAACTCCTCCTATATATACACACCTGTGGCCACCTCTAAAGGAGCCTCTGAAGCTGGGGGGGCCTGGGCGGGGTGCTTAACCCCTAAGGAATCTGGTCTGGATTCCAAATATAATGTATACAGAAAAAGGATAGGGGGCACTCCCGGGACCTGAATTTTGCATGAAAGGTGCTGCCGAAGTGACCAAACTTCATACATAAGAGAATAAATAGTTTCTGCGCACTCAGACTACAAAAAAATATAATACAAAGAAGGCTACTAAAATGCCTATCTGAGAATAAATATGGCATGGGAGTGCCCCCTATCCTTTTTCTGTACCCTTCATCAAGTCTTGTTTGATGTTTGGGTATGCGAACAACGAACCGCTGGATTTATTCTCAGACTAACTTGGATTTCGGGAAAGTACGAATCAGCATACTATGCGAACGGGCTATAATCACTAAGTCCCAAGCATTTCGGGAATATACGAATGATCAGTGTATACTAAGGCGTTCGTTACAAATGTCTCTAGGAGTTGATGGTGACAATTTAGACTTGGGATCCTATGAGCCCAATCTACTAATACCATTTCACCCCGTATACCTAGGTTTAAAAAGTGAAAAGGTCTTGTAGGTAAGGCCTGCAGTCTCCAGCACACCTACTATCTCCAGCACATCTTGTATGTGTAAATTTATTTTGCATGACCAGTCTCCTAGGTCTTCTAGATATGATGCTCTTGGGAGATATGAAATGGTAACAAACATGCACTTGTTATTTCCCACTGAAATTATTAATACCTTCTGTTTGCAGCCTTAAACCTGCCCAGGCTTCCCCTCTACAGTCTGTAAAGAACACTTCTTTCAGACTCACCTAACTTATATCCAGCAACTCTCACACCTGACCCCTCTGCCAATTTCCGGCTTCCTGTTTAGGATATGGTTAAAATGTATCATGCTTACTTACAAAGCTCTCCATAGCCAGATATGCTCTGGCTCGGCCTCTCCACTGATGACGGGCTACCACCCTGTTCTTGCAACCACACCCAAGACTCTTACCTGCAGGATTTCTACAGGGTTGCCCTTCCTTATGGAATGCCTTCCCACAGCACATTTGACTCTCCCAGTTTTTGAAGTTCTTAAAAAAAAATCCTTCAGCTCTCCCATTAACTCCTCATTCTATGCCATTTCCAATCTACTAATTTTTCTTCCTTCCAATCCACCACACCATCCCCCAGGTATCAGTTAATGCACTTTGTGCATTTCTCCTTAATCCTTTTAGATTGTAAGTTTGTTTGGGCAAGGCCCTCTTTCCCTACTGCCAAAAGATAGGGAAGAGGGGTGTCCACCCGAAGGCCAAACTACACCCCTTGCCCATAATCTAAGAATCCCATGGTGACTAGAAATTTCATCCTGGCGCCTGGGATTTGTCTGCCGTGTAGGTAAAGCGGCTGGGCATATAATGGAGCGGCCGGCCGCCCACCCTGGGGAGCTTGGAGGTGGTCGTCTTAGGTAGCATAGTAGCCGGTCGCCCTTCCTCTGTCAATGTTTGTGTGTATGCCTCTGTGTACTATTACGCCCTATTCTAAGCGGCTCTAAATGCCGCAGGGCGTAATAGTACACCCTCACGGTTTTTGTTACTTACCCGGTCACTGGTGATCCCACGCCGGCACTTGCGGTCGGGAGACTCAGGGAGTAACTGGCGATGGATCCTGCCTCCTCCTCAAAACACAGGAGTGCCTGGATTACTTTTCTACTAATATATTGACCGTTAAAATGTCATGTAGAACTAAAAAAAATAACAACATTTCTTATTTTCTCCCATTTTTTTCATATTAAAATATGTTTCATAGCTAAATATTTGATGTTAAATGAAAGCCCTGTTTCCCCTGAATAAAATGATATATAATAAGGGTGGGTGCATTTAATATGAAAGAGGTGAATTACGGTTGGACAGACATGTGGCGCAAATGCCAGGTTTTGTTTACGTTTTGTTTTGTTCACAACGTGTACATTTGGCTCAGTCCTTAAAGGGTTAAGTGTTAGATTACTTTATTTACACAGCCCTAGTCACACTAACCTGCATGTGACTTGCACAGCTTTCCTAAATACTTCCTGTGAAGAGAGATCAAAACGTTAAACTTCCTTTATTGCACAGTGTGTTTAATTTAGAATTTCTTATCTCCTGCACAGTTAATGGCTTTCTAGACATTGCAGTATCCTCCTGTGTATGATTAAAGTTCAGTTAACAGAGCAGGAGATAAATCTTCCAAAGTAAAATCTGAAACCATTTTATTCATGAAAGCTGTGTCAGTCACAGCCATGGGTGGTGTAGCTAGGGCTGCATAAACAGAAATACAAGTGATTCCTAAATGTGAGAATAGAGCAGTGTGACAGCAGGGGAATGATCTATACTCCAAAACTGCTTCATTAAGCTGAAATTGTTTTGTTGACTATAGTATCCCTGTAAGTGCGCCAAGTCCAAAAGATTAGGGGCAAAGTTCACGGAGAGGGTCAGGTTTAAATTACAGAGCTGGAGCCTAGCAAAAAAAATGTCACTATCTGCCATGCTTATACATATGGGATTTTTCTTGTATGCCCTTTTAATCATCTCTAGCTGGAATTGAAATGGTATAGAATGCCCCTGCAGGCTTTTTGCTGTGAGCACTGCCTTTTTAGAGAAAAGGCAGTGTTTACATTAAAGCATAGGATCACCTCTAGTGGCCATTCCTCAGACAGCCTGGAGGTGCTTCCTGGGTCAGTGCACAGTGTGCAGCACTGATGTTCAGGGTAGAGATGCATTGATTCCTATGGCAAAGCATTGTGATAGGCTGAAGTCATCAATTCTGATTATGTCAGCCAAGGAGCACGACTTGGGGCGGAGCACTGAGACACATTTACCATACTTCCCAACTGTTCCTATTTAGGAGGGATGGTCGCTATTTTTGGCCCAAATCCCTCTGGCTATATTTTCTACCCTTCTTTTCTTGTTAGTGTGTCGGAGTGTATAACAAAGCACCACAACAATAATACTCCAAGTTATATGTCTGTAAACTACAAGAAATGTGTTTAGAAATCAGTATAAACAGTGTATCAAAAAGTGTAAATCAGTATAAACAAAATACATTGTTCAATATATCAGTGTATTCAGTTGTTCAGATCATGTGGTAGTCGTGGCCGAGTGGTTAAGGCGATGGACTAGAAATCCATTGGGGTCTCCCCGCGCAGGTTCGAATCCTGCCGACTACGGATCGAATTTTTGGATTTAATTTATTTCTAAATTACCATAATTGAATTACTATATTTGAACATATTTCGCTAAACCTATTTTGTTTATTGTCAATCAGAGCTGCACTCCCTTACTCATACACTCATTCCCCCTCCCCTCCCAAGAAGGAAGGCAATCGTTACAATCATACTACGCATGCTCAGTTTGCCCTAAGGCATTATGGTCCAGTGCGGCTTCCATACAGTACTTTTGTCGCTTAGCAACCGCCTGAACTGTGAGAGCCAGTTGATTTGTGAGGGCCCCTATGATGGAGGATGACCTGGACCGGCTATTGGACGAAGTGGAGACCAAATACTGCGGGTCCGGGGCCGCGGGCAGCACTGAAGGAAGGAATCAGAGGGAGCCCAGCAGGTCTGACAGTGTTATTGGGATAATATGGCTGCTTCCTGCTAGTAAACACGTCTCGTGGGGGTTATTTAGCATGTACTACAATGTGTGACTGTTCATTAAGGGGTGATCAGCCCTGCGTGCCCTCTCAGACCCTGTAATATGGGGTCCCTGTGCGCTGGCAATCTGTGGACTCAATTTCCCATGATGCTCAGCCAAACAAATCAGTGACAGAGCATCACGGGAAATGTAGTTCACGGCAGCTGTGCTAGCAAAGGCTGTGCATCACTGTTTTAGCATGAGCTCTGGTTTCATAAGATATTTTAATATATATATATAATGATATAAAAGAATGTATCTGAGCTCTAATACATTTTGGACAGTTTTTTTTATTTTATTTTTTTTTACAATTTTAGGTTTAATAATTTATAATGGGTATGCTAAGCAAATATTTATTCTCCAAATTTTCTCATCTTAATAAAGATCCCTCCCTATTTGGAAGTTTCAGATTTGTATTTATTTATTTATTCATTTATTTGCAGATGTAAAAAACCTGTTAAAAAGGCATGTGCTGAAGATGAGAATATTGATGATTTGATTGAAGATATACTCAATGTACACTGCAAGGAGGAGAATAAGGTAATTTTAATAGTAAATGGATTAATAATTCAGTTTGCATCATAAATATAACCCCACTTCATGTTAAGTGAGATTTCCAATAATATCTCCATCCAATAAGATCTACTAATAATGAGATGATCAACTGTAGTATGGAAAAAATGAAATCAGCATGAAACATTATTTCCTCTGCAGTACTCATATTTGATAAGCTTCAACATCACACAATACTGTTTTTTTTTTTCCTTAATTAGATGCACTCATCTACTCAACTCATGAATGTTTTTATACTACTCCTTGGGATGTACAGTGCATGCGCAGCAATCGTTCCAGTTGAAATCAATACTTCTGCCGATGGTACCCTCTTGGCTTGTAAAGATAATACTTGAAAAAAGAAAACCAAAAAAAAAAGTTACATGCATTGAAAGTATATTTCAGTGCCCTGCTAAGGAGTTCTGCCTGTACAGCAGACGTTTACGGGATATGTAGCTTTTCCTGTGGAATAGTTATTCACCACATTGGATGAGGAGTACAGCTCCGTAAATTGATGGTAGCCACACTACTACTGTTATTAGTTTACAAATGTTTAAAAATGTTTAATGAATCAAACTATAGCTAGCTGTGATCTGTGGCACTCTCTTCTGGGAGTAGAAAGTGTTCAGACCAAGTTAAAGGAACACTATCGTGTTAGTAATACAAAAATGTATTCCTAATGCTATAATGCTGGACTGCCGATTTAAATGTCCGTTCTCCACCATATTAGAGTAAAAAGGTATTTTATTTACCTTTTCTCTATTCAAGTGCTGGTCTTGACATGACTCGCCCCACTTTTCTCTGAAAAAGCAATGTTTACGTTGCTGAGCCTGCAGAAGCAGAACCACTACATTAAAGGAACACTATAGGGTCAGGAACACAAACTTGCATTCCTGACCCCATAGTGTTAAAACCACCATTTAGTTGGCTGCCCTTGCCCCCTTAAAAAGGGTTAAAACATACCTAATTTCCAGGTGTCTGCAAACGCAGGTCTCGCCCCCGATCCACATCGTTGTCTGACATCAGAATTGATGATATAAACCAATCCAATGCTATCCCACAGGAAAAGCATTGGATTGGCTGAGATCATCAAGGAGGCGGAGTGGGGTCATACACCGCCCTGGCCAATCAGCATCTCCTCATATAGAGGCATTGAATCAGTGCATCTCTAGAAAGAAAGTTCAGCGTCTGTGCAGCACTGCCCTAGGAAGCACTTCCAGTGGCCATCTTTTCTCTGAAAACACAGTGTTTAAAAGCCTGCAGGGACTGACTATACTCACCAGAACAACTGCATTAAGCTGTAGTTGTTCTGGTGACTATAGTGTCTGTTTAATTGTTGCAAATGAAAATTGAAATGTCTAGCTCAGAACTCTCATTCTGGGCTAGCTGATTGACAGGTTCCACAGCTGGAGTTACACCTCAGCTAAAAACCTAAATATCTCTGATCTGGCATCAGTATGAAACCATGCAAGGACGGACTCCATGTATTCTGTCCATATTAGTGGTAATAGTGCTTAGAGTAGCTCTTTAGTTATTCTTACTGTCTGTTGTTTTTTCCTGTCCCATAAGCCAAGAAAGAAGGTGCTACCCATTAGTGATACTGCCATTGAAAGCCTCTGGTAACTAATTAACATGTCATAGGTATGTTAGCTAACCCTCCCTGCACCCGTGCCTTCTAATGTGACTTTGCCTATTAACACTGTCTGCATAATTTAGAACTTCCCTCCTTTCCAATGCTAACTACAACCCCCTTAGAATGTATGAGTGTTAGAAGGGGAGAAGAGGTCAAATATTCAAATAATATAATAATAAACAAACGGTGAATAACAGACCCCATAAACATACATTTTTTTGTTGTTGTTGTTTTATTTATTTATTTAAGCAAAAGATGAAACCTGCAAGCCAGCAGTCCTGCAACATTTCATATCAGATGAGCAGTAAAAAGTAAGTTACTCTATTAATTTACTTTCCTTAACGGTAATGCGGTCCATAATTTAAATATACCCATGTAAGAATGATCTTAAAATGTACCTGTGATGCAAAAAAGTGTATGTGTGGCTGTAGCTGAATAGAATATGTTGCATTTATTTATTTTTTTGTTTGTTGTTGCCTTTCCAACTACGTCAGTTGCGTAAAGGAAGAAATAAAGCAAATATGGGCACTCTTGTTTGCCAGGCTTAAAATGCTTATAAAAAGAATAACGAGGATCTCCTCATATATATTGATCTCCTGATTAATCTCCTCACCATTCAACTCTTCTCATTCCTATCGGGTAGTGTTCACAATACAAATTCGCACTTACTATTATTGCCGTTTATATAGCGCCAACAGATTCCGTAGCGCTCACAATATTATAGGAGGGGGGATTTAACTATAAATAGGACAGTTACAAGAAAACTTACAGGAACGATAGGTTGAAGAGGACCCTGCTCAAACAAGCTTACAGTCTAAAGGAGGTGAGGTTTAAAAAACATTAGGACAGGAAATAGCAATCAAACAAGGTGGAGTGAAGCAGAGCTGGAGGAGAGTGTAGAGTGCTGCCCTTTAGGAGAGAGCAAGAGACAGGTATGTGAGGTAGAGGTTACTCTTAGTAAGGAGTAAAGCATTTAAGCACTGACAAAGCGCCCACGGACTCCAGGCACCATAACCACTTCAATCAGTTAAAATGGTTATTGTGCCCATGGTGTTCCTTTTAAGCAGTTCTTGTAATTCTCACATTATATAGATTAACAGTTCTACTTTAATTTTATGACATGACAGGAGGCTTCGTATTTTGCTTAAGACTTTCTTTACTTAAGCTTCACAGCAGCACTTTTTTAACATAGTAACAGGATAACCAATCAGAAAAAAGATGAGGTATAACAGTCCCTCCTCCCTCATTTTATGCTCCTTTTCAGACCTCATGTTGGTTTTAGTTCCCCCAGGAAAATCTTCTCTACTCACCATAGGGATGTTTCACTCTGTAATGCCAGTTCCATGAGGGTTATGGCATATACTGACTCCCCCTGGTGGTGAATTGAAAATACTACATTGACCAAATCATATATTATTGAATTCATATTACACTACTTCCATACCGTTATGTTGGGAGAAACCCCCAATATCATTCAGCCAAATATTTTATCACATTAATACTTTGAGTTTTTAAGGGTAAATCCCTAAATAAGATTTATGATTGCTGTTAAGTTATACAGCCCATGACTGGCCCGCTTTGCCTGTGCCACCATACCTCTACACGGGCTTGAATAATTACTCCCGGAGGATATTTATACTGGGTGACCCCCAATTGCAACTTGCACTGTGGAATTTTAAAATATTGTGATCTATAAAAACGGCCCTAAAATACATTCTAATGCTGGCCTATTCTGCCCCATAGGTACCAACACTGTTGCTATGGAGGCTTCAAACCAAGATCAAAACTTGCAAGCAATTATAAATGCGGCTGTTGTCGCTTCACTAGAAAAGGCCCTGGCTCGGGTGCTGCCCATTGAGCCAAAAGATCTTGAAACCTCTGAGCCCCCGCTTTCTGATGAAGATGCGGATGATTCCACAAAAAAGAACCCTTCCAAATCCAATAAATGATATTGGAAAGGGGATGGGCCAGAACCACTCAAACGCAAGGGGAAAGAACCGGCGAAACGTCACAAACAGGCGGACGCTAAAGAGAAACACTCCGTCCAGCCAACTCTGTCGGAACAGGAGGAGGACTCTTTCGACTTACACCCCTTGGCCATTCTAGATGAATGGCAAGCTGGCCACTCTTCAGAAGACGAAGAGGACTGGCCTGAGACTTCTTTCAGAGGAGCACCTTTCCCTCAAGATACTATGGGAGACCCCACGACGGAGGATATGGTACCCGGATCGAATCCACCAGGGGACGCTGAATCCTTTCTGGATACGCTTGGTCAACCTCTATTTGACCTGCAAAACATTAGATATCCTCGGTCATCAGAATGGTCACTCCCAAACCATCTCTCCCAGTATATCCATTTCTGGTTCAGGAGACCCCTAGACCGGGAGGTCCGCAAGCGCCTAAGAGCTGAATGTCCTAGGCCTACTCTGCCGGACAAGGTCGCTATGACTCCGGAGTTTGATACGCTGCTTTACACATATCTAGCCAGATCTGGCCGTGACCCAAAAAAGGGCATTGAACGCAGCCTACGCCTCACCTAGGGCAAGATGTTAGATATCCTGAGGTCCCTGGCGAAAACCACTGGCTGATGAAGCCCTCTCTAATGAGGGTCCTTTAGACCCATCTGTGATAAGAGAATGGGCACTATGCTCCATTTGCCTGCTGGGCAATGCAAATACATCCCACTGTACTGAGCGTAGAAAAGCAGTGCTGCTGCGCATGGATGCCAAATTAGCCGACTTGGGAACCAAAGAATTGGGCCCCAAGGCCAAGGGTCTGTTATTTGGAGAACCCTATATTAAAGAGTTACACAAACATGTAAATTTATACGCTACACTGAACAAGGCGCAGTCATCCATGAAAAGAGTATTTCAGCAACAACCCTCACGGGTTTTTGGCAGGGCTGGCCGTACAAGGGGTAGTGCAGTCAGCCATTTCTGGGCCACAAGCCAACGCCAGCGACCCCCCCCCACTTCATCGTTCTTCCCCAACTATCAATCAAGGGGCTTCTACACCCAAAGGGCGGATAGTGGAAGCGGAAGCAGAGCCCGTGGACGCAACAGATACCCAACAAGTGAGATTTCCTACCTTTCACTTTTCTACGGTTTATCATGTGGGCAGGTTGTTACATTGTCTAAACACAGTTCGGAGTTATTCCATAGAGTTTTATTCTCTTCCTACTCGAACAGGTTCTCTTCATTACCCGATAATGTCAAAATCTCAAAGTATCCTTCTCGATTCAGAACTACGTTCCCTACTAACTAACTAAAGGAGCGATTCAACTCGCTCCACACAACGAAGTCTTTCTCAGTTCCATCTTCTTGGTCAAAAAGAAATCAGGGGAATTCCACCCGGTAATCAACCTTCGCCAATTGAATACCTTCGTGATATACAGGCATTTCAAAACAGAAGGGATACATCTCCTCAGAGACATTCTCCGACCAGGCGATTGGTTCACCCGACTTGACCTTAAGGATGCTTACCTCTCCGTACCAGTACATCCATCCAGTCAACGTTTCCTCTGCTTTTTTTTGGCACCACCGGATTTTCCAATTCACCTGCCTTCCATTCGGCCTGAGTTCCGCTCCGTGGTGCTTCACCAAACTGCTCAAGCCAGTCATCGCACATCTTCGAGCAAGGGGCATTCGCTGCTTAATCTAACTCGACGACCTCTTGCTACTCTGCGACGATGCATCCAGACTACGATCACAGACGAACTACACATCCTCATTGATCGAATCCTTGGGGTTTGTCATCAACCAAGTGAAATCATCACTGTCCCCATCCCAAATCATACAATTTCTCGGCTTCGAGATCGACTCCTCCACCTTTGTTCTTCGCCTGCCTCAATCCAAGTTAACTTCGATCAGGAAGGAACTACGCAAGACGTTTCGACAAGTGGATCTATCTCTCAGAATTTTAGCTCGGATCGTAAGCCTGCTTTCTGCTTCCATTCAGGCAATCTACCCAGGTGCCCTTCACTATCGGCCATGCAACGATTCAAAGCTCAATTCCTCCAGACCCATCCATCATACGACCAGAGGGTCTCGATCACTACCAAGGTGAGGGAGGAACTCTACTGGTGGCTCCGCCACATGTCTGCCTGGAGCGGCAAAGCAATTTTCGGCCCCACTCCAGACTTTGTGGTGGAATCAGACGTGAGCCTCCAAGGCTGGGGCGCAACTTGTCATACAACCTCCACCGGGGGACCATGGACCGCCGCAGTACACTTTCTCCACATCAATTGTCTGGAGTTAATCGCAGGCTCATTTGCAATCCGCAGTCTGCCCAATCACCTCTCAGGCTGTTGTATTCTCCTTCGAATGGACAATATCTCAGCTGTCCAATACATCAACAAATTGGGTGGGGCCAGATCTTGCACCCTCTCCGAAGTGACAAAGGACATCTACAATTTTTGTTTCCAACGCAACATCACACTTCGGGCAGAATACCCCACCGGGGGAGACTAACATTACTGTGGATTGGTTCTCCCGACATTGGAGAGACGGCAGCGACTGGCGCCTTCACAGATCCGTTTTCTTCCACGTCTCCAAACTCAGGGGCCTGTTTATTCTGGACCTGTTCGCCTCCCAGACGATTTTTCAAGTCCCACGGTTCTTCAGCTGGCTACCAGACCCAGAATGCTCGGCAGTAGATGCCTTCCTTCAGAAGTGGCCGACGACGGGAGCCTACGCCTTCCCTCCGTTTGTGATGATTCCAAGAGTCCTCCAGATTTGCAGACAACATGTCATGCTTGTACTACTCACCCCGCTCTGGCAGGGCCAAGCATGGTTCCCGGATGTCCTGGACCTCTCCTGCCAACATCCCCTCCTTCTACCTCCATGGCCCAACCTCCTAGAGGACCCTCAAGGAAACCCTCATCCGATGATAATACAAGGC